>BSBM01000179.1:14212500-14547500 GCA_027924585.1 Larix kaempferi
ACCCCCAAAAAGCTAGATTCCCCATGCCACATGGCATTCCACTCTCACCCATTCGAATCCAAGGTGGAGTCCACTATTCCTGGGGTAGTTGGAAGGGAATATTAATTTTCATGACTCAATTAGGTCGAAATGTAGAGGAAGAGTAACTCCCATGGGAGAGGAAGAGGCATTTTGGAGCTAGTGGGACACTTGGGCTAGATTCCCTAGCTTCTATGACACCAATGATGAAGATGCCTATGACATTTCTGAAAAATAAGACATGATGGCTGAAATCTGACATACATGAAATGTCAGGGATAAAAATAGCCTCCAAGAATGCTCCCAAGTGAGTTAGAGCAGCCAAAGAGACAACAATTCGAATTTGGTGAAGGAGGAGGCTAGAATTGGAAGGACAAGTGGCATACTTGGGAATGTCTTCCCAAATTGAGTTGGTATGAATCTCATGGATGGAATTAGAATTGGGGAATCCTTAGGAAGTTTATAAAAGTCAGGAACAAATAAGAAGACCAAATTTTGATAATTTTACATTTTGCATTTGCATTTGGAGAGAAGAGCTAGTAGAGAGCTAGTCTACTTTCCTTAGCACCAATTTCGAGGGTGAAAGATTCCCATCCTAATTGGAAATTGGAGAGGCCATTTAGAACTTTAATTTGGAGCTAAAATGGAGTTTTTAGTTACATATTGAAGATATAGGGAAGCTCGTGGTTCATTCATCTACAACTTGTTCTTGCATCTCTTTCACATTTTCTTGCATATTTGCCCCCCTAGAGGAATTGTGCCTTTGGTGAGATGTTGATCTCTTTGTGAGAGCCCAACAATATCCATTTATTTGTATTCTGATATATATACTATGTATTTACATCTCAAAAGACTCCTAGGTCGAAATACAAAGTGAAACTATGTAAAAATACCAAACAATGCATAAATGATGCCATTTTCCCTATATCTTGTTGTTGGAGATTGAAGAGACATTATTTCGAGTTTTATTAGTCATTATATTTTATTTTGTTGATTTATGGAGTGTCATTAATGTTCTTAATAAGTTTCATTAGCATTTCATAAGTCCTTGGCACATAAATTTTGAATTTCATAACATATGGTGAAAATTACTAGCTTTCCCCCCTATGTGAAGACTTGCATAAAACATCTGATTTAAGGGAGTTGCAGAAAGCCATAAGAACTAATTGATGATACATTATGGAGCTCATTAAATTAATTTATCATTACCATACCTCTGTTATGAAATTTGGAAGGGTTTAATAGCATTTGGAGAACCATCTTTGACCACTACCCTTGGGTGATTGAAGCTTGATTTGACTAGTACATTTCCCTACTTTGTCCAGATTGTAAATGAATGTTGAATAAGTGTTTTAAGGGTTCTTAAGCATCCATAAGCCTCTATTAGATGTCTGAATACCTTCCAAACTCATTCATACTCCATTAGGAATAATTTGGAGCCATTCAGAAGCAGTTGGGTTAAGACTAGTCTAAGGGTCGAATTGGTTAAAATTTGCAAAATTTCCTAGTTTGTGCAAATTCTTAAAAATGGACACTACAAGTGGTATCAGAGCATGGTCCTTTCACCTGATGTGAATTACCATTTATGAAGACAAGAAGTCAAAAAAATAATCCCCCACCCTTAGAACCTGAAATTGAAGGTGTTGTTGTAGTTTAAGAGGAAGAAATACGAAAAGAAGTGCATTTTGCTGAAACTATGGCTAAGGATGAGAAGGAGACCTCAGAGGATAAGGAAGAATTTACTAAATTCATGAAACCATTCTTTGAATATATGACCAAACAGATCATGAAAGGGTTCAAATTATTGGACAATCAACTTGGGAGCAAAGGAGTAATAGGAGGCAGCAGTAGTTCTCATTTTGAGGAAAGGAAGGCAATGCGTGAGCTTATTTTCTCAAGCACAGGACCCCATAATAGACCTAATGAATTTCAGAGCACACCAAGGACTACTACACCTAAATTTATTGAGTTCAAAGAAGAAACTAACACCCAATTTGATATGCTGGAAGTGGTGACAAAATGGGAAAAGTTGAGTGAAGATTGTAGAAGAACTCTACCATTTGACCAATTCTTTAATGTATCAAGCAAAATCAAAATGAGGGAAGGTAATAGAACTCCATTTCAAAATAAAGAATTGAATTGTGCCATTGGTAAAATTTCCCTTCCCACTTTTGATGGCTCACCCCAAAGTTCTGCAAATACTTGGGGTACAAAAACTAGATGTTTATTTTCAGTTGAATCCAATGGTGGAAAATGATGATTTAAAATGGATATTTTGCATCTAGAAGGAGATGACAATGATTGGTGGTTCCATGGTATGAAAACATTGGGACATGATTAGTTTACAACCTATTGAGAATTTGTTGATAGAGTATTATAAATATTTGAGCAAAAAGACCCAGAATTTCCTTTCAAAGAACTAGCCCAATTGAAGCAAGTTGGAACCCCTGCTGAATATATGATGGAATTCCAAAAATTATCCGTTAAGGTGGCTGATATATCTATGGTAAGATTAGTATTTTTGTTTATTGAAGGTTTCTATTAACCCTTAAAATGTTTAGTTAAGTCCCACAAACCCAATTCATTGAAGGATGATATGAGCTTGACAAGAGATATACAAAATGTGCTACCTAGGACAAGGTTTCCTTCCAAGCCCAACTTCCCTTCCCAATTCAGATCTGAAAAGAATCCATGTAAAGAATATGAATGTGGAAAGGATAAGAAAGAGGAACTAAGTAGGTAAAAACTCATAAGGAAGAAACTATGTTACTCATGCTTCCAACCATGGGTACCGGGACATAAATGTGCTAAGGGAAAGGCCCAATTCATTGAAGTATTTTGTGATGATGAGTATGAATGGGGCATGGAGGAAGAAGGACATATTTCATGCCAATAAGAGGGATATGCCACAGCATAATAAGAAGAGAAAAAAGAATAATATCATCCATTACCTGACAAAGGAGACTAGTAGCGCTTTTAGGAGTGCCCCGTTTCCACACTATTCGATGCCAATGAGTTGTACAAGGACAAAGGGTTTTGGTATTGGTAGATGGAGGAGCCACACATAACTTCATTGATGCAGCCATGGTGGAGAGGAGAAAGCTACGTGCTGAACCATTCGAGGGCTTCACAGTCATCATTCCAGGTCACCATACTGTGGAGTGCAAAACATGGATTCCAAAGCTACAACTCACCATAGGTAATTACGCATTTTTTGATAGCTTTTATGTGGTTGATGTTGCTGATACTAATGTGGTCTTGGGAGTGCAATGGTTGTACTCTATAGGGAAACATACAATGAATTATCAAATCCCTAAAATGAGATTCAAAGATTCGGAGGGAAAACAAAGGGTATTGAGAGGAATGCACAGCTATCCGAATAAGGTAGTGTCCTCTCACAGTATGAAACACACGAATGAAAAGGATTTGGGAGACATTCCTCATGGAATGCCACCTTATAGAGGAGGAAATATTCTGCAGCATACTAAATTTAGATTGCTTGAGGGCAAGCAATCTATGGTGGAGAGGACTGTAATGTCCCCATTCAAATAAATATCAAGTAGGGAAAATTCCACCAAAGGCTACTAGTTTCCTAGGTTGGAGTGGAGACATTAAAATTTGAATAAGGAGACTAATAAAACCAAATGGACTTTGGTTTGGGAATAAATGTATTAAGAGGGGAAAAATAAATATTTATGGTGAGAAAATAATATGGCACTTGGTGATGGAGACACATTGGTGGTGTGGGACCCTCAAAAATCTAGATTCCCCATGCCACATGGCATTCCACTCTCACCCATTCGAATCCAAGGTGGAGTCCACTATTATTGGGGTAGTTGGAAGGGCATATTACTTGGCATGACTGAATGAGGTCTAAATGTAGAGGAAGAGTAACTCCCATGGGAGAGGAAGAGATATTTTGGATCTAGTGGGACACTTGGGTTGGATTCCCTAGCTTCTACGACACCAATGATGAAGATGCCTATGAAATTTATGAAAAATCAGACCTGATGGCTGACATCTGACATACATGACATGTCAGGGATAAAAATATCCTCCAAGAAGGTGCCCAAGTGAGTTAGGGCAGCCAAAGAGACACCAATTCAAATTTGGTGAAGGAGGAGGCTAGAATTGGAAGGGCAAGTGGCATACTTGGGAATCTCTTCCAAAATTGAGTTGGCATGAAGCTCATGGATGGA
The DNA here is from genome assembly GCA_027924585.1 of Larix kaempferi. Lineage (NCBI taxonomy): Eukaryota > Viridiplantae > Streptophyta > Pinopsida > Pinales > Pinaceae > Larix > Larix kaempferi. The sequence goes on from BSBM01000179.1 coordinate 14,216,718, forward strand.
ATTAGAATTGGGGAAGCCTTAGGAAGTTTATAAAATTCAGGAACAAAGAATAAGACCATATTTTGATCATTTTACATTTTTCATTTGCATTTGGAGAGAATAGCTAGTAGAGAGCTACTCTACTTGCCTTAGCATCAATTTCGAGGGTGAAAGATTCCCATCCTAATTGGAAGTTGGAGAGGCCATTCAGACCTTTAATTTGGATCTACAATGGAGTCTTTAGTTACAGTTTGAATCTACAGGGAAGCTCGTGGTTCATTCATCTACAACTTGTTCTTGCATCTCTTTCACATTTCTTGCATATTTGGGACCCTAGAGGAATTGCGCTTTTGGTGAGATGCTGAAATCTTTGTGAGACCCATGAATCTCCATTTATTTTTATTATGATATATATACTCTTTATTTACTGCTCATAATATTCTTAGGTCGAAATACCAAGTGAAAATATGTAAAAATACCAAACAATGCATAAATGATGCCATTTTCCCTATATCTTGTTGTTGGAGCTTGAAGAGCCATTATTTCGAGTTGTATCAGTCATTCTATGTGATTTTGTTGATTTATGGAGTGTCATTAATGTTATGAATAAGTTTCATTAGCATTTCACAAGTCCTTGGCACATAAATTTCGAATTTCATAACATATGGTGAAAATTACTAGCTTTCCCCCCTATGTGAAGACTTGTATATAAACATATGATTTAAGGGAGTTGTAGAAGGCCATGAGAACTATTTGATGATAAATTGGGGATATAATTAAAGTAATTTATCAGTACCATACCTATTTTCTGAAATTTGGAATGGTTTAATACCATTCGGAGAACCATCTTTGGCCACTACCCTTGGGGGATTGAAGCTCGATTTGACTAGTACATTTCCCTACTTTGTCCAGATTGTAAATGGATGTTTCATAAGTGTTTTAAGGGTTGTTAAATATCCATCAACCTCTATTATATGTATTAATACCTTCCAAACTCATTCATACCCCATTAGGAATAATTTGGAGCCATTCAGAAGCAGTTGGGTTAAGACTAGTCTAAAGGTCGAATTGGTTAAAATTTGTAATTTTTCCTAGTTTGTGAAAATTCTTAAAAAGGGACACTACACTGAAGGAAAATAAGTTCTCTGTACAGGTGGATCTTGGAGATAATACCACCTATTCGATCCAAGGAGTTGGATCCACTTCCCTTCAATTGAATTTAGGTGATGTACTCCATGTTGATGATATTCTATATGTTCCTGGTCTAAAGAAAAGCCTCTTGTCTATTTTAGTTCTAGAAGATAAAGGTTTCAAAGTAATTTTTATGGACAAAAAAGTGCTCTTGTGGCATAAGAATTCAGACTTGAATTATGTAGCTATGATTGGAGTTAGAGAGGGAGATCTGTTAACACCGAAAAAGTGCTCACTAGCTCATTTCCTTATTCACATGACCCATTTGTCCACTTTTCTACCATTTGAGCCCCTAAAGCCATCAAAAGGTCACCAAAAATACCATAATACCCCTTTCCCCCCTCAAAATATGTATTTTTTCCTCAAAAAACCCTAAAAAAGGGTCCAAAATTTCCAAAAGATATTAAAAGGGAATAAAAATATTCAAAATATTCAAAAAAGGAAAAAGAAGGAAAAAGAGACCTAAACCATGGTGGTTAATACCATTGGTTTCCTCAAAACGATAATGGTATTCCCCATCACCAAAAACTATAAAAAGGTGATAGGGGCTCCTCACTTTCGATCCAGATTTCATCCTATCCTTATGCTACCAAATTCCCTTTGAGAGCCATTGCCTCCCATTTCGAGTTTCGAGATCTCCATTGAAGCTTTGGAGAAGAAGATACCATTGGATATTGGAGCTTCTCAACCTTGGAGTTTCTTAACACCCATCATCCTCACCATTTGAGGTAATACAAAATCAAATATTTTTCAAGTTATTGTTCTTCCATATATATTATTGTTTATGTTTTGAAATCTAGTTTTTTATTTACTTGCACATGCTTATGTTAGATCAGATTATATTAGTTTATTCATAATTTTTTTTATTTTATATTGAAACTACTATTACAAGTTAATAGGTGCATCTTTACCACATGCTTGGTTGAAAAACCAAGCAACAGTTTTTGGCGACTCTGCTGGGGATCGAACTTTAAATTTTTGCCTTAGATCTCTGTTTTTTACTAGTTTTTACCATTCCAATTTGTAGATCTGCCATACTAGACAACATATTCATTGCTGCCCTATCTTTTAGCCCTTTCTGTAGCCTTTAACAGCCCAAAATTTCACTTTTTGGTTTTGTTTCCGGCGACCATTTTTTCGTTTTCGCATTGCGACTTTTTGCCCGACAGCCGCACTGCTCATCGCGACCTCGCGGCCTTTTTCCGCACTGCACGTCGTGGCTTTTTCCCGCCCTGCACATCACGGCTTCATGGATTTTTTCCGCGCTGCACATCACGGCTTAGTGGCCTTTTTCCATGCTGCGTGTTGCGGCTTCGCTGCTTTTTTCCCGCGCTGCACATCGCGGCTTCACGACTTTTTTCCGCGCTGCACATCACGGCTTCGCGACTTTTTTCCGCGCTGCACATTGCGACTATGAGCCTTAAACCCACGATGCACATCGCGGATTTTTCCCATAAACCTGCGATGCCGCTATTTTTCGCCCGACCCAATTTAAAAAAAATTAAAATTTGCTGCATTGTTGTGCATTTAACCTATTTCGTCCAGGATTATTTTTTCTGCAATTTTTTCCAGCATTCTGTTTTAATTATTGCAGCAATAGTAAGTCATTTTCTATTACATATGCTCAATTAAAATCTTTATAAAAATTTTCAACAAGTGAAATAAATGTTTTTTAGCACTTTGTTTAGATCATAGATTTCACTTCTTTGCAAATTTCGAACCATCTTTTCGATTTGCTCAATAGTTTTGCCCAAGCAAGTGCTTAGAAATCCATTTATTTCTTGCAATTTTAGGATATTTACTTTTCTTTAAAAAATTATTTCAAAAGTCCATAGTTTTTGAATCATTTTTTGTTAAAGCGTTTACATTTGAGAAAAAGCCTTTTATTTTTTGCAAATTGAAATCGTCTTGTTTTTAATTTGTAATCAATCGCCCAAGCGAGGCAAATTCTTTTTCATTTAAATAATCACACTTGTACTCAATCTGCCACATTTTTAATTAACCGAGCCTTAAAATCTACCTAAACTCAACACACACTTTAACCCCACTTGGGGAGCACTTAAAGAATCTTGTAGCTAGGTAGGATTGGGGGGATAGGTGTTCCAATAACACCCCTCAATTATTTACATCTGAGACATAGTGGTTGACATTTAGGGTACAAAAAATCCCTTATTATTTGTTGACACGGTTATACACCAATTTATCAGGAAGGCCTCTCCCTTAGGAGGGTTGAAGTAGCCAGACTAGTTCCAGAAGCCTGAGTGGAATACTGCTATCCATTCAGTAACCGAAGGATACCTTTCGCAGTTCTCAGTGTACCACCCATATGGGAGTACATCGATGATAGAACCAAACTGCAGATTCACCCAACCGAACGTGTCATGAATGGGGTATCTTAGTGGCCAAAATTTTAGGATTGTCTACTCGGTGTCCCTTCCGGTAGGGGGATATCTAGCCTTTGATTCCACTAATCATATTGTCTGACTTGGATTTCATCACCTTGCAGAGGATATGTTTTCGTTGAGTCATAATACCACTTCTAGTTAGGTGTTTGCATGATCCATTACCCACCATTGGTTATTAGTGAGTACACCTTTTTCTATTTTTAGGAGCCGTTTGCATGTTGGTTTTCTGACCACATTTTTTGATTGCTCCACTTACTATAGCACAACTGTTATAGTAAGCGTTTTGAGATTTTTTTTGGCCTGAGTGCCATTCATTATTTTTATGCTCCCCTCTTGCACGCATGGTTGCATTAGGGCTTTACAGTTTTCCACTCACCACCACCTGGTAATCTTTCGATAAAACTTTCACCATTGATTCCCTGAGACATTCTTGGCGCTTCCGGGAAGATCCCCCACAGTACAGTTTCCTTGACTCCACACGTCATCGGAATAGAGCCCCTTCATTCGATTCTTACGCACCTCATTTCACATCAGATTCTAAGGAAAAATCCAAAAATCCTACATACACCGCACCCACTAGCCCTATGGCTGATTTTTCTTCCAACCCTTTTAACACAAGGACTGTTGGTGGAATGTCTTCCACCATCCTAGCTACCACATTGGCCACCACTCCCAAAACCAATGTTGGTATGCCCAACTTGGGAACTGCTTCCACTTTAGGCATGCCTAATATAGGAACTACATCTACTCTAGGAATGCCCAACATAGGACCTACACTTGCTATAGGTATACCTGTGACTGGAATCACTTCTAGTATACCAAATCCTGGGTCTACTATACCAATTCCAAACCCATATGTAACTCAAGCTACACTTGGAAATACAGTTCCCACCCATAACCCTTTGATTGGAGGACATATCCCTTTCACACACATTTCCCTAGGAGGCAGTGGCCTAATACATAACACCACCACCAGCACTTATGCCCCCATGACAGCATCACACCCCTCCGCCAGTTTTCCATTTATGGCTAGGATTAACCTACCAGAATTGGCTAGGCTAACAAATGATCCCATCCGACATGACCCTACTTGGCCCCCTATTCCCACAAATCTCCCTTCAGACATCCCAAAATTTGAAGGAAAAGCTGGGGAAGACCCCCAAAACCACATCATGTCGTTTCACCTATGGTGTTCCTCGAACTCCATAGTAGATGATTCTATTCAACTCAGACTTTTCAAAGAACTTTCACTGGCTCTGCAGACAAATGGTACATCGAGCAACCCCATGGGACACACCCTACGTTCACATCCCTTGCCTCGAATTTCCTACAGTTCTTCCAATTACCTGTCCGCTATGATGCAGGAGTGGAAATACTACTGTCTTGTAGACAGAACACCGCTACACAGATCACCGATCATACCCATGAGTGGCGTAAGAACCGTAGTCTCTGCAAGATAAAACTTGACGACCGTATCATCATGGATTGGTTCCTAAAATCACTCCTCCCTCTCATAGCCAATGATGTAGCTTCTGAACAACCCCAGTCGGAAGAAGAAGCCACTCTAAAAGCCCAGCAGTTTGATCTGATCTATGCCCAGTGTGGCTACCTGTATACCATTTTATCTAACACTCCCCGTGGCGATTCCTCCCGGACTGACGCGCCGGGGGCATCCCATGCCGTCGATGACATCATTGGACAAGTTGCATCCCACAACCAACCCTTTTCCATTATGCACAATAATACCGGCCCCAATCTTTCACGAGCCACATCTCACTCTGGAGCTGCAACTTCGAATGCTCCCATGGCCCACCCCCACGACACTCATGGACCCTCATGTCCACCACAGTGTTATGGTCACGCATCTTCAGCCTATCCACCTCTGGTTGCACCCCCTACGTATTACCGTCAGTAGGCCACACATGTTCTTGTTCACTCACAAGCCCCAGCGACTTATTACCCACCACAGGCAGTGCTTGCTGCACCACAACCTCTAGTCGCTCAGACTTATCCTCCAAACAACAACAACGCTGCCCCCGCCAACCAAAACCCTGATCGACCACCGAAACAGGGTAAGAACCCCAATTTACGAACAAACCACCCATGTTCCATATGCGAGGTATACGACCATTGCACACACACTTGCCCCCATTTGGAGCGAGCGCGCCAACTGTGGTATGATGACGCTCAATGCCAAAGGCACGCGGCACAACCAGCGCCACCTCCTCAATCAAAACCCATGGTGTTGCAGAATCCTTTGCCCACACAAGGAGTGGCGAACACTCGTCCGTTGGATCCTCCTCAAGGAACCACAACACCACAACAACAAATCACATATGCTGCACACAAAAACCAATCAATGGATTAAAGCACTCATCATCTCCTTATGATGTCATTGTCTGACATGAATCCCCAAACACGTCGAAACAAATACGCCCCTGCTGCACCTAAAAATGTTCTCCCTATGATTGAACAACCAGTTCAGAACGCACCTACATCGTTCATCTCCATAGTCAGACCCGGATTATACTCGGAATCACCTATGACTTCCACATTCCAATCCATCCCACCCCCTTTGAAGATAACCGAGATATCTGATTTGTGCACCCTCTCGCATAACACACAGGTACCAAACCAACAACCCCCTTTACTCCCGCAACCACCCTTGGTGCCAACTCACGTAGGAGCCACACCAATTCATACTATCCCATTTTTATTTCCCCCTTCAGGCTCCATCAACACACTAGTCATGGCTACACTTAATCTCCCAGGATTAACATTAGGACTACCTGTGTGGTACTCACCTTCCCTGTTAAATTTTCAGAATTTACTTCAATCTGATCTAGGATCTTAACTGAGAGAACAACATGTACAACATATCTACAGCATATCAATCATGGAGACAATAATGCAAGCACACAAGAGACACAAAGATTTACTTGGGGAAAACCATAAAGGTGAAAAACCCCAATAACTTCCTCAGAGATAGATAGAGCATTGATACAACCAACCAAGAGAGATAGCCATAACCTAGCAGCAGATCCTCCTCCTCCATAAGTGCGCCACTCCTCCTTGAGTGCATGTGTGAGAAGTGAGTGAGTAAATAGAGTGCCTCCCGCACTCTATTTATACTTGACTTGACTTGCCTTTTTTTACCTAACTCATGTAGGCTCGAACTTAACCACATAATATAATGTTGACTGGGCCGACCCCCAATAGGGTGGTCTAATAACCCTTTGACCCACATGGCCGACCCCCAATAGGGTGGTCTAATAACCCTTCGACCCACATGACTTATACAGGGCCGACCCCAACAAGGTGGTCTAATAACCCATCAAGTATAAGTTACGACACTTACAATATAAATGACGACACTTCCGTATAGAGGAATAATACCATCTCTATAGGAATACAATATACATATATGTGAAATACATTCCGAAGTTACATATACATCAACACTCCCTCTTAACTAGGAAGGTATTTTATCAGCACAGTTCTTCTAGCACAAGTCATCTTCTCTGGATCATCGTCACTGGATAATCGTCATCGAGTCATCATCATCGTCACTGCTGCTGCTATCTCAATCAATCTCTGAATCTACTCGTCATAGGAAGTTCTACAGAGCCAGTCCTTTTTCATACTGGATGTAGGCCCACCACCTGCAGGTCTTCATCATCACTGGCCATACTGTGGAATCCTCAGGACATATTACGTGCGTCACAAAACCTGGCTGCAGCATCCCAGGCTATTACGAGCACACAGCTCTATCTGTAGGATCTCCCAGGAGCACATTACATGTGACCCATCACAAAACCTGGCTGAAGCATCCCAGGCTGTTACAAGCACTTAGCGCTACCTGTCGGATCTCCCAGGAGCACATTACATGTGATCTCACCACAAAACCTGGCTGAAGCATCTGAGGCCTTTTTCATCCTGTCCAGATCTCCCAGGAGCAAATTACATTTGGTCATGGCAAAACCTGGCTGAAGCATCTGAGGCCTTTTTCATCCTGTCCAGATCTCCCAGGAGCAAATTACATGCCATAGGACAAAACCTCGCAAGAGCATCTGCCAGATATCCCAGGGCACCGAATTACATGCCATAGGAAAAACCTCGAAAGACTATCTGCAGATCTCCCAGGGAACAAATTACATGTCCTCCCAAGCAAAACCTCGCAAGAGCATTTGCCATATGTCCCAGGGCACCGAATTACATGCCATAGGCAAAACCTCGAAAGACCATCTGCAAATATCCCAGGGCACAAATTACATGCTTTCCTGCACAACCTGATCCACGGCCACAAAGTATCATCTGATACTCATCATCATCACTGCAACATCCTGCTGCATGTCATCTGGAGAAGCTCGTCATCCACGATCATCCTGATCATACAATGCATCCATCTGATGCACACATAGATACATGATCCACACAATGTATCCATCAACATACATGATCTACCTGATCATACAAAGATACATGATCCACACAATGTATCCATCAACATCCATGATCTACCTGATCATACAAAGATACATGATCCACACAATGTATCCAACAGCATCCATGATCTACCTGATCATACAAAGATACATGATCCACACAATGTATCCAACAGCATCCAACATGATGCGTTCATACAAAATACATACACATGATCCAACCAATCATATCCAGCATCCAACATGATGCGTACATACATAAATGATCCAACTGATCATATCCAACATCCAACATGATGCGTACATACATAAATGATCCAACTGATCATATCCAAGCAGAAACCAGAACATCATCCTGATGCCCATTATCCAGCACTTACATCCACAGCCATGTGAAGGATCCTCCTTCCAACATGCTTGGAATGGCTTCAGCAAATGTGTCCATCACTTCTTCCTCGAAGTGTCCTCAAAGTGTCCTCGATTTGGAGAATGCCAAGCCTCTCTCGGAAGTACTCGAACTTCACCCTGGCTAGTGGCTTTGTCAGCACATCTGCAATCTGCTCGTCCGTCACAACATATAGGAGCTTCTCAGCTCCTCTCTGCACCATATCCTTGATATAGTGATATTTGATCTCTATGTGTTTCGACCTGTCATGAAACACTGGGTTCTCGGACAGCTTCACACAACTCTGGTTATCACAGAAGATACCAGTAGCCTCAAATAACTCAGACAGTAGCTTCCATAGCCATACTGCCTCACAACTAGCTGAACAGGCTGCAACATACTCAGCCTCTGCTATACTCAGTGCTATGCAGGACTGCTTCCTGCTAAACCAAGAGATCACACCTGATCCCATATTGAAGCAACACCCAGATGTGCTCTTCCTATCTGCAGCACTGCCAGCCCAATCTGAATCAACATAACCTTGCAGGTTAAACTTTTGATTCGCTTCATACTTGAGCCCATAATCCACTGTACCATTCAGGTACCTCAGAACATGCTTTACAGCAACCAGGTGAACACTCCTCGGATCCATCAGGAACTGGCTCAATGTGTTCACAGCAAAGCAAAAGTCTGGTCTTGTGTTCGTCAGGTACATCAAGGACCCAATCATCTGACCATACATGGAGACATCAACCAGCTCAGATGAAGCATCACATAGAAGCTTCAGATTCGATGCCATAGGTGTGGCCATATCCTTGCAGTCCATCATCTCGAACCTCTTCAGGATCTCTACTACATACTTCCCTTGTCCAAGGAAGATTCCATCTGCACTCTGCCACACCTTCATGCCAAAACAAATAGTGCATCATCCCCAAGTTCTTCAACTCGAACTTGGCAGTAAGCTTCCGCTGCATGTCGGCAATCAATCTATCTTCACCTATAACAAACAGGTTATCGGCATACAAAAGTAGTATCACTGGATTGCCTTCGTCAACCTTGTAGTAAAGGTTGGAATCCGCTTTACTCTTGGTAAAGCCCAAACTGGATAGAAAGTTGTCTATCCTACCATACCAAGTTCTGCACATATATGAATCCCTATCATGTGACTCAGAACCAAGTGGCTGCACCACATACACTTCTTCTTCAAATACACCATTCAAGAAAACTGTCTTGAAATCCATCTGGTGTATCTTCTATCTCAACACTTTTATATTTCTCAATGCTGCCATCTGCAACATGCTTGATCTGATAGTTCCATTTGGAAGTTATAACAAACTTCCCTTCACGTCTTGGGACTACATCCCAAAAATTATTCTTCATGATCGACGGATCATGGCATTCCATTTCTTCATCCCAGATCCTGGGAACTTCAATATCTTCAATATATATCTTTGTTGCTGGAACAAATGTTGTAGTTCTTCTTTTGTAGGAGATGGCATACGAACTTTCCTACACATCAAGTTAAATTGCATGATTAGAAAAACATCTCATAGTTTTCAGAACAAATTCTTACACATAAAGAAATATGTCATACAATCATGCAATTATCTTTGCCAATGCTTCAATACAACATTTATCCATATCCCATAACTTTCTAGATGCCTTCCAATCTCTACCAGAACATTGTTAAGAGTGTGCACAACTCCCAACATGTCAGCAAAGAGGTTTCATTCTAGATAAGTAGCAATGGAATGTTGTACAGTGCCATAGGCCACTTACCCATGTATATTAGTAGTATATTGTTCATTAATGCAACTATTCTAATATGCACAATACATATCCTAAGTCTAGGAACATGAGCATATACATCATTGAACAATTTTATTTAAACAGACAAATATGCAAGAAATTAAAATACTTATCTTTGTTTGTTGGGTGGACTCCCTCTGAGTCTTCGCTTTCTTGCAGGAGCTACTGGAGTCCTAATCTGTAGTAGCTTCTTCTACAATTTTTGTTGTGAAATGTAGAGAGATGGTCAACTCCCTTTGAATATCTGCATCCTTTCATAAACCACTGGAGTGTACTCCCTCTTGATCTTTGCTCCCTGGATTACCTGTCCTTGAACTTATATACATTCTCGATCCCTATGCATGCTTGTTAGTATCATCATGTGTTATCCTCTAGGTCTAATATAAAATCATACATTCATTAGTATACTATTAAAACACAATAATCTCAAGCATGTATAGTCATGATCATTTCAAACAGAAATAGTAAGCATTATTATTCAAGGTTTATGTAGGATTCTTATGGTTAGTCAAATCATAAGAAGCATAACATGTCTAAACCTATAATTACTCAAACCTATGACTCTTCGGGTTAGTTGAATCATCAAACAAGATAAGAGATTTAATATGCATAAAACTTGTGATTATTCAAACCTATACCTTCATGATTCTTCTGGTTAGTCATATCATCAATGATGGCAAGAAACATAATATGCATACAACCATGATTATTCAAACTTATGACTCTTCAGGAATAATCATTATCAACAACAGTATAAGATCCTAACACAAGGTAGGATTCTAGCTTGATATAGGAAAAACATACCTGGATTAGCATGCTAGTTAGTTATGTCTAACATACTCACATGATGTCTTCTTGTTCTTCTTCAATGACTTGTGCTAGTAACCTGTATATCTCATAGGTTAGCCATTACAAAACCAAGTTATACATACCTCGTAAATGGATCTTCTATGAGATCCATGACAATGGATGAATCTTTGTCCTCATGTTATCATGATCATATGTTCTTGGACCAGAACATGATTTGTCTTTCTTGGTGTACCTTTCATGTTAGTAGACAACATAAACCTCATACAACACCATAATGCATTAGTACAATCATAAGTGTCAACACCCTAACCAATGAATATCTTCTATCATGCATTCATAATTTTGTTAAGGTGATACGACAAATCTAAAATCAAAATTGTACTAACCATAATAACATGAAGACAAACATACCATAAACTTAATCATGGACAAATATCGAAACATACCTCGATGAGTCATACCTGTCGAGATCGCTTGTAATCTTCTTATGTAAGGCCTTAGCCTCATCTCCCTCTGAAACAGGAACTCCTTCACTTATGCAGGTAACCAATCCATCTTCTTCTAGGATTAACCCTATCCACTTGATTTGCAAGAAATGGACCTGGAGCTGGATATGGGTTTGTCAGAGAAACCCCAAAAATTCAAACTTTGAATTTCAAACTTCCGAAAGGATAGAAATATGCGCCTTGATGAGCTGATCAAACTGGTATATTCAGAATTTGAAAACTGCAAAGTTTCACTCCTCAATTTTGCCTTTGAAACTTTCGGATTCACTGGACGTGACCCTAAACTGGGGTTTAATGAAGCCCACTCTTCTGCCCAATCAAAATGTTTGATCCAAATCTCTAAGCTTCTATTTTTCTGAGGAGCTTCCAGCCGTGGTCACAGATTTCAAAAATTCCCATTTTTACAGAAGCCCTAATTTTCCACTTTTCTGATCAAAGTCCCGAACTAGGGTCTAATCAAGCCCGGACTTCTGCCCAACCAAAAATTCTGATCTTGGTCTCTAAATTTCTATTTTGATGAGTAGCATCTATCCGTGGTCTCCGATTACAAAAATTCCAACTTTCTCCAAAGCCCTAAATTCCGGAAGCCATGAATGAAGGTACCAAAAAATAATTCTGTTTTGACAGAAATATGTACCTGATTGTTTTTGGTGTAACTCTGAAATTTTTGATCCAAAGGGTCTGAACACATTTCCTGAGATAGCCTGACCTGTTATATTTCCATCCTGACAGGTCTGACCTCAATTGGATTCTCTGAGAGAGAGATATGCCAAATGTCGCAACGTGACCTGTTTTGGGATAAAACAGGAGAGCTAACTTGTACGGCGTGCCACGTGTCACTGTTTTAACTTCGGCCTCTGAAAACGTTTCCTGAGATATCTTGGCCTGTTACCTTTCCATCCTGACAGGTCTGACCTCAATTGGACTCTCTGAGAGAGAGTTATGCCAAATGTCGCAACATGACCTGTTTATGGGATAATACAAGAGAGCGCACTTGTACGGAGTGCCACGTGTCACTGGTTCAACTTCGGCCTTTGAAAACGTTTTCTGAGATAGTACAGTCTATTTACTACCTGTCACTTTTCACGAAATTTCATTTGGAGCTTCCTAGCCCAAGTTATGACCTTTTTCCCAAGGTCACCTGATTTTGACTCAGATCTGGAAGAGGCAGAAACCCTATATTGTACAGATCATAAATCACAAAGTACAACGAATTAGAGGTTTTCCTTTGGACACAAGGTACCTGTAGATCTTAGCTTCGTCCTGTAACAATTTCAGATCCAAAAACTTCGCGAAAACGGATTTATAGCGAAAGTGCTACGATGACTGGTTTTTTCTATATCAATCCCTAGCATCGTAAGTGCAACAAGTGTCATACATGCCATATCATGCCTTCTTTCAGGCTAGCTCTGATACCATGTTAAATTTTCAGAATTTACTTCAATCTAATCTAGGATCTTAACTGAGAGAACAACATGTACAGCATATCTACAGCATATCAATCATGGAGACAATAATGCAAGCACACAAGAGACACAAAGATTTACTTGGGGAAAACCATAAAGGTGAAAAACCCCAATAACTTCCTCAGAGATAGATAGAGCAATGATACAACCAACCAAGAGAGATAGCCATAACCTAGCAGTAGATCCTCCTCCTCCATAAGTGCGCCACTCCTCCTTGAGTGCATGTGTGAGAAGTGAGTGAGTAAATAGAGTGCCTCCCGCACTCTATTTATACTTGACTTGACTTGCCTTTTTTTACCTAACTCATGTAGGCTCGAACTTAACCACATAATATAATGTTGACTGGGTCGACCCCCAATAGGGTGGTCTAATAACCCTTTGACCCACATGGACGAACCCCAATAGGGTGGTCTAATAACCCTTCGACCCACATGACTTATACAGGGCCGACCCCAACAAGGTGGTCTAATAACCCATCAAGTATAAGTTACGACACTTACAATATAAATGACGACACTTCCGTATAGAGGAATAATACCATCTCTATAGGAATACAATATACATATATGTGAAATACATTCCGAAGTTACATATACATCAACATTCCCAACCCCTCCCCCAACACCGAACATCATTTTAAAACCGATGCAACCCATCAATACTTCTAACTGTCCACCCCCTGGTGTAGCAAGCATCCAGAATCGACCACCTCCAACAGGGGCCATTACATCAACATCTAGTAATGCTCCCCCTGAAATCCACTACAATGGGGGCATATGCCCACAAACCTTCACCACTGGACCCACAACCCGCACTGCTCCACTGACTCCCATGTTGGCGAAGAATCCCCCAACAATCCGTGCTCCCCCCAAGTGCTCTTTGTGCGATGATATAGGCCATGCTACCCATCAATGTCCACAATTACCAGCACTTCAAGAACACATGCAAATGTTGGATGATGACACTAACATACCAATTGTCAAACTTGAACTTCCCCCTCAGCCTCGCGATAAATCGTTGCGTACCAATCACCCTTGTGTGATATGCGGCATCTACGGCCATTACTCACATCACTACCCTGATCTCCCAGATTATAGAGCAGCTCTATACGAATTGAATAATGCCGACCTAGAGATATCCCCTCCTCTCATTGAGGAAATTAATCCCCCACCACCTTACTCCTCATAATATATTAACACAATTTACATGGTTTCCAATGGATACCCCTATGTCTGGTCAACCTCTTCCATTGATCCCTCTGACCCATATATTCAACCTTTTCAAATCAAAGAGGAAACCACATGTCCATAGCATGAGGGCAGGCTCAAAACTTTGCCTACTCATCATCATCGTCATTCTCATCGGCGATACTGGAGGCATCCACCCCTCAAGGGGAATCCCCCATCATCATATCATCACGTCAGTATGCCACCATGGCCCACAGCGTCATGGTACACCCCCCCTCCAATAGTTGGTCAATTCCCTTTTGATCCCTCTCTAAGACAACATCTGCATCGCATTGACACCTATGAGTTCGGGGACATAATATGCTACCTCGAACCTGGGATAGGGGGCGTGATCAATCATTTTGACCCTACCCCATCACCTCTATCTCAACACCTCAATGAGCCCATCGTTCAAACCAACACATACGTGATCCATAATCACAAACCCCATGCACATCACATGGGGGCAGGTCATTAACCTTGCTCACTTTTTCACATTCGTGATCTCAACCATTTTTGAGGTCACGTGTCACTTGTATATTTGAGTTGATTTGATACACGTAGTATTTTTCCCCCATGGGTCATCATTTCTCCCCACCACTGCATCCTTGGCTTGGTAAGCCACCTTTATTTATAGTCATTTTTTAACCTCGTTTTTTCTTTTGACCATTCCGGAGTCATTTAACCTCCATTTTTCGCACCCTTTGCACCGCCGGATTCATATTTTCGTGCCATGATGATGCTTGAGATCATTTCTCTCTCTCATGCCGATAATTTTTGGGAATTTTTTTCAAAATGCCACTCGTCGCCTCAGTTTACGTGCCACATTGGTCATTGTCCGCTTTTGACGAATTTTATACGCCGGATTCATTTTTTCACACTCGTGACAATGCTCGAGATCATTCCTTGCTCTCACCAATACCATTTTGTTTGGTATAATTTTACCCCTTTTTTGGGTTGAGCAATTCTTTTACGAAAAAGGAACTTATGGAGTTTCTGTTAATCTCTTTTCTGACTCCTAAAACAATGAAAAGATCGCCGAGCAATATTGCTTCCTTTCATGCTCGCTAAAAGTATCTGAAAGGGCATCTACCTGGTATAAGTTTACCCATTTTCCAGAGCTTGTATACTAATTACGAAAAAGGAATACTCTAGTCACATCGGTTAGAAGAGTTCTCCATTTGCATCATTTTATGCTTTTTCGGGCCTTGGAGACTAACATATGAAAAATAACACCAATGGAGTCTACTTATCGCTTTGAGACTCTCTAAAATTGAAAGCAACCACGAGCAATCACCATATTGGGCTCGTACAAATCCACAAGACGATACTCCTCCACCAATTCAGAGTCTTCTTATCGTTTTCAAACTCCCTAAAAATGAAAGCACTCACGAGCATGAACAGTCTTGGGCTCGCATAAATCCATAGGATAGTACCATTTGAGAGCACACTTTTATCCCTTCTTGGAGCTCATTAAAACTATGAAGAAGGACCCAACGGTGCTTTTCGGCGCCATAACAGATCATGTCTTCTCATAAGGCAGCTTCCCCAGTATGGTCGCCTTTGTTCAGAGCATTCTGCAGTATGTCATCCTAAGAGTCTCCCAAAAGAATCCATCAGCTTGTCCCCCAAGAGTCACTCCAGTATACAATACATACTCCTAAGCTATGATCCCCACACATAAAAGTCAGTTTCCTATACTGCCAGGTCAACCATGTCATCATGCTTTGAACAAAGGAAGTTTGAGTCCACCCACTATATGACCCCAGTTATTCCCCATCCCCATAGTATGTCAGTACTACCACACTTCAATTGTACACCTCGCGCTCCTATCAAGGAAACATCATTGCCTTGATAGTTGTTGGTCTCCCTCTATCAACACCAACCAAATCTATTCCAGAGGTCCCTGTGCCTTGGACTCATCACCATTTGTGATGAGTGCCTACGGATCATTTCGAAAGGAGTCCTCTGTGCCTCTCCAAATGATTGTTTCTCACATGCTCAACTTCAACACCTTCATCGCATCATTGAGACTTGTTCAGGGTTCGATCCTTTCAGTTATTTGTTGAAGACCCCGGATATCACCTTACTCTACCACATTTGAGAATCTAATGAGGAAACAACCAGTTACATATTCCTATGGATATGCGGGTTGCGCTTGGTGACAATTTTTCTTATGTACCCCAGTTTCATACTCCCTCGAGTATACAATTACATATAATTTTCAGAAGTTGACTCACAGTCAACCAAAGATGATAGTCACCTTCACCTCCAACAGTTCATCAACCCTTCTGAAACCTTATTAAGGATGATTGTTACTCTTTTCTAGTGTATCAGTTATTGAGATCAGTCATGGTATGATCATGAGTACATCCCAACATTATGTCCCCTATGGACCATTATGATGTACCAATAGATTTTTATGTATTATTCAGGTCCCCCTTCTTGGGCCTAATTGTTATATATATCTCTTGACACGAGCATGGGTATGCCCGCCTCGTCCATTATCAAAGATTATTCCTCATTAATTTTGCGGCCATGTATTTTTTCAATTTTTGCAGCTTCCAAGGGGCCATTGTTCCAGTCTCCAATCGGTCTCTTCTCTTCTCCAAACCCCAGGAAAAAAGGACAATAATAACTATGATGTCTATCGGCCATACGATGAGCTCCTGCCCTCACACATCAGGGGGCAATCTGTTAACACCCAAAAAGTGCTCACTAGCTCATTCCCTTATTCACATGACCCATTTGTCCACTTTTCCACCATTTGAGCCCCTAAAGACATCAAAATGTCACCAAAAAGACCATAATACCCCTTTCCCCCCTCAAAATATGTATTTTTTCCTCAAAAAACCCTAAAAAAGGGTCCAAAATTCCCAAAAATATTAAAAAGGAATAAAAATATTCAAAATATTCAAAAAAGGAAAAAGAGGGAAAAAGAGACCTAAACCATGTTGGTTAATACTATTGGTTTCCTCAAAACCATAATAGTATTCCCCATCACCAAAAACTATAAAAAGGTGATAGGGGCTCCTCACTCTCCATCCACATTTCATCCTATCCTTATGCTACCAAATTCCCTTTGAGAGCCATTGCCTCCCATTTGAAGTTTGAAGATCCCCATTGAAGCTTTGGAGAAGAAGAGACCATTGGATATTGGAGCCTCTCAACCTTGAAGTTTCTCAACATCCATCATCCTCACCTATGGAGTTTCAAGTTATTGTTCTTCCATAGATCTTATTGTTTATGTTTTGAAATCTAGTTTTTTATTTACTTGCACATGCTTATGTTAGATCCGATTATATTACTTTATTCATAGTTGTTTTGTGATCCATGCCACTGCCAGTCCTTGTAAACTATGGCATAGGAGGCTTGGTCATATTCATTTCAAATTGCTACTTCGCATATAGAATATGGTAAAAGGTATGCATGTATTTCAATTTGAGCATGATGTTATTTGTAGGGGTTATGCTCTTGGTAAGGACATCAAGAAATTTTTTCCAAACAATACTAAAGGATATAAAGGGATATTGGACTTGATCCATTCATATCTATGTGGTCCCATGTCTACACCATCCTTGAGTGGTTATATGTACTATGTGCTTTTCATATATGAATTCTCTCGCAAGTCATGGATCTATTTTATGAAGGCAAAGAGTGAAACTTTCAACAAGTTTCAAGCACTAGTTGAGAATCCAATTGGAAAGCACATTCATGCTTTGAGATATGATAATGGAGGAGAGTTCAAGTGTCATGAATTCAATGAATTCTTCCTAGAGGAAGGGATAAAAATACAACTAATTGTACCTTTAAACCACTAGCAAAATGGGTTTGTTGAAAGAAAGAACAGAACAACCTGGGAGGCTGCAAAAGCTATGATGTGCGATCAAGATCTAACCACCTCCTTATGGGAAGAATCCTCTAGCACTGTTTTTTATATTCAGAATAGAATTCTGTATGCTATTTTGGGAGAGAAGACTCCTGAAGAAGTTTTCACTTGTGAAAAAACAAATTTTGGACGCTTGAATATTTTTCGGTTGTCATGTCTATGTTCATGTGCCAAAAGAGAAGAGAAAAAAGATGGATCCATTTGGAAATTAAGGCACATTTGTTGGATATAGGGAATCCTCCAAAGCTTATAGATAGGCACATTGAAGTTAGAAAATATGTAATATTTGATGAAAAGGCTTCCCTCAAGTTCTCTAAAGAACTTCAATGTGATTCCGATATGGAGGACCATGAGACTACCATGATGGAGGATCTAGGTTCTGGTTCTCCTCTTTCATATATTGAGAGGGAGAATCCAGAAGAGTCCTTAGATACGATTGATCCTGAAGAGCTAGTAGAACTGGTAGAAATATCACTTGATGAACTTCCAGCTAAGAGGAGATATGTCTAGTGTCGAGACATTCTAAAAGAGGCAGAAAAACATGGAGCCCCATCAGGCACATCTAGAGAGCGAAGGAGACTTGAAAGATATTCAGGATATGTATCATAGACGAGTCACATAAATGATTTAGAACCCACCACCTATGAGGAATCTATTAAGCAACAAGTATGGAAAGATGTCATGGTAGAAGAATACGAATCCATCATGAAGAATAATGTGTGGGAAGTGGTCTCTAAACTTGAAGGGAAGTCAATAGTAACTTCCAAGTGGCTTTATAAAATCAAACATGTAGTTGATGGTAGATTGAAAAATATAAAGAAAGATTTGTGGCTCATGGTTTCTCACAAAAATAATGAATATACTATGATGAGACATTCGCTCTTGTGGCCAGGTACACTAATATTCGAGCCATGATTTCACTTGCCTCATGTATGGGGTGGAAGCTTCACTAGATGGATGTGAAGACTGCCTTTCTCAATGGTGAAGTTGAGGAAGAAGTATACTCATACATCAACCCAAGGGATTTTTAGTTCATGGGAAGGATTCCCATGTATGCAAACTTAAGAAAGACTTATACAGGCCTAAGTAGGCCCGAAGAGCTTGGTATTTAAGGATTGACAGATACCTTCAGATATTGGGCTTCTCCAAAAGAGAAACTGACCCCAAAATGTATTTCAAGGTTTTGAAGAACGAACCATTGATCTTGGTTCTCTATTTTGACGACTTGTTCCTTACTCGAGAGGAAAAACATATAAATCAGCGCAAGAGGGAGATCACTTATGAGTTCGAAATGAAATACTTGGGTCGTATGCACTACTTTCTTGGTCTGGAAGTTTGGAAAAGGAAAGATGAGATCTTTATTTCTTAAGGAAAGTACACAGTTGATGTGTTGTGCAAGTTTTGTACGATGGATTGTAAATCCATGTCTACACCAATGGTTTATAATATGAAGAAACTACATGATTCAAATTCTGGATCGGATCTAGTGGATCCTACCATGTATAGACAACTCATTGGTTCCTTGATGTATTTGATACATAGTAGACCAGGTATATGTTATGCAGTGAGTATCTTGAGTCAGTTCATGTTTGAGCCAAGACATAGACATTAGGTTTCTTCCAAGAATGTGCCTAGATACCTTTGAGGTACTATTGCTTATGGACTTAGATATGCTTCCAGTGGAGGAATGATTCTACTGGGTTCTGCTGACTTTGATTGGGGTGATATTATTGTGTACTGAAAGAGTATTTTGTTTTAGATTGGGATCAACTATGATCTCTAGTTCTAGTGGGAAGAAGGGCTCCGTAGCCTATAGTACTATAGAAGCAGAGTGTATTGCAGTTAGTACTCCCTGCCGAGAAGTTGTGTGGATTAGGAAGCTACTTGTTGGGCTGTTCGGTGAGAATATTGAGAATATTGTCATTCACTCTGACAATTAGAGCTGCATCAAGCTCTCAGAAAACCATGTGTTTCATGATAGATCAAAACACATTGAGATGAAAATCCAATACATCAGAGACATGGTCCAAAGAGGTTCTGTAAGACTTCAGTACATATCTACTAATGAGAAGATAGGAAATAGGTTAACTATGCCTCTATCCTTGATGAAGTAAAGGTACTTCCGAGACAAGCTTGGTATGGAAGAGAATGCCTCCATCGCTAAGAGGGAGTGTTAAAGTTATAGCATCACGAGTCATTCTCCAAGTCAATATTGTGAGGCAAGATTGAGCCTCGTGTGTTGATGTAGTGGCTTAGGAAGCCTAAGTTGGAATTAGGAAACTTGGAGTAGATTCTTGAGTTGGACTCAAGAATGACTAAGCATTATGCATAAAGGTTAAGCCTCACATGTTGAGGTAAGTGCTTTGTATGTCAAATTGATGATGTTGTACAATCTTGCTTGTCAAATCTAAGGTCTTGTATATCAAGAAAAATCCTCATGTGTTAAGGTGGTGCCTCAAGTGTTGAGGTAATGCTTTCCATGTTGAAGCATGAATGGCGTTTGGTGTAATACTAACCATGGTTGAGCTATTAACTCTCCTCTAGAGAGTGGCCACCTCTAGAGTGAATTACTTTAGTATATGACCACTTGGAACGATAGTAGAACAAGCTGATCACATCATTGGAAAAATCTCCTTAGTATATTTGATATGATAGATAAATTAAAGTTGGCACATGTAGACCATGTGGATAAGAAAATAGATAAATATAAGATGTGATAAGATAAGACAGAACTCGATTTGCTTAGTAATGATAAAAACTTCAGTTAAATAAGAGAGAACTCGAATTGTTAAACTTCAGTGATGTTAACAAGAAAGACTTCAATAAATTAAAGGAGAATTCAAATTGTTCACTACAGTGATGTTATCAAGAAGGACTTCAATTAAAAGAGTTAACTAAGTGTTAATAAAGAAGATCTAGTTAAATAAAGTGTTTTGCATGTCTACACTTGAGTTAAACTAAAAAACGACACTTAAGTTGAACTAAAACACAACACTTGAGTTGCAAGACTTGAGTTACAACATTTAATTTACGACACTCGCAAGATGACACTTGAGTTAGCATCCTAACTAAGTGACCTAGCATCTAGATGAAGAGCGATTTCATCCTAAAGTAAGAAGATAAAAATAGAAGCCAAAGCATGAGAAGTATGAAATATATATGATATGTCGGATTGATGAATTCAATGTGAGAGCGAATTCTCTTCTCTTGAAGGAAATGCGCTTTCTCTGTGCATGATATTATTCTGAGCTATATTCTTCCATCTTCTCTCTTCCTCTGTGATTGCACCAGGGGTGCTTGGTATTTCTCTTTGATAATGCACTAGGGGTGCTTGATGTAATATGATCATTGTAAATACATTCTCCGCTATCTATCAATATTCTAAGGAAGATTTTGTTGGTGTTTTCTCCCTTAAGTACTAAAGGGTTTCCCCATGGTAAATACTGTGTTTCATGTGAATGCTTATGTTTTTTTATTATTCATTTGATTTCAAGTACTACTATAATTCTGCATTAAGATAAAAAATTAACATATGATCCGTAAAATGTAGGCTCATAGCCTCATCGTGTCACTAACACACGTATTTGCAGAAAAATAATTAAATGTTGTTTGTGGTTTTTCTATCCAAATGGAGGAAAATTTGTAGCATGTGGTTGGAAAGACCAACAATTTAAATCCAAAATAGTAATTGAAACAACCACAAAGAATTCAGATGCACAATAAACACAAATATTTTTTCACCCTAGAAACCCAAATGGGAAAACCAACATTCATGGGGATTTTTAATTGCTTGGAAATCTAAATCTATTTCAATAATGAGTGATACAAAAGAACCTGCATATTGTTAGTCACATACAAAATTTGTAGAATTACATGGTTTAGAGTCAACCTTCTTCTTCATGGACAGGTTCCAAACCCATTTATCCTTCAATCAATTGCTTCTCTTTGAGTCTTCTACCAAGTATTCTTTTATCCTCCTCTCTTGCCCCAATAAACCGAGTGTCCTTCTCTCACATAGCCTTCGATTTTTTATTGGGATGGCCTTGGAATTTGAACCATCACAATGGTTCATTTCCACTTCCTAGGGAAAAAATTATACTTTTCCCACTTTCCCAAAAACAATAAATGTTTAACAAATTATTACAAGAGAGGGTTCTTTTAATGAGGATACATTCATATCAAAATAAAAACCCACATGTAAAGACTATAACTCCAACCCAAAAAATTAGTTCCAAGTTGTATGGATCGATTAGGTGTACCATGGAACTAAGGGAAAACTATGACTATTCACATTGACTACAGATCAACCATTTGGAAGTTTGTAGGTGTACTTGATCTAGGTGATTGGCTAGGTTCTCATTAAATGTTCGTTGGTAATTAACTTCCCATATTTTGTACATAAACTAAAGCTTGATTACTTAGTTGGGAGCATGATTATTTAGCGATATTTGTATTTCCCATATAGTGAATGGTAATATTGTTTTCACTATCCAGTGGTAATACTCAATATCATTGGATGGAGAAATGACTTTGACAAAGTGATTCCTTCCATGACATATCGACTATCTCATTCCCTCTTTTCTTGGTTGAGTGAATTCTGATAATAAAGTCAACAACTAAGAATAATTGAAGTTGTAAACTTGAGAATGGTTACATGGTGGAGAAGTTTGTTAATTGATTGAACCTATTAGCAAATATGTAGATCATCAATGAGTGTTATTCTGCTACAATGTGGACAAGAATAAAATATTGACATGAGTTATGGATGGTCGATAGATGTGGATAAACTGAGAACTTATATCAGAGGAGCATCATTAAATAGCATAGTATGGAACATAGCCATATCACATGCATGGTCGATAGGTATTATTTCGACTTGTATTTATCTTGGGGGTTGCATCTACTACATTATATTGGGTGTGACTCCTTATGAAAAAGTTTGAAAGTTATGTGAGGATTGTGTTGTGTGAAAGAAAATACACACACATGCCAAAAAGAACATACTAAGGGTTTGTGCAGCCTTAGTATAGATTCAAATAAATAATGAAAAAACAATACATCAAACACAACTACACTAAAAAGATGGGCACACTCTTCAATCAATATCATGCATGCATGTGTAAAGAATAAAATAATTCTTTTATATTCATAAGGAAATAGTACAACAAATAGTAACCACCTTGATGTAGCAAAGATGAAGAGGCCCTGTTGGAGATCCTAGTCGACTGGCCATCTAGTTCATCCACTAACTATGGTCAAGTTGGTGCGGTTGGTCGGTTAGCTGACTGACCGTGCAGTTGTAATTGAATAACTAATTGTAACTATTATATATATGATGGTGAGTTGATAACACAATGTATCTCTACAATGTTATTGTACTATATTTTGGTCCTATTAATAAAAAAGCTTGTGCTGCTGTCCCACTTACTCTCATGTGTATGATTATATAATGTGTGTGTATATGATTCTTTCTACATGTTGGTGTAATTTATTACTAGTAATTGGTGCAATCCCCTATACTACAACATTGGTTTTGTTTCCGGTAGTACACAATTGTGAATAAATGAGGAATATGCATAAATGCTAATAGAGAGAGAGATCCGAGAGTGGTGGGACAAGAAAGTAGTAAACTATATTCAAAATTATGCAAGACGGAACAAGATGACATTATCCCGAGAAAGGGAGAAATTATTCACTGAAGCCAATGAAAAATTCATAGAGATTGATCCCTATGAGATAAAGAGGTTCTTGATCACCGTTCATGACCAAATTTGATGCCCAAAATGAAAAGTTGTTAATGCAGAAGATCTATAATGGAGGAAGAAAAAACTTGTGCAAATGGTTCGAGAAAATATGTGAATACTTTTGCGAAGAACAAGCCATCGAGGAAAAAATATCTATCAACGAAGTTCGACGTAAGTTTTACATTGATATCCATGAAGGAATTTTATGTTATGTGCCAAGTTTTCTATACAAATTTATGATTGAAAACAAATTTGGACACATAGTTGAACTTCGACCACCATTAGCAGAGCCTGCAACGAAAAATTGGGAAAATAAACAAAAAGAGTGGGAGTAGTTTGTCAATGAACGACAATGGGAGTATTCCTAAGTTCTGTAAATGTGAAATTTGATGATGAGGTTAGGGCTCTTCTAGTCTTGTGTTCATTTGCAGAAAGATGGAATGACTTGGTCATGACTGTAAGTAACTCTGTCTTTGTTTCAAACAATTTTAAATTTGATGATGTTGTTTGTGTTATTCTTAGCGAGGAAATGCGAAGGAAAAGCATAGGTGGGACATCAGGTAATGCATTGACCATGGAGATCAAGGGAAGACAAAGGGAGAGAGGAAAGATCCTAGGTAATCGAAACAAGTCCAGGAAGGGTAGATCCAAGTCCAGATTGGGAAATATAGAGTGATGGAACTGTGGAAAGAAAGGACATCTGAAGAAAGACTGCAAATCTCTAAAGAAGAAAGGAGATGGACAACATGAGACTACTCAAGAAGCAAATGTAGCAAGAAATGTGTTACAAGATGATTTAATTCTTGCATTAGATAACACTAGTGATTACTGGGTAGTAGATTCAGGGGATTCATGTCATGCTACACCCCATAGGAAATTCTTTCATGATTATGTTCCAGGTGATTTTGGACATGTTTTATTGGGTGATGATGAACCATGTAAAATTGTTTGAATGGGTAAGGTACAGATAAAGTTAAATAATGGAGGTGAATGGCTACTGAAAAATGTAAGGCATATTCCTACTATAAAAAAAAAATATGACCTCAATAGGGTAGTTGGGAGATGGTGGCTATTTATCTACGTTTGGAGAAACGTGATGAAATATCACTGAAGGATCGAGGGTGATAGCAAAAGGAGACAGGATAGGTACGTTGTATTTATGTCCTCATAATACTAACCGTTCTATCTCTGTATATTCCACAGGAATAGATATAGCATTGTGGCATCATAGGCTTGGACACACGAGTGAGAAGGGGATGTAGATTTTCAATTCAAGGAAGTTGCTGCTAGGTCTGAAGTAGGTAAGTTTGGAATTCCGCGAGAACTGTGTTTATGGAAAACAAAAGAGAGTCATATTTCTTAGGGATGGGAAACATAAGAAGAGTGAAAAGTTAGAGCTTGTGCATACTGATGTATGGGGACCAACTCAAGTAAAACCTTTTGGTGGCTCTCCTTATTATGTTACTTTTATTGATGATGCAAATAGAAAAACTTGGGTTTGTTGCATGAGACATAAATCTGATGTGTTTGCTACTTTTAAGAAATATAAAGATTTGGTTGAGAATGAGACAAGAAAAAGGTTGAGGTGTCTCATACATGATAATGGAAGTGAATATTGTGGCAAGGAGTTTGATAGTTACTATTCATACTATTGGATTCATAGGGAGAAGACAATCCCAAGAACACCACATGAAAATAGTGTGTTAGAATGGATGAACATAAAAATGATGGACCATGCAAGGTGTATGAGATTACATGCAGGGTTTCCCTTACAATTTTTGGTAGATGTTGTAGATACTGTTGTTTACTCAATAATTAGAGGACCTTCAAGTGATTTGGATGGTGGTATTCCAGAGGAGGCATGGAAAGTTAAAAAGGTAAACTACTCATTTATAAGAACTTTTGGTTGTGAATTATTTTTCCATATTGATAAAGAAAATAGAACAAAGCTTGAGGCTAAATCAAATAAATGTACCTTTATTGGATACATGGTTAATGATTTTGGTTATCGCTTATGGGATTACAAAAAATAACAAAATCATTAGGAGTAGAGATGTGGTATTCAATGAAAATTTCATGTACAAAGATCTGTTGCAGACAAAGAAACAAGAAAAACAAAACACAAAGTACACAGTTCTTGATGAAATCAAAGGAAATGAAGTTCCAAAGGTGCTAGAAAATCAAGAACAAAAGCAAGTACCTCAAACTCTTGCAAATATTAGAATATATACAGGTCAAGTAGACCCCCTAAACGATACTCTCCTTCAATGTATTATTTATTGATGACTGATTCTAGTGAACCATAATGTTATGAAGAAGCAATGCAAGTGGAAACTAGAAAGAAGTGGGAGAAAGGCATGAATAAGGAGATGGACTCATTGTTAAGAAACTAGACTTGGGATTTGGTTCAGTTTCCTGCAGGTAAAAGAGAATTGTAGAATAAATTGGTTTATAGGTTGAAGGAAGAATATGGAGGAAAGAAGCGGTACAAGGACAGATTTGTTGTAAAGGGGTTTGCATGGAAGAATGGTATAGATTTTGATGAAATATTTTCTCCTGATGTTAAAATGACTTCAATTAGAACTATTTTAAGTCTAGTGGCAATAGAATATTTGCATCTTGACAGTTAGATGTAAAAACAACCTGTATCCATGGGGATTTGGAGGAAGAGATTTATATGCATCAACCACAGGGGTATGAGGTCAAAGGGAAGGATTATTTAGTATGCATGTTAAAGAAGATCTTGTATGGCCTAAAGCGAGATCCAAGGAAGTGGTATTTGAAATTTGACAGGTTTATGACAAAACAAGGTTATAATAGATGTCATTCTGACCACTATGTTTATTTCAAGAGGCAAGATAATGGAAGATATATTATTTTGTTATTGTATGAGGATGACATGCTTATTGCACGGTGTAACATGCAATATATAAATATGCTCAAAGTAAGCTAGATAATTCATTTTTTGTGAAGGATTTGGGTGAGTACACACAAAAGGTGTTGGAGAGGTTTAGAATGCAAAATACAAAACCAATTAGTACATCTTTGGGAATCCATTTCAAACTAAGTAAAGAGATGTGTCCAAAGACACAGTAAGAGATATATTACATGTCCAGGATTACCTATTCATCAAATGTTGGCATCTTGATGTATGCCATGGTGTGCACAAGACTAGATATTGCACATGCAGTGAGAGTTGTGAGCAGGTATATGAACAATCTAGGTAAAGAACATTGAAAGGAAGTACAGTGGATTCTCATATATTTGAGAGGTACTACCACTCATGCATTATGTTTTGGAGGTTCATACACTATTCCACAAGGATATGTTGATGCACATATGGCAGGTGATAAATATAGCAAGAGGGGCACGACAGGGTATGTTTTTACTGTAGGTGGAACAACAGTAAGTTGTATTTTGAAACTGCAAAAGGTTGTTTCACTTTCAACAACGAAAGCATAGTATGTTGCTGCTACAGAGGCTAGTAAAGAGATGATTTGGTTATAGAGGTTCATGGAGGAATTGGGTAAGAAGCAGGGGAATAGTAGGTTGTACAGTGACATCCAGAGTGACATTCATCTTGCAAAGAAATCAACCTTCCATTCCAATACTAAACATATACATGTCAAGTATTATTTCATATGCTCTGTTCTGGAAGATGAACTGTTGAAGTTGGAAAAGATACATACTATCTAGAATCTTGCCAACATGTTGACAAAGGTAGTAACCAGAGAGAAAATGATTTCCTTCTTGGTTTCATTTGGCCTTCAAGCATGAAGGTGAAGATGGGAAATTTTCCAGGTCCAAGGTTTAGAGCATAGTCCAACAAGTGCAGCAGTGGTGGAGTTGCTATGATCAGTCTCCAAGTGGGATCTTTTTGGTTGCGGAGCCTGACCTTCTTGATTTAGAGATGTTGTTTTATTCATGTTTGTACCCCATTTTTATATGATGTGCGGGTGGACTATGAACTCATCCCAGTGGGCACATGGTATTGGGTAGCCCGTGGTATTTTCCCATGGTAATTCCCCTTTAAAAGGAAGACATCATAGTACGGTTGTGTAATGTATTGTAGCATTGTCAATATCTTTATGATTGTGTAAGAGAGATTGAGAGAGAGTGAAGAGGAAGTTGCAGTGGATGTGTTGTATGTTGTATCCCTTCATTTTTTGGATGGTATAATAATAAAAGGAATGGCAATTTCTTTGTGGACGTAGCCTAGATTGGGCGAACCACGTATATTGGCATCTCTCTTGTATTGTGTTTATGTGATTTATATTAGCATCTTGTTTACTGTTATTGATCTGTGATCCTGTTTTTTTAACATATTTCCCAACACTAGTTGGATGACCCTTGGGGAAAAAATGAAAGCATCCATCTCACTTAAAAAAAAAGAATTAAACTCAAGGGAGATGGAAAAAACCTAATTGTCCCTATTAATCCATCCCAAGGAATACCTTAGGTCGAATTTGATCACAATGACGAAGACATCCGATGATTATACCAGGTAGTCCAAAACAATGAAGATTTTGTAGACCCCAATAACAGTGGAGAACTTCAATTTGGGAGACCCTTGTTGGTCGAGTATAATTCCGACCCAGAGCTGTATGATTGGAAAATTGAAAATTATGAAGCAAAAGCTTGTGAATGTTGGTTCGTTGAGGTTATTCCTAGAAAAAGAACTCAACAATGTTTTACTATATCTATCATCCCAAAAATATTCAAGAAGACAAAAGAGAGTATTCGACTATCATTCCATCAAAAAAGGAAATGAAAACCACTCCACCCCCCGGTACAAAGAACAAGATTATCTGACTGCTCACGTTGAGGAAGTACCTAAAAACATGGTGATCAAGGCCGACTGCAGACTCTAGTCGAAACATTTACTAGACAAGAAGAAAAATGGTGGGACATGCATCAATCTCGCCTTTAGACTTGGACCACTTCTTCTACAAACTTTATTAAATGATTTGGAGGAAATAATATTACAACACAAGTTATGATACCTCAATTTATGCAAGGTCAAGACTCAGTCCTCCATATGATTATATGTGAAAGTGAGTGAAAACGAGTCAGATACTGAGATAAAAGGTTATACCCCCATATTTTTTCAAATACACTCAAAGATCTACCAAAAATGTGGTACAAGATGTAAGAATCCAAAGGCGAAATATTCAATTGGCCAGATATTAACCAAAATTTAATCAAAGATTTATCTTTCATCCCAGAGGAAGAAAACATAAGAGAACCAATCGAACAAATCAAAAAATTTCTCCAATCGATGAATAAAAGTACCACGAAAACATCAACAGATCAACCTCAACCGACTTGCAACAATCTCACAACAAGACCAATATATCGATCAATGCGACTACAACTTGAAAATTATAAAATGTTGGGAAAAAAATTTCAATGGAAAAGGAATGACCCTAATGTTCAAAAACCTATAAAAAATTTGATGAAAATCAACACAGAACGAAAAGAAGAACCAGAAAGATTAACTGAAAGCGACTTCCCCTTAGGAATTTACAGAATTTAAAGAAGGAGAGCAACTGATGAATGAACAAAGAGCACCAAAATGGATGGATGCACAAATCAAAATAAAAGAAGTCGACATCTCAAATGACGACCGACAAAAAATGCCAAAGATTGGATATTACTAGTACGACCAACAAGTAGCCGAAATTACTAACTTATTAAAATAATATCAAGATGTTTTTGCAAGATATTACAAATATTTAAAAGGAATAGTCCAAGAAATGGGTGAAATGAAGATCGACATAAAACTAGATACCAAACATGTCAAGAAATGACCATATAAATTGGAACATAAATATAAGGACATAGTAAAAAAGGGAATTGAGAATATGCTCATAGGAGGAATCATCTACCCAGTTGATCAATTTGAATGGGATATCCCTATGGTCATCCAACCAAAGAAACATGATCCAAAAAAATTAAGAATCTGTGTCTATTTCAGAAGACTAAATAAAGTGGCGTCAACCAACCCATTCCCCACACCTTTCACCGACAAAATTATCAACGAAGTTGGAAGACATGAATGTTACTCTTTTACCAACAAATTCTCATGATACAATCAAGTCCCTATTACCAAGGAAGATCAACATAAAACAACATTTGGTTGTGAATTCAGATCATATGCCCTTTGGACTAAAAAAATGCACCAGTAGTATTTTCTAGAATAGTTGTAAAAGCATTTCAAGAGTACATATATAAAACTATGGCTATCTACTTTGAGGACTAGGAAATATACTCACTACTAAAGGATCATATCCAATATATTTGATTAATGTTAGAATACTATCAACAAATCCAAACCTCATTGAATATAACAAATGCATATTTGCAACACCAATCGGTATCTTACTTGGACACATTATGTGTAAAGAAGGAATCAAAGTTGACTATGCAAAGACTAAAGTTATCCTTGAATTGAAACCACCAGTAAATCCAAAGCAAGTCATAATACTCCTCAAACATATAGGCTATTATCGAAAAATTATAAGGTACTATTTTGACATGACATATCCTTTGGAAGAATTACTAAAAGAAAATCAAGAATTTAGATGGTCTCAAGAATGCGTAGAATCATTTGATCTTCTTAAAAGGAAACTCGTTGAAGCCCTGATTCTGAGATTCCTAAATCGGTCGATTCAGTTTCAAGTTCATATCGATGCCTCGAGCATTTCAGTCAATGCAATTCTCACTGAGCCAGTAGAATATGGAATGGACTATCCAAATGCATATGCTAGTATGAAGCTAAATAAGGCATAAACAAATTACTCTACCATAGAACGAGAAGCCTTAGGCATGATTTTTGCACTTCAGAAGTATCGACACTACCTCTTGGCTAATCCATTTATATTTTACATATATCATCAAGCGCCAAGTACTTAAAAAATAAACCTTTGCATCATGGTTGATTATGCAAATGCATACTCTTGTTCTAGGAATTTGAATTTGAAATAGTTGTCCAACCAAGAAAGAAAAATATCGGGCCCGACCACCTATCACGAGTTGAAATATGATAAGACCCCGATAGGATCAATGATGAATTGCTTGACTCTCACTTATTTCGAGTCGAAGCCATACCGACAGAACTACGGTGTATAACACAATTTCTTGCGCAAGGTCAAGCTCCTGAAGGGACGCTAGAAAATAAAAGAAAGATACTTGCAATGAAGGATACACCATATACTTTAATGAATGGATTCTTGTATAAGCTTGGACCCAATGAAATACTGTGACGATGTTTATTAGAACATGGACACGAATATATTATCGACGAAGCTCATAGTGGACCTGCTGGAGAACACTATCACGCCGACACGACTGCAAGAAATGTTTTACAATCTGGTCTGTGGTGGATGACATTACACAAAGACTCCAAAAGTCGGGTAAATAAATGTGACAAGTGTCAAATATTAGGCCGACCCTTACCAAGAAATGAAATTCCATTAATTCTTGTTAATCCCATTTTAACATTTGAAATCTTTAGTACCTGGTCTATGAACTAGGGCTAGATACATTACCACAACATTCAAATATGTTACTAAATGGGAGGAAGTGAAAGGTGTCGAAGCATGTTCTAGTGAAGTAGATGAGAAATTTATGTATAAGAATATTGTTACATGTTTTGG
Source organism: Larix kaempferi (assembly GCA_027924585.1). Classification (NCBI taxonomy): domain Eukaryota; kingdom Viridiplantae; phylum Streptophyta; class Pinopsida; order Pinales; family Pinaceae; genus Larix; species Larix kaempferi. The sequence continues at coordinate 14,248,231 of BSBM01000179.1, forward strand.
TTGTCCCCTTAATTTAATTAGTGATAGAGGGACACATTTACTACACAAGACCATATCAATACTACTAATGGGATTCGTGATCGATCACGAAAAGAGCTCATCATGTCACCCATAGTCGAATGGAGCCATTGAAGCATTTAACAAAAAAATAACTAAAGGTCTAACAAATATTTGTAGTACTAATAAATATGATTGGGATGACAAGATACTATCTATTTTATGGGCATACAGAATAGCTTATAAATGATCGACAGGACATACACCTTTCAAACCAGTCTATGGACAAGAAGCAGTTGTTTCATTACATTTTAAGCAGCAAGCACCTATTATTGTACATATACTACATCTGGATATTTTTAAAGCTACATAAGACATAAAATTTGACTCATCAAATCTAGAAAAACAACACCAAATAGATATCCATCACCAGGAAGTCCAAAAAGAACAACAAAAAGAATGGCACATCCACACTATTAAAAGCAAAAATATATCAATCGAAGACTTAAAACTACTTTACGATATTAGAGTAAAAGGAAAACCTAATAAATTCCATACAACATGGCTCGGTCCTTGTATAGTGGAAGAAATAAATCACAATGGGCCGGTTTGACTAAAGACACTACAAGGAAACATTTTTTCCAAAGTTGTCAATGGTGCAAGATTAAAACGATATAAAACCTAAAATGGGCACGATGCGGGATGAATGGATATATCACCATTTGGTTGATCATCATGCCCACTGTAAATTATTTTGTCCCCCAAGCCAAGCTTAATTATATTAGTTAAGAGAAAGGTAGTTATAAAAGTAACTTGCACCAAAATAAAAATAAAAAATTATATAAAAAGGCTCTAAATCCTGGATGGTTGGTAGAAACAAAGTGCATCACAACGATGGTAGACTGGAATAAGGAAAGAGACACAAGTCAAATATGGAGAATGGATTGTAAAAATACACCCACAACCGATTGACGAATGGAAGCCACCTAGTATCGACCAAAAGATCATTAAAGAATGAGTTGACCAACCCTTAATAGACATTGTCATGACTGACCCTCATGACGGTCGTACGAAGAAATTTGACCAAAGAATGACCAACAAGACTCATCACACCTTCCAAGAAGTTTTCCAACACTAAATCCGCAATTAATGCATTCACCTACCTGACTTGAATGCACTCCTGATGCACAAGCTATAAATAAATACCTTGAATAAAGTTGGGAACAATTTTGCAAAGAATTGGAACACACGTAGCTTGAACTTGAAATTTCGTAGCTCATACAAACTATAACCACAAAGAATAATCAAATGGAAATGAGACCAAAGAAAGCATCTGCAATCACTAGATCCATGAAATCTATAGAGAAATCCATATGGGAGGCAGAAGAAGCCTCCATGCCACCATTAAAAGCTACACTAACCAAAATATGGAAATCCTGGACGAAAGAACATCAACGGAAGTGGTATTGGAAAGAACTTAGATAATGGGGAACTCAAAATGACAGCTGGACTGAAGAAGAAACCAAATTAGCCATCGCCAAGATTCGACATTACCTTAATGCACCATTGCTAGATAAATTTGATGGTCTAAAAGAATTAATTTCTCAATATGTTGTTAGAAGATATCATAAAGGAAAATTCTGGTTCAATTAACCCATGGAAGTTAATGCCACCTCGATAACACATATAATAGGGTTACCCAATCAAGGACCCCAAGTGCGAGTCAACATCAAACATAACCTCATTGAAGAATTCACCAACACACACAAGAGAAATAATTCGAAAGAATTGGTCATTAATAAAATCCAGTATGAGACTTATAAGTATGTTGATATAATAGTATCCATCTGTCTTAAAAACACCGATCGAACATTAAAATGACTGAATATTTATCCACGGTCATTAAAACGACTTGTGAGAAATGTCAAGAGACAGGAATGATGTTTAGATATCCCTCTCTTCTTATCTGGATATCAATGTATAAAATAACACTAGTCAGCGACCCATCCTTCACAGCAAGGGCAGGACCACTTATGAATAATTTCAAAGTATTCCAACCATAGGCCTGTCCAAACGGCCCAAAAGTTGCTCAAATTTGGCTCAAAATTTGGTTCCAAGTATTGAATACCACCGCGTTAAGATGGATGGTTCCACAACCCATCCAATGAAGTCTACCACTGACCATACACATTCAACTATAACTCGACTCCACAAGAATATGGTTCTTGCAAGGATCAATAGGAAATGCAATAGAATTAGACTATTACCCGACGGTACAAGACATTTTTTTTGACCTTGCAAGACAAGGAAACATGGTTATTCCAATACCTGAAATTGCATGCAAAGAAGTAGAGGAGCTATAGCATCAGTTCACTGATGGAGAAGAAGGGGAAATTTGTGAGGCTGGGTTGTACCTAGAAATTTTATATCCGGAGGACATCAATGATAAGCCATTAGACATTATCGTGTTCAAAATCAACCAAAGCCGACAAACACAGAAGATCCATTGGGAGAAACCACAAAAGAGGATGAGCCACAAGAGTGAAAGCCCAAATTAACAAAGGAAAATCTCGACATAGTTGCATAACAGATCTTCACCACACAATACACATTTCCCAAGCAGTTGAAGAAGCAAAAACTTATACTCTGCACCCCAACTAAATATGAACTCCAAGATTTGCATGAATAAGCAGCACAAGTTATTCAATAATCCATCTGTAATAAGATTATGCTTGAGCAACAGATTGAAAAGAATTTGGTAGAAAAGGCTATGTCAACCAAACAAATCATCCATCAACACAGAAAGAATAAGGTCCTTGTACTGACTTCAGAAGAGGAGTGCCTTGCATTTTCGGATAATACCCCACCTCCATCACCCACGAAAATTGATGAATACCCTACAGAGCAAACTTTCCTTGCTACTCTATAAGATCCAAAATTCCATAAGTTATTGGAAACCCTCCCCAACACTTTCCCCAACTTGACAAAGTTTTCCATCCGTAAGCCCATTCTAGAATACACGAACCCACCTCAAATTAGAGTACCCCCCCCCCTCCCACGGCGATGCAAAAATATATACCAAAAAACCTCCCAAGCAACCACACATAGTAGGGAGCCATAAAACAATTTTTGAAAAAATATCCCCAGATCGTATACAAACTCCAATTTTTACCCAATCCACCATCACTATAGCATAGCCAATCCAAAACCATAGCCCCATTTCCAAACCATTTATATCATTTATTGTACCTCTAACAACTTCTACATCGAAATCCTACATCGGGCCATATGTTGTACCTCAACAACTCTCACAACCGTTGACTCTACCAACTGAATCAACTACCACCACCCAATCGACTCTTAATATCCCCCCATCAACTGAACCACTATTGGATGTTCCCTCTACTTCCATGCCCACACTTTCTATCATGTATACACTTTTTGTAACCCCTCCTCAGTCTAGCCAACCATCAGTTGAGAAAGTGCAGAAAAAGAATAAGAAAAGAAAAAACCACCACATACCCTTTACCAGTGAATCATAGATGCCAAGGATAATGAACTTGAAACTCTACTACAATCCATGTTGAAATAAAGAAAGAAAATATGGTCTAAATACAAGAGGAAGATCGAAAGAATTGAAGACGAACAGACTCAATTTTTGAGTAAATGTGACCAGCTAATCAAAGAATTTGTACTGATGCTATGTGGACCTCCGACTAAAAATCCACTGGATCATATTACCAACTTGTTTGGATCCTTACTTGCACTACTAGAGGAAGATTATATCCATAGAAACCAGGAAAATAAGCACCATATGACTATACTATTGCATAGCCAACATAGATTCTTTTTGGAATGGCATGCTAAACTAAACGAGTATGACCCAGTAATAAAGCGATCAACTAATGTTCTCAATAAATGGTATTCACAAAAATGAGAAAAATACAACAAAATATAGCAACTATCTTCTAGCAAAAAGCCATAGCAGATTTAGCTACTCTACAATATTTAGAGCAACAAATAGAGCTTGAGAAAAACAAACTGTTAACACCCAAAAAGTGTTCACTACCTCATTACCACATTATATGGCTCATTTGTCCATTTTCCTACCATATTTCCATTAAAAATCCCAAAAAACCCATTAAAAAGCCTCCAAAAGGCCTAAAATGCCTCCAAAAGGCCAAAAAACCATCAAAATAGCCTAAAAAAGGCTAAAAAACCCCCTTTTCCTCCAAAAATAGCAAAAATCCCCTAAAAAGGGAAGAAAAATATAAAATAATGAGGAAAAAGAGGAAAAAACCCTATACAGCTGCACAAAACCATGTGTTTCCCAAAACCATGGGTCAGCACTCCACCACCAAAAAACTATAAATAGGTGATGGAGATCCATTATTCCATATCCACAATCACAAGCACCCTTACTCTGCCAAAATCTCTCTCGAAACCCTAGTTCACCTTTGAACTATTTTCACCTTGAGAGCCACCTTTGGCCCATCCCCAACATTGGAGAAGGGGAAAGGAGCATTCTGAAGCTTGGAGCATCCTCTTGGACACTGCAAAGGGCTTCATCAACCTTGACACTCAAGGTAACATTAATATAAAACCATTTTTTACATCTTTCATTTATGTCTCATGCAATGCTTAAAGTAGTTTGTTAATTGTTGTTTTAGCTTAATCATTTAATCATTATTGAACTGCTACTAAGGAGTCCATTCTCCTTAGTAGGTGCTCATTGGAACAAGCTAGGGGTAAAACCCTAGCTACAGTTTTGGCGACTCCCCTCGTTTTCGAATTTCTGGTTTCCGTTTTGAATTTTTTACTTTCGGCTGTCCCTTTCGGCCGCCGCATACCGCGTCTTTTCCCTCTGCAGTCGCGTCCCGACCGTGCCTTTCAGGCCTTTACCTACGATCCGACCGCGGCTCTCAGACTGCTTCCGACGCCCTGCCGGCGGATTCAAGTCTGTTACCTGCGATCCGACCGTGGCTAATCAGCCTGTTTGCCGCGATCTGACTGCGCCTGTCGGCCTTTTTCCGGCGTCCCGACTGCGGCTTTCTGCCTCTTTCGTGCATCCCGACTGCGCCTGTTAGCCCTTTTTGCCGCGACCCGACTGCGTCTTGTTCCCTATTTCCTGCGTCCCGACTGCCTCTGTTGGCCCGATAGCCGCGACCTGACCGCCGCTGTTTCCCTTAAAACCCGCGGTCGGCCTGTTCCAAATCGCCACAGACCCGCGGTCTGATTTCTGCTCTTGTCCTGTTTTGAGCCCAGCCCCTTTTGCTGCAATATTTTCTGCATCTGAACAGCCCCCTGTCTTACCTGCAGTTCACTACCTTTCAGCCTTTATGCAACATAATTTCTGTTCCTTTTACAGATTTCATTTTACAAATTTCAGTATTTTTAATTCAGAAAATTTTGCAAGTTAAACTTTCAATTTCAGTATTGTTGATAGATTGGAAGTTGCCCTCCCTTGTGGCACTTCTATTTTTGGGATCATTACCTCACGAGCACACACTCTGTCACATAAAATCAAGTGAGCCTTAAAAAGTACCTAACTAAACCAACATTCTAACCCCACTTGGGGAACACAAAAGAATCATTGTAGTTAGGTAGGATCAGGGGGATAGGCTTCCAATAACACCCCTTGGTTATTTCACTTGAGACATAGTTGTTGTCCAAATAGGGAACCAAAATCCCCTAGTACTTTTTGGCACGGTCACGACTAGTTTATCAGAGGGCCTCTCCCTTAGGAGGGTTGAAGTCGGGAGACTGGTTCCGGAGGCCTGAGTGGAATACCGCACTCCATTCAGTAACCGAAGGGCTACCTTTTGCGGTTCGCGGGATATCCCTGTATAGGGGTATTGCGGTCAACGAACTAAACGGCAGATTCACCTTTCTGGACGTGTCATGAACGGGGTATCTTAGTTGCCATTCTTCTAGGATTGACTACCCGGTGTCCCTCCCGGTAGGGGGATATCATAGCCACTTGGCTTTCCTACTCATATTGTCTGACTTGGATTTCATCACCTTGCAGAGGATATGTTTAGTTGAGTCAGAATACTTGTAGTTAGGTGTTTGCATGCTCCTTTACCTCCCTTTGGTCTAGTGAGTCCACCATTTTTCTTTTTTAGGAAACCTGCTGCTTGTTGGTATTCTGACCATCTTTGTTGTTACTCCACCTATTGTAGCACAGCTGTTGCAGTGGGTGTTTTGAGTTGGTTGTTGGCCTAAGTGCCTTGCTTTTTAGCTCTCCTTCTGCACACTCGGTTGCATTAGGATTTTTGAGCTGTTTTTATACTCACCTCAACCCACAGAGACTAGACACCATCTGTCACCATTGAGTCCCCGAGACATTCTCGGCGCCTCAGGGGCGAGCCCCCACAGCATGGTTCTCTCGACACCACTCGTCATAGATTTCGATCATTGTCCGTTGATACCACTCATCACAGATCTAGAGCCTTGTCACTTGACTCCACTCGTCAGCGACGTAGGCCTCCGTCACCAGATAGTGACGCACCTTACTTTACCTCTGATTCTGACGAAGAGTCTGAGAACCCTATTTATACTGCCCCTACTAGCCCCATGGCTGGCACGACTTCCACTCCATTTTTCATAGGGACCATTGGTGGCACATCCACCACTACACCAGTTACTACACCTATTTTGGGTATGCCCTCCATGGGGCAACCATCTACCGTTCCCCTCACGGTACCTATTCCCACAGCGGGAATACCTATCCCCACTACATCAGTGGCTCACACTACCAATGGTGGTGCTGGACCATCCTTCACTACCTCAGTTCCCCCAGTTGGGGGCACCACCTCACATCTTGTCCCTCCACTTGGGGGCAATGGCCCCAACTTGGTCCACAGCACTACTGTGTCACAGCCTTCTTCCAGTTTGCCGTTCATGGCTAGCCTCAACCTACCTGACCTGGCCAGATTGACCAACGATCCTATTCGACACGACCCTACATGGCCTCATATGCCTACCAAGCTCCCCTCGGACATCCCTAAGTTCGAGGGCAAAGCTGGTGAGGACCCACAAAACCATATCATGTCTTTCCACCTATGGTGTTCCTCTAACTCCATCGTGGATGACTTTGTTCGCCTCCGTCTCTTACAGCGCACCTTTACTGGCTCTGCAGCCAAATGGTATATTGAGCAACCACATGGGACCCACGCCACCTTTGCCTCCCTTGCCTCTACCTTCCTGCAGTTCTTCCAGTTGCCTGTCCGCTATGACGCGGGCGTTGAGATCCTTCTGTCTTGTAGACAAAACACGGCTACCCATATCACGGACCATATCCATGAGTGGCGTCGACGCCGTAGCTTATGCAAGATCAAACTAGACGACCGTATCTTCCTAGATTGGTTCCTCAAATCCCTTCTCCCGGTTATCGCTAAGGATGTGGCCTCAGAAAGACCCCAGTCTGAAGAAGAAGCCATCCTTAAGGCTCAACAGTTCGACCTCATTTACGCCCAATCGGGTTACCTTTATACCATTATACCTGACGCCCCTCGCGGCGAGTCCTCCCAGCATGATGCGCCGGGGGCATCCCACGCTGCAGATGGTATCATTGGCCGTGTTTCTTCGCATCCCCAACCGTTTTCTATAGCACGTCCTACCCCTGGCCCCGACCTGTCGAGGGCTACCTCCCAGTCTGGAGCAACCAACTCATATGCTCCCATGACACATCACCATTCCCATGGACCCTCATGTCCACCTCAGTGCTTCGGGTATGCGACTCCTACTTATGCTCCTCCAGTCGCCCCTCAGCCTTACTACCATCAGCAGGCTGCCTTAGCTCCTGCGCCTTCACTAGCCCCACCATCTTATTATCCGCCACAGGCCGCCCCTGCGGCACATCCACAACCTGCTCCGCAGTCCTATCAGCAACCCCCTCAAGTTGCTGCACCTGCTCAGCCTCAACCTACATATCATCCTCCGCAGCCTGCTCCTGCACCTGCGCAACCTCAAAATCCACCTGCTGCCCAAGGGCAAGTTTACGCCCAACAAAACCCGCAGCAAAACCAGAATAACCAACGTAACCAGGGCCAACAGAACCGCGGCAAGGGCCGTAATCGGGGAAACAACCAACCTGCAGACCAAGCCGGTCAACCGGCTAATCCCCCTGACAACAACAATGCGGCCCCCGCTAATCAAAACCCTGATCGCCCGCCCAAGCAGGTTAAAAACCCCAATTTGCGAACGAACCACCCTTGTTCTATTTGCGGGGTCTATGGACATTACACCCATGCTTGCCCACACTTGGAGCGAGCTCGGCAGCTTTGGGTTGACGAGGCTCATCGCCAAGGGCATGCGGCTCCCCAAGCACCGCCCAACCCCCCCCAACCTCAGCAACCCCCTTTGGTGCTACAAAACCCCTTACCGACCCAAGGCGTAGTGAACACTCAGCCGTTGGCTCCCCATCAAGCCAATGCGGCCCAACAACAACAGATCACATACGCTGCTCCTGATCAACCCATGTTTGACTCAGGTACCCACCACTTACTGATGATGTCATCCGCTGATGTCAACCTCCAGACCCGTCGGAACCAATACGGCTCCACCTCTGAAGCCCCTCCCACGGATAAACCTACTAACGCCCATCCCACCGATCAGGCGTTACGTATACCTCCGCCGCCCATAGACGGCGCTGCGAAAGCACCTCGTTTCCCACTTCGCCGAATCAACAATAACCCTAACGCGCGCGCTGCGTCAAACTACAACATCGTAGACGACCTAGCCCAATCTCCCGCAGCCATGTCTGCGTTAGAAGTCTTGAAGAACTGCCCTTCCCAGCGCAAGACTTTACTTTCCGCCATTGGGGGGATTGACCCAACTGATTCACATTTGATGGCGTTCGATTTAGACCAGTCTGAACCACGCCTACCTTCCAGCTTAGCCTTCCAAGTTACTGTCTCCGTTAGGAACCTTGTTATCCATCGGTGCATCATCGATGAGGGTGCCTCCACATGCGTTATGTCTACATTTGTATGGCAGAAGCTAGGATCCCCTCCTCTCCAGCAGTCCACCACTGCATTACGTGCCTACGACGGTCGTTCGGCCCAGCCCCAAGGCCTCCTGCCCAACGTTCCTGTCCAGTTAGGTGGTAAAACAGTCCTTATTGACATAGAGGTAATCAATGCCCAATTGGATTACAACCTTCTACTTGGCCGCAGCTACATGTATGCCATGCGGGCAGTCGCCTCTTCTGTTTTTCGCACCATGATGTTCCCCCATGAAGGACGCGTGGTTAAAATTGACCAGCTCACCTACTATGATCCCAGTGCTCCGGCGGCACCGGAAAATGTTCTCCCCATGGTTGAACAACCTGTTTCTCCCGCCACCACCTCGTTCGTTTCCTCTACGGGGCCTGGAGTCTACTTAGACGCGCCGATGACCTCCACCTTTCAATCCATTCCTCTGCCGTCATCTACGCCCGAAATGTCTGATTTATGTACCTTGTCCCATGACAACCTACCACCTAACACTCAACCACCCTTGTTGCCAAAACCACCACTTGTACCTAGCCACATTGGTGTTACACCGATCCATACGATCCCCTTCCTAGTTCCTCCAGCAGGAGTAGTAAGCGCCCCGGTTATGGCTACCCTTAGGCTCCCGGGGTTAACCTTGGGATTACCTGTCTGGTATCTTTCGCCTCCCGTTCGCCCACCGACACCAGATGTCGTCCTCCAACCGGTGCAACCCATGGCTACTACCACTCAGCCACCTCCCGGTGTCTCTACCCCTTCGTCCTCCACGACACCCCCTCCTCCTCCCACACCCACTGGGGGCAGAGGTCCACAACCTTACACTGCTGTACCACCTCCAAAGACAGTCAAAAACCCTCCAGTATTTCGTGCTCCTCCCAAATGCTCGCTGTGTGACGAGTTGGGCCATGCCACCCACCAATGCCCACAGTTACCCGCATTGCAGAAGCACATGCAAATGCTCGATGATGACCCCAACATCCCAACTGTCGAACTTAACCCCACTCCTAAGCCTAAAGATAAGTCCCTACGTACCAACCACTCCTGCGCCATCTGCGGTATTTACGGGCACTATTCACATCATTGTCCCGATCTCCTGGATTACAGAGCGGCTCTCTATGAGATGAACAATCTGGATCTTGAGACGGCACCACCTACCATTGAGGAGATCTACCCCCCAGACTCTTCACCTTCCGGAGAGATTAATACCATCTATATGATCTCTTCCACCACTACTCCCTCGTCAACCGATTTGACGACGCAAACGTTCCGTACTGATGAGGAGATTCTTGAGGCCCTTACTGCCCCGGATTATCCTTGGGATGATATGCACCACCGTTCCTATTTCATCCCAGAAGAATCCTCCTCTAGCACCGCTACCCAATACGCGATTGAATCCAAAGACTTCCTCCCCACTAAGGTTGACTGGTTCAAGGACCCTATCCCTGCTCCTGATGCCTTCGAGGAGGGCAACATGGCCAACATCTCACCTGTCATCCAAGTTGATATTGCTGCTCCAGGTCGTGCCCCTGCACTCATTACTTTAGGAGCATTCTGCAGTAAACAAGAGATTGAGGAATACACTAACCTCTTCAGAGAGTTTCGAGATGTCTTTGCCTGGTCCTATACTGAAATGCCCGGTCTTGACCCCGCCATTATAGAGCACCACCTTGACACCTCTGAGTCAAGGGGCATAATAGATTCCCTCGACCCTGGGATAGGGGGCATGATCAATCATTTTGAACCTTCCCCATCACATCTATCTCAGCATGTCAATGAACCCATTGTTCAACCCCACACATCTGTGATCCATAATCACAAACCCTATGCACATAACATGGGGGCACGTCATCAACCCTGCTCACTTTTTCACATTTGTGATCTCAACCATTTTTGAGGTCACGTGTCACTTGTACATTGGATTCGATACACATAGTTCTTTCCTTTGACCATTCCGGAGTCCTTATGACCTCCGTTTTTCGCACCATTTGCACCGTCGGATTCATATTTCCGCGCTCGTGATGATGCTTGAGATCATTTCTCGCTCTCACTAGGACCAATATCAACATTGTGTCCCGACCCCTAGTCACCTCGGTTTGCGTGCCACATCGGCCGTTCTCCGTTTTTCACATGTTTTATATCATCGGAATCATTTTTCCGAGCTGGTGAGGATGCTTGAGATCATTTCTCGCTCTCACCTTCAGTTTTTCCGGGCATTTTTTAAAAGTGCCCCCGTCGCCTCGGTTCACGTGCCACATCGGCTGTTACCCGTTTTTGACATCCTTTATATCGCCGGATTCATTTTCCGAGCTCGTGATGATGCTTGAGATCATTTCTCGCTCTCACTTGGTACAATTTCAACATTGTGTCCCAACACCTTGCTGCCTCGGTTTGCGTGCCACATCGGCCGCCATCGGATTGTTCCACTTTTTGTACATGAGCCATTCACTCCTGTCATACTGCAAATGTTTCGTTATTTTGCCACCATCTCATTCACCCCGCAAGGAGGCCCATCAGTTTTCCCCAACACCCTCGTTCTTGGTCACCATTATTGATCCTTGATTGAACACCTCCTCCTTGCATGGCCATTCCTTTTGTTCGGTATAATTTTATCCCTTTTTCGGGCCGGACAAGTCCTTTACGAAAAAGGCACTTAGGGAGTTTCCGTTAAGCTCTTTTCTGACTCCTAAAAGAATGAAAAGATCGCCGAGCAATCTTGCTTCCTTTCATGCTCGTTAAAGTACCTGAAAGGGCGTCTATCTGGTATAAGTTTAACCCTTTTCCGGACCTGGTAGACTAATTACGAAAAAGGAATACTCTAGTCACACCGGCTAGAAGAGTTCTTCATTGCATCCTTTTATGCTTCTTTGGGCCTTGGAGACTAAATCTACGAAAAAGCAACCCCCTGGAGTCTTCTTATTTGCTTCCAGACTCTCTAAAATTGAAAGCACCCACGAGCATGAACTGTCCTGGGCTCGTAAAATCCACACGACAGTACCATTCCATCATTTCAGAGTCTTCTTACCGCTTTCAGACTCCTTAAAATTGAAAGCAACCACGAGCATGAATTGTCCTGGGCTCGTAAAATCCACACGACAGTATCATTTTTTACACAAACTTCTTCTAGTTCCTTAACCCATGAAGAAGTCTCCTCCCGTACCTCCTGGCACTATGATCGATCATCTCGGCAGCACCCCCAATCAGGTCGCCTTTGTTCAAAGTATTCAGCAGTCTTCTGCCATTCTACACCAGATTGAGTCTCCCTCAGCCAGTTACCCTCCCAGATCCAATACAGCTATGATCCCTTTCCCCTCAGTTAGTTTCATATGCTGCCAGATCATTCCCATTATCATACTCTGAACAAAGGAAGTTTGAGTCCACCCGCTCTACTTGCCCAGTTGTCCCCCCACAGTTTATCAGTCCTGCCATCAGCACTATCACATTTCGGTCTTGTACCTCACGCTCCTGTCAAGGAAACATCATTGCCTTGATAGTTGCAGGTCTCCCTCTGTCGACGACAGCTCCTCTATTCCAGAGGATAGGCCCAGAGGTCCCTACGCCTTGGACTTATCACCATCTGTGGTAAGTGCCTACGGACCATTCTGAGAGGAGTCATCATTGCCTCTCTGAGTGGTTGTTCCCCACATGCTCGACTTCAGCACCTTGATCGCATCGTTGAGGATCGCGTAGGATTATATCCCATCAGTTTTTGTCGAAGACCCCGGATTTCCCCTGACTCTAGCACATTGGTGAGTCACTTCGGAACGACCAGTTATATGTTCCCGTGGATGTCCGGGCTGCGTTGGCGTTTGTATTCGGAAGCCATCCAGTTCCATGCTTCCTTGAGTACCTAGTTTCAGTTCCAGATCAGTTCCAGTTCAGTGTACCATGGAGAGTTTGACCCCAGTCACTATGATCCAGCAGCTCATCAGTTCCTTTGGTACCACACTCAGTAGCACTGATGATTGTTCCAGTGCACCAGTGCTGCAGTTCACACATGATCCGCTCAGTAGTATGTCCCAGATTTGTGTCCCCTCTGGACTCTTATGATGTACACAGTGGTCATGTATCTTATAGGTCCCCCTTTTCGGGCCTCATAGTTATGTTTATGTATCTTGATACGAGCATGGGTATGCCCGCCTCGTCCATATATTGAGATTATTCCTCAGTCAGTATTTGAGGTCATGTATATTCCAGGTCCCCATTTTTTGGACCCCATTGTTATTATGTTATATCCTGATACGAGCATGGGTATGCCCACCTCGTCCATATGATCAGATGATTCCTCATCCATTATTGAGGTTATGTACTTTTAGTTCTTGCAGTTGTTCGGGATCGTTGTTCCGGGCTCCAGTTTGTTTCTTCTCTTCTCTCCACATCCCAGGAAAACCATTCATGACTTATGATGTCCATCGGCCATACGATGAGCTCCTGACCTCGCACATCAGGGGGCAATCTGTTAACACCCAAAAAGTGTTCACTACCTCATTACCACATTATATGGCTCATTTGTCCATTTTCCTACCATATTTCCATTAAAAATCCCAAAAAACCCATTAAAAAGCCTCCAAAATGCCTAAAATGCCTCCAAAAGGCCAAAAAACCATCAAAATAGCCTAAAAAAGGCTAAAAAACCCCCTTTTCCTCCAAAAATAGCAAAAATCCCCTAAAAAGGGAAGAAAAATATAAAATAATGAGGAAAAAGAGGAAAAAACCCTATACAGCTGCACAAAACCATGTGTTTCCCAAAACCATGGATCAGCACTCCACCACCAAAAAACTATAAATAGGTGATGGAGATCCATTATTCCATATCCACAATCACAAGCACCCTTACTCTGCCAAAATCTCTCTCGAAACCCTAGTTTACCTTTGAACTATTTTCACCTTGAGAGCCACCTTTGGCCCATCCCCAACATTGGAGAAGGAGAAAGGAGCATTCTGAAGCTTGGAGCATCCTCTTGGACACTGCAAAGGGCTTCATCAACCTTGACACTCAAGGTAACATTAATATAAAACCATTTTTTACATCTTTCATTTATGTCTCATGCAATGCTTAAAGTAGTTTGTTAATTGTTGTTTTAGCTTAATCATTTAATCATTATTGAACTGCTACTAAGGAGTCCATTCTCCTTAGTAGGTGCTCATTGGCACAAGCTAGGGGTAAAACCCTAGCTACACAAACTAGCAGTAGCCCGGATGAAGGAAAAGCATTGGGCCAAGCATGATAAGACAACACAAGCATAAGTCGATACCCTATTTACATAGGTAGATAAGTTACTTGCTGATGCCAGCAATCAACATCTGATATTTGGCCCTGAGATGAAAAATATCACTGATAACACAGTGACAGAGAAATTTTCCAAACTGTCTGACTTAACTTCCGTCAGTCTCAACATCCAGACAATTCTTCATGAGTGGGAATATTTTCAACACCGACTAGCCTCTTCTACCAGCGCTATTTTTGAAGCATGCAGTGTAGCCAACCAATCTAGTACCTCAGCCACTCAACAATAGCCATAAAATAAAATTAATTTTTTGTATTTTCAGTAGAAAAACACTTTTCATCTCCATGTTCTCTTTGGGATGAAGAAACACTTTGTTGGTGGGGGAGATGTTGGAGGAGCCTAGTCAACTGGCCGACTAGGTCCTCCACCAACTATGGTTGATTCAGTGTGGTTAGTCGGTTGGCCAACCAACCACACAGTTGTAATTGAATAACTGATTGTAACTGCTATATATAGGCTGGTGAGCCGATAACACAAGATATCTCTGCACTGTTATTGTATTATATTTTGGTCCTGTTAATACAAAGACTTGTTGTCATTGTCCCAATTACTCTCTTGTGTATGATTATATAATGTGTGTGTATATGATTCTTTCTACATGTTGGTATAATGTATTACTGGTAATTGGTGCAATTCCCTAGACTACAACAGGCCCATACAACTGTTCAAGGGAGGGTCTAATAGTCTCCTTGTGATCTCCCATCTTCTGGGCACCCTTCACAATGAGAATCTCCTGTAGGAAAATTCTTAACAAAGTAACGGATTGAGTGAAAGATGGAAATAGTGTGTTCAATGAGGGACCTTGAGGGATTTTTCTAGGCACAATAATGGCTAAGATAAGGATCTAGGTTTAGGTTTTTGAGCCCTAGATCCATTACCTAACTTGGCCCATATCGGGATTTGTGCAAACCTTCCCCCTTTTCATTATGAATAAGGAAAAAGTAACTAAAAATCAAGTTTGTAACCATGTCACACTTATCGGGGAATATTGTGTGACTTAGGTCATTGATTTTAAAGAAAAGGGTGCAACTTAGTTCGTTCCTTTCATGGAAATAGGTGTAGCCTCAATTTGGGGTGGTCAATCTAAGGTTTGGTTTCATTTTTTGACTTTTTATCACTTCCTCAAGGTCATGTGGATGAAATGGGGTGGTAAATGTTAAATTTTGAGCATTAATTCACAATACTCTAGGATCTTTGCTTAGAGAATAACATATATAGTATATCAATGCATGACAATCACAATAAGCATGACAAGCATCACAAGAATCAAAAGCATGAGAGATAAGAGACATAGAGTTTCCATGGGAAAAACCCTAAGGTGAAAAACCCCACAACTTCCTTAGAGATAGAGAGAGAAATGGCTCAACCAAAGTACAACCAAAATACACTGAGATAGTCTCCTAGTAGCAGATGATCCTCCTCCTCACTAGTGCGCCACTTTCTGAGTGAGAGTGAGATACTTTTTCGAGTGATCTAAATAGAGATCACCTGATCTCTATTTATACTAATCTGTTTTCCCAGTGACCTTATGGGGCCGAGTTGTCTAGCTAGGTAAATCCACATTATAATATATATAATTCAGGGCCGACCCCACATGGTGGTCTAATAACCCATCGACAAGTACACACACTTGCGACACTTGTCAATCCATATGACGACACTTCTTTATAGAGGAATAACACATCTTTAATAAGGGTACAATAAATATATATGAAATACATAGATGAAATACACTCCGAAGTTACATATACATCAACACTCCCTCTTAACTAGGAAGGTATTTCTCGATACAGATCTGCTAGACAAGTCTTCTTCTCGGGATCATCATCATCGTCATCGTCACTGCTGCTGCTATCTCAACCAATATCTGACTCTACTCGTCATAGGAAGTTATACAGAGCCAGTCCTTTTTCATTCTGGATGTAGGCCCACTACCTGCAGGTCTTCGTCATCACTGGCCATACTGTGGAATCCTCAGGACTTATTACATGCGTCACAAAACCTCGAAAGAGCATCCCAGGCCGTTACGAGCACACGACTCTACCTATAGGATCTCCCAGGGCCATATTATATGTGACCTCACCACAAAACCTCGCAAGAGCATCCCAGGCTGTTACGAGCACACAACTCTACCTATAGGATCTCCCAGGGACAGATTGTATGTGGTCACCACAAAACCTCGCAAGAGCATCCCAGGCTGTTACGAGCACGCAGCTCTACCTATAGAATCTCCCAGGGACAGATTATATGTGGTCATGGCAAAACCTCACAAGAGCATCCCAGGACTTATTACGGGCACACAACCCAACCTATCGGATCTCCCAGGGACAGATTATATGCCATAGGAAAAAACCTCGAAAGAGCATCTGCCAGATATCCCAGGGCACGAATTACATGCCATAGGCAAAAACTCGAAAGACTATCTGCAGATCTCCTAGGGCCGAATTATATGTACTCCCAGAGCAAAACCTCGAAAGACCATTTGCCAGATATCCCAGGGCACGAATTACATGCCATAGGCAAAACCTCAAAAGACTATCTGCAAATCTCCCAGGGCCAAATTATATGCTCATCTGGACAACCTGATCCATGGCCATAGAGTATCAAACTGATACTCACCATACATCATCCTGATGTACACATGATCATCCTAATCATCATCACTGCAACATCCTGTTGCATGTCATCTGGAGCAACATCCTGAAGCTCGTCGTCCACGATCATCCTGATCATTTAATGCATCTACCTGATGCATACCAAGTATCTACCTGATACATATCATCATACATGATCCACCTGATCATACAATGTATCCACCCGATACAAATACAAATACATGATACATATCACCATACATGATCCACCTGATCATACAATGTATCCACCTGATACATATACAGATACATGGTCCAAGCATCCAACATGATGCATACAAAATACATACAAATGATCCTACTGATCATATCCAGCATCCAACATGATGCGTACATACATATACATATAAATGATCCAACTGATCATATCCAACATACAACATGACGCGTACATACATATACATATAAATGATCCAACTAATCATATCCAGCATCCAACATGATGCGTACATACATATACATATAAATGATCCAACTGATCATATAAAGTAGAAACCAGATCATCATCCTGATGTTCATCATCCAGTGCTTACATCCACAGCCATGTGAAGGATCCTCCTTCCAACATGCTTGGAATGGCTTCAGTAAATGTGTCCATCAGTTCTTCCTTGAAGTATCCTCAATATGAAGAACACCAAGCCTCTCCTTGAAGTACTCGAACTTCACCCTGGCTAGTGGCTTTGTCAGCACATCTGCAATTTGCTAGTCCATCGCAACATACAGGAGCTTCACAGCTCCTCTCTGCACCATATCCCTGATATAGTGATATTTGATTTCTATGTGTTTCGACCTGTCATGAAACACTGGGTTCTCGGACAGCTTCACACAACTCTGGTTATCACAAAAGATACCAGTAGCATCCAACGGGAGATCAAATAACTTAGACAGTAGCTTCCGTAGCTATACTGCCTCACAACTAGCTAAACAGGCTGCAACATACTCTGCCTCAGCTGTACTCAGTGCTACGCAGGACTGCTTCCTGCTAAACCAAGAGATCACACCTGATCCCATACTGAAGCAGCATCCAGATGTGCTCTTCCTATCTGCAGCACTACCAGCCCAATCTGAATCAACATAACCTTGCAGGTTAAACTTTTGATTCGCTTCATACTTAAGCCCATAATCCACTGTACCCTTCAGGTACCTCAGAACATGCTTTACAGCAACCAGGTGAACACTCCTCGGATCTATCAGGAACTGACTCAATGTGTTCACAACAAAGCAAATGTCTGGTCTTGTGTTCATCAGGTACATCAAGGACCCAATCATTTGACGATACATAGAGACATCAACCAGCTCAGATGAAGCATCACATAGAAGCTTCAAATTCGATGCCATAGGTGTGGCCATGGCCTTGCAATCCATCATCCCAAATCTTTTCAGGATATCTACTGTGTACTTCCCTTGACCAAGGAAGATCCCACCTACACTCTGCCACACCTCCATACCTAGCAAATAGTGCATCATTCCCAAATCTTTCATATCGAATTCAGCAGCAAGCTTCCTCTTAGTATCTGCAATCAGTCTGTCATCTCCTGTTGCAAATAAGTCATCCACAAACAAGAGTAGAATCACAGGATTCCCTTCCTCAACCTTGTAGTAAAGGTTGGAATCTGCTTTACTCTTGGTAATGCCCAAACTAGATAGGAAACTATCCATCCTACCATACCAAGTTCTGGGAGCTTGTTTCAAGCCATACAAGGCTTTCTTCAATCTACATACATATGACTCCCTATCATGTATTTCAAAACCGAGTGGTTGCTCCACATATACTTCCTCTTCAACTACACCATTCAAGAAAGCAGTCTTGACATCCATCTGGTGTATTTTCCATTTCATAGCTGCAGCCAGGGAAAGTACTGTTCTGATGGAAGTATACCTGGCTACAGGTGCAAAAGTTTCTTCATAATCTATTCCCTCTTTCTGAGAGAAGACACGAGCTATGAATCTTGCCTTGTATTTCTCTACACTGCCATCTGCAGCATGCTTGATTTTGTAAATCCATTTGGAAGTCACAATAGACTCCTCTTTAGGTCTTGGGACAACATCCCAAACATCATTCTTCA
The DNA here is from genome assembly GCA_027924585.1 of Larix kaempferi. Classification (NCBI taxonomy): domain Eukaryota; kingdom Viridiplantae; phylum Streptophyta; class Pinopsida; order Pinales; family Pinaceae; genus Larix; species Larix kaempferi. Next base: position 14,267,229 of record BSBM01000179.1, read on the forward strand.
TTATTGATTGGTATTCCTCAACCATGGAATCCTTCCATTCTTTCTTTTCCGCTGCTTCTTCATAACTGGAAGGCTCTTTGTTCATAATGTCACAGAGTAAAGCAACATAGTTGGTATGTGATCTGGTTCTCTTCTTTGCTCTATGTTCTTCTTCTGGAATGCCAAATCTTTCTACATCTTGAATGAGCTCTCTAGCCCATGCAGGTTTCCTCTTGTGAGAGTTATCCTCACGGGGTGGATCTACAGGTTCTTGTGGATCTTCAAACTCATGAACAACTTTTGGAACTGCTTTAGTCATGGTAGTGTCTTGAAATCTAGTTTCCTTAGGTTCTTGATAAACTTTGATAGGTGCCTTCCTTGATTTGATGAATGTTGAGTTTTCATCAAATGTTATATCCCTGGTGACATCAATCTTCTTGAACCCTGGAAAGTATATTCTGTAAGCCTTTGAGCTTTCACTGTAACCCATAAAGATACCCTTCTTTCCTGAAGGATCTAGTTTAGTCCTCTTTTCCTTTGGAACATGAGTGTATACTAGACAACCAAATATTATGAGATGACTGACTTTAGGGTTCTTACCATAAAAGAACTCTTCTGGTGTCTTGTTGTGCAATATCTTGTGGGGTGTTCTGTTCTGCACATATACAGCTGTTCTAGCTACTTCTGCCCATAGATGCATAGGTAGATCCTGGTCATGCAGCATTGCCCTTGCTGCTTCCATGATAGCTCTGTTCTTCCTTTCTACAACTCCATTCTGTTGAAGATTATAAGGAGCAGTCAACTCCCTCTTAATCCCTGAATCAGTACAAAGCTTCTTGAAGTCACATGAGGTGAATTCTCCACCATTGTCGGATCTGAATGTTTTGATCTTCTTGTCAGTTTGATTCTCCATCAAGGTTTTGAATTCTTTGAATTTATCAAACACCTCATCTTTGTTCTTCAAGAAGTATACCCAAGTCTTCCTGGAGAAGTCATCAATAAATGAGACATAGTAAACATACCCACTCAGAGAACTGGATGACATAGGACCACATACATATGAGTGGATGATTTCCAGGATGTCTTTTGCCTTGCTTTCACTGCTTGGGAAATCCTTCTTAATGTTCTTACCTTTTGCACATCCTTTGCAAACACCTTCACGTTTAGTCTTGATTTCAGGAAGACCCTCTATAACCTTGCTTGCAATTGGAAGTGCTCTATAGTGCATATGAGAAAGTCTTCTATGCCAAAGTTCACTTGGTTCCATGGATTCATGGATCATGGCATGTTCAGGTTGACCTTTCAATTTATACAAACCTCCCTCTTTCTCTCCAATCACTACTGCAACATTGATTGTTTTACCCTTTGTCCACATTAGGACTTGGCCATCCACAAATGCAACCCTCATACCTTTTGCATCCAATGCAGAGATGGAGAGTAAGTTCTTCTTGAGCCCAGGTACATAAAGGACTTCTTTCATCTTCAAAGATTTTCCAGAATCTAGGTTGTAGGAGGCTTCACCACTTCCTTTGATTGGGTATTGATAATCATCTCCAAGTTTCACCTTATGGGGTGATTCATGTTCAGATAGATTCACAAAAGATTCCTTAAACCCAGTCATGTGTTTGGAAGATCCACTATCAATCAACCAATCATTAAAACCATGGGATATGGTACCTATGAGAGCAGAGATTAGAACATACTCTTCTTCACTTGATGAGTCAACATCACTATCATCACTTTCTGCCCTAGCCTTCTTCTTTGGAGGTTTATCATCCTCGGTAGCATGAGCATGAAACTTTCTTTTGCTGCCCTTCTTCTTCTTGTTGGAGTTGTTGTTATTATCCCTTTTGTTCTTGGGACAATCTAAAGCAAAGTGACCCTTCTCATTGCATGTGAAGCATCTTAGATTTTACTTATTCTTTTGATAGGATCTCTTGTGGCGAGAGTGCTCCTTCTTGGGCTTTCTTCTTTTGGTGTGAGATACAAGAGCTTGATCTTCACCTCCCATATTTTCCTCACGAGCTATAAGTCTAGCTTCTTCTTGAGAGCATTCTTCCCGCAATCTGTTGAAGGAGATCAACTTCTTCCTTGCACAAATTCCTTGAATAAAGGAATCCCATGACCTAGGTAGGCCATTTAGAGTGGTCATCACCACTTCACCATTCTCCACCATTTCATCCACTGCTTCTAGTTGTTCCTTGATCTGGGAGACCCTTGAAAAATAAGATTGAATGGTTTCTCTATTCTGAAACTTTACTCCTTTCAAGTGGTTCCGCAGGGTCATCTTCCGATTTATGTTCTTCCCTTCAAATAGCCTGGTCAAAGAGTCAAACATCTCCTTGGGTGTCTTAAGAGAAGACACATGGGGTATGAGATGGTCTTTGATAGAATCAGCAATGATTCTCTTTGCCTTGACCAAGTTCTTCTTATGCAATACCTTGGCCTCCTCATCCTCTAGGATAGGGATGCCTTCTTTTATATATGAGTCCAATTCATTCTCTTCCAGGATTAACCCAATCCTATACTTCCAGGCTCGGAAGTTATCAGCCCCTTCAAGCTTATCCTCAAGCTTAGTGTGGAGAGACATCTTAAATAGTACTTCAAATGGAAATAGAAAATATTTAGGTCTTACCACTTGAAATGCTGAAAACTGGATCTGGTCCCGGATTAGGGTTTGTCGGAAAAACCCTAAAAATTCAAAATGTGAATTTCAAATTTTTGAAAGGATAGAAAGATGCGCTTTGATGAGCTGATCAGCCTGGTGCATTCAGAATTTGAGATCAACAAATTTTTACCCTTCAGATTTGACTTTTTGTCCTCCCGGGTTCACTAGGGAGAGCCCTGAATTAGGGTTTGAGTTTCCCAGAGATCTACCCAGCCAAAAATCTTGATCCAAAGCTCTAAACTTCGATGTTTGCAAGGAGCTTCCAGCTGTGTCTTCAGATTCCAGAAATTCCTATTTTGTGGAAACCCTATTTTTTAGGGCCAAATCTGAAAATGCTCGGAATTGAATTTTGATTGGACAGATAGATGCGCCTTGATGAGTTGAGTCAATCGACTATACTGTTTTTCCAAAATATGTGGAGAGAAACCCAATAAACAAGAAACTCAAGTTTCCATCACTGCAAAATGTCTTCTTCTCAGGTTAGCTCTGATACCATGTTAAATTTTGAGCATTAATTCACAATACTCTAGGATCTTTGCTGAGAGAATAACATATACAGTATATCAATGCATGACAATCACAATAAGCATGACAAGCATCACAAGAATCAAAAGCATGAGAGACAAGAGACACAGAGTTTCCATGGGGAAAACCCTAAGGTGAAAAACCCCACAACTTCCTCAGATATAGAGAGAGCAATGGCTCAACCAAAGTACAACCAAAATACACCGAGATAGTCTCCTAGTAGCAGATGATCCTCCTCCTCACTAGTGCACCACTTTCTGAGTGAGAGTGAGATACTTTTCCAAGTGATCTAAATAGATATCACCTAATCTCTATTTATAATAATCTGTTTGCCCAGTGACCTTATGGGGCCGACTTGTCTAGCTAGGTACATCCACATTATAATATATATAATTCAGGTCCGACCCCACATGGTGGTCTAATAACCCATCGGCAAGTACACACACTTGCGACACTTGTCAATCCACATGATGACACTTCCTTATAGAGGAATAACACATCTCTAATAAGGGTACAATAAATATATATGAAATACATTCCGAAGTTACATATACATCAACAGTAAAGTGGTACCATTGATGTGGAACGATGAAATGTATGGATGATGAAACTGATGACATTGTAGGTGAGCAAATTTGGCTATTAAAAAAATTCCCCTAATGTGTGAGGTTAGGAGCTCATCATATGGACGACATACATCATAGGAATTATTAGACTTCAAGGTGATAGGGGTGATGATGACATAGAAGATGAATACGAAATTAGAGAGAATCGCCTTCCCATGGGGCTATAGGGGCCCTTACCTAAAAATACAATATTCAACATGGATGAGGTGTATATAATCTCAAATATATGGATGAGGCATGCATCTCCATGCTCGTATCAATGTCTCAATATAAAAATGGGATCTTAAACAAGAGGGGGTATAATAAATACATGAATAACTATGATATACATTACACCATAAGTGTCCAAGAGGGACCCAATGTGGAAATACAATGAGTATGTAATCATGGTCCAACAATGGCTAATATGAAGGATTGATATTAGAACAATGGCATTCCAATGGAATGTTGAATCAAAACAATCGATGTCCTGCTTAAAATGAAGGGGGAACAAGATCCGTAAGTAGGGTATAAGAAAGTCTCTCTTCATAGGTGACTCAAATAACTAAATATATGAATCAAATAGGTCCATGGAACTGCATCTAGAACTAGATATCATAGGAATCATTTAATTGGAAGGATTCCAAACATTGTTATTAATGTATCCTGAATACCATAGTAAGAAGATATTTCAGGGGCTTATAAAGATACTCACCAAGTGATTAGATTCGAGGATATCCAAGGTCTTCAGCTAAACAATGAGATAACCATTAACATGTATGAATCTCAATGGTACGATGAGGAGTTGAATTCCAACACGTGAGAAACAATCAAGCTAAGGAGCATTGAGGTCATGCTTTAGTTGGTCCAAGGGAACCCATTAATGAAGGTTATGGGGAAAAGGTGCAAGGTGCCTCTAGGTCTATCCTCTAGAATGGATGTGTTGATGGCAATAAAGCAATACCTGCTTCCAACAAGGCAATGATTTTGCTTGAAGGGAGCATGACAAATACCACCAAGGAATGGATAGAGATGAAAAAGTGTTTGAGAAATTGTATGACGATATGAGAGTAACTAAGTAGGGGACTCGAAATTCCTTTGTTCATAGCATGAAGGCATGGTTGACCCGGTATCATGTGTGGGAATTTTGATGATATCACATGAGAGACAAAGTTGGAACGCTTATTTCATTAGATTTGGACAAATTAGGCAAATTTTGGACTAAGAATTTGTGAATTTAGACTCTGAGAGTGTCAATATCAACCTTCCTAAAGTGAAAAAATGGGTTTTGAATGTGGCAATATTGGATTTGAAAAGTGTGTTTTTACATTCGAATAGTGTGTTTTTTGACTACTTATGAACCTTAAAATTGCAGTTTTTTTGTTATGAAACTATGAATTTCAATTCAAAATAAGTGAATTTCAAATAAAAAAATGCAAATTTTGATTTGAAAAGTGTGAATTTAAAATATAGAAATGCAAATTTTGATTTGAAAAGTGTGAATTTCAAATAAAAAAATGCCAATTTTGATTTGAAAAGTGTGAATTTAAAATAAAAAAATGCAATTTCGGATTTGAAAAGTGTGAATTTCAAATAAAAAAACTACAATTTTTTATTTGAAAATTGCAATTTGCATTTATAAATGTGAAAAATTCAATGTTTAAAATATCCAGTCATTGTTACAATAACAAGTCAATCCGCTAAGTTATAACATATAAAAATAGTTTGTCCCGATTTCTATTTTTCGACAAGAAGGATCGTCCGCCCCTTCTTTTCGTAGTTAATTATGAAAACATTTATCCAACAATTCAGCTATATCCCTAATCGAGAACACAAGAAGGCTCGACTGACCCTTCTTGCAGTGTCGAGCTATTATGAAAATCATATTGAGAATAAGAAGGGTCGGTCGACCCTTCAATTTCGAGGGAATTGTTAAACTATAACACATTGTAATTTCTAACATCTAAAAATAGTTTGTCCCGACTTCTGTTTTCTGACAAGAAGGATCGGTCACCCCTTCTTTTCGTAGATAATTGTGAAAAACTTTATCCAAGAATTCAGTTATATCCATAATGGAGAATACAAGAACAATCGGTCGACCCTTCTTGCAGTGTCGAAATATTATGAAGAGAATACTGATAATAAGAAGGGTCGACCGACCCTTATTTCAGTGTCGAACTATTATGAAAATAATATGGGGAATAAGAAGGGTCAACCGACCCTTCAATTACGATGGAATTGTAAAAATAGAACACCTCAGAAGTTATATCATATAAAAATGGTTTGTCCCGACTTCTGTTTGTATTTGAGAAAACTCACTATGGCTTGGGAATACCACAATAGACAGATGACTACCAAAAATCAACTCAATTCTCAAAACAATGCTATTATAAATGACAATTTTAAGATAATGGAGAAATGTAACCAACCTCAATCCAAACATTTGATGTAGATCCCCGTTGGAGCTTTCAATCCGTGCACTTGAAATTTGCAAATTAGTCTTGACAGCCAATATCCAACAAGTACATATAATATATAAATGACATTAACATTATCAATAACAATGGTCCATAATATCACAAGCAAATGTAACCCAATGTATAATAAACAACATTCACAACATGATGGACGAGAATATGAGTATTTCTATTAATTAACAAGAAGAAGTACAAAGTGATACAACCTCTTGTCGGAAACCAATTTGAACCAAGATCTGGATCAATCCACTTGTGCCTCCACCACTTCAATACTCCATGAATGGCAAACTCAAACTATGAAAGGAGTTTGGAAGGTGAACATAAGGGGTTCACAACTACAAGGAACAATGAGTGCAGACTCAAGATAGGGCAAAAATCCACTAGAGTTCTCTTACTATTCTCTTTTTTCTCCCGTCCATAAGCCATATGTGCTCAATATATAGTCCTCTCAAATGTAGGTGAAAGGACACATCAAGGCATTACTCGGGAATATGGAGAGCCAAAGGTCACCCAACGACCGCTTTTTGGGAGTAAAAAGTAATAAATTAGTATTTTTACCATTTTACTTGATACATGTGGGCTATAGTGATGCAACTAGCGGGTACGCATGCTATAATGATGCAACATGTGGGTAGGAATAAAAATAGGGAAAAATAGTATCTCTGAAGGATATGAGTGGATCTGAGTCACTGAAATGGATCCTACATGCCAAATAATGCTGATGCTCATAGGGTGGAATATTACGATGTAACAGATGCCCCCTAATGTGTGAGGTCAGAGACTGATGCTACGATGGCCGAAATACATTATAAAACTCAGAAGTGGAGTGATGTAAACACAAGTGGAAAGAGCAGGTCACTCGTCATAATACAATAGTATCTTTGAATACATGTCGGTATAGTACAACAATCTGATACAATGGCCATGAATAGGCAGTACATAATGGATACATGTCATAAGTGATCATAGCCATGATCCCTCTACAGTAAGATATGGTCTCTTGCTGAAAAGGAAACAACCGGTGCAAACTGGAGGTACAAACTGTTGAAATCTGAGAGGTGATATCTCAGATGTAAAGTCAAAGTCATATGTATCATATTGAATGCCACAATCGCATGGGGTCTTCTACACAAGTCTTTGATGGTGCAAGTCCCATCAAGTGAATAAAGGAGTTGGGGTCGAACCTGATGAGACATCGTCTGATTACCGATCAATGATGTATACCGTTAACAGACGCGAGATGACCCACCAATAATGAAAATGGGCATCAAGGCACAGAGCACAATCATCAGAGTGTGAATAAATTGGTTGAAGTCGAACTCTAGGATGAATCCATCGATCAGGGGACATTGATGTATTCCCAAAACTATCGATGGCGAGAGAACCTGCCACTAATGAATGCAAGCCTCAAGGTACTCAACCAAACTCTAATCCTCAAGTCCCAGAATAAATGGGTTGAAGTCAACGGAATGAGACTCATTGGAATGAGGGCATTAAGGCATCCCCCATCAACCAGCATGAGGTACCAGCAATGCTGAAAGATTTGGAAGATCTCAGGTGAAATGGATTGAATCAATAAGGATGGCCGACATGCAATAGTCAAGAGATCTGAGGAGTGGCCAACACTGGTTTCAGGAGTTCCTTTGAACAAGAGCATGAGCAAATGGATAGACTCAGGCAACATAGACTTGACTTAAACTGTGCAATGTAGGAGGCATTACAGAGGGCTCCATAATGACTGGAAGCTTAACCAATCGATGGAGAAAATTGAGAAACAAGTACAGCTCCTAAGGCCCAACTATAGTCCCGACTCATAATATACGGAGTGGAATGAATGCTCTGTTCAAAGGCGACAACAACTGCCAACAAGAAATAGTGACCAAAATCCTATCCGGCTTTTTGGAATATATGATTTTTTTGGTCTTTTTCATATTTGGGAAAAGCTTGAAAAAGAATAAAATTGCTTATAGTACAACAAGTGAGGGAACGAGTGTCAAATAGCTAGCAGAATAGCCCCAAGCAGTGGAACATACCTATGCTCAATGCAAGGAAGTGCATGCAGGAGGTGGACACTCGGGGGTATGTTCCCTCAAGGTCAAAAGGGTCATCAAATTGTGAAGGGAAAATATATAAGCTCTGCAGGGCTCGACAGGGAAAAGTGCTCAGGTACCAGGTTAACGATTGAGTAAGCGGGAGCCGGCACAAGGCTCAAGCAGCAAGCAGGATGATGCAATGCAATCACAACATGATATAACTGAGGGGAGCCCTTAAGGGAGATGCCCAACATAAGACAAAGTAGAGTATGAGTCTTTATCGCAATGTCATGGCGTGACTACAAAGGACTCCCAATCCTAAGGACAAACAACGGCATGGGCACCATAATGCATAAAGGGGTTCTAACTAGGGTACCCATGTTCGAAAAAACCCTACCGCCTCATAACGACACTTCTATAGCAGTGTGAAGGTTCCGTGTTAGTTACGAAGCGGGGTTGCACCTAGGGTTTATGAAAATGGTCAATAGGTCAAATGCATAATGCATGCGAAAATGGCATCTAACCTATATGCCAGGTGTGAAACGTACTTGTCGTAGGTTTGAAATAGTTCAGAACAACTTTCGTCGAGGAAATCTGATAAAAAAACACTACTCCATGACACGATATTAGTCCATAACAGCTCTAAAATGGCAAAAACTATAGAGAAGTTGGTGCAGAAAATTATAAATAGTAATAAAATTTTCCAAATTACAATTCATTTGCACTATTCACCAATTTGGAGTTTAGTGGTTACTTTTTACTTGAAATTTCAGTTGTAGATTCTGGGAGCTACAAGCGACCGTTCAACGAACCGTCCGGAGCAGGTTGGTAGTTACTTCCATACCTTTCATTTCAATGCTTTTATTTCAATTTTTGTCGGTGGGATTTTTTGTTTGGACAAGCCCTAGATGGCTTCGGCGCTACCCGCAGGTTATAACTATGCGGGTCGCGGGTAGGGCACCAAACGCGCAGTCGAAAAATAGACTTCTCGTGGGTACCCGCACTTGTGTACAAATTAGCCCACGGGTACGGCTGTGAAGAAATTTTTAATCATGAAACTGACCAAAATTTACTTGTTTTGCACTCTAGGATGGTTCTAGAGTGGAGGGAAAGAGAGCATGGCCAAGTTGATGAGGTTGTGTGCAATGATTTGCAAGCGCAACATGCATTGCAAGCATGTGGTTTGTATAAGTACTGGAGTATAGGGGGTTTAAGGGCCCAAAACCTATTACTCCGTCATCTGATAAACTACTGGGATGTGGATGCTCAAAACTTCATCCTCAATGGGAAAAATATGACACTAGAAGTAGAGGATATCTATTTCATTACCGGTTTGTCCCATAGAGGGGAGGTGGCCAGTCTTCGGTCTCAGACCGTGGATCGTGGGATCACTATTTAGGACTACATAGTGCGGTATTGTCCCACAAACACACGAGCGGTGGGAAGACAAGTTCCCATCAATGCCATACTGGATCTGAGTAGAAAGATCATTGTGGCTACCCTGGTGTAGATCATTGGATCCAAAGCACTGCAACAGGCATTTAGGCCAGTGATGTTTTATGCATCACAATGTATGCAACCTACGATATTCGACTGGTGTACTACTCTGCTGGTGTCTATGAAGACACAACTGACGGAATGAAAAGAGGGGAAGGCAAAAAAATTCGGGTATGGTAGCATCCTATGCAGCTTCTTCTTTGAGAGGGTTCCGGGGCTTAGTCTAAGGGTGGATGTCCCTCCTCACAGCCTCTGTGATCCAGCCCTTACCCGGTGGGATGAGATCATGACATGACAGGGTGGTGGCCATCTGGTGTCACCAGTTACCGTGGAGTTCTTCTGCTGGTGGAACCGGTAGGTGATTGCTATAGAGGATATCCCTATGCGGGGATATACTTCAGACAGGACTGTGACATGCCACTGCCACCAGGCATAGAGTTCGGGGACATCAGTGAGTACTCTTTTGGTTTTGTGTTTATTAAATTTTTATGGATTTTTTGATTATAGTTGAAATGCAAAAAATATTTTTGGTGGTAGTATCAAGTGCTAATGTTTGACTGTTTGCTCGCAGACAAAGGCCTAGTGAGACCCGAGGGCTTCCCGAGACATGGTCGTCAGGGTAGAGGTGATGTGGCAGGAGACGCTGCAGTAGGGCGCACACTTCAGACGTTGCGGCGCAATATATCACGGATGGTTTCCTGAGTACCACATATAGAGGTAGCCCAACTACCTGAGGCCATGCAACGCCAAGTAGTGGGTGTTCCTGGTGAGTGGGTGTGGCTACTACAGCGGATAGCCAATGCATTACAGTACTTCTATGAGACACATCCCGTCGAGGCGGCAGCTAGGCCTTCCCGGAGGGAATAGATATCCCAGGGTCTCATTTTTTGTATCGATATGTATATTTTTGAGGGCTACGGGCTCCAGTTTTGTATGGCACTACCATTTTTGGACATATTTATATATATATAAAACTTTGGTTCTCGGTTCTACTATATGTGTGTATGTACAAATGTATGAATGTATTTGTATTTGTGTGCTTCATGATGAATGTGACAAATGCCAATCTAATACATAGTTAGCGTATGCATCAGATATCTGATTAAGACTTCTCGGAACGTGAATATATGTAATTGAAATAAAATGTATCTCCAAGAGTCGTACCTTAAGGAGTTTTTGTAATAATGTAGGGTCTCGTACATGGTACTTCCCATTCAGCTGAGACACAACTAGTTGTGAATCCAGGTGGACTTCTAAAGACTTGATGTCATGTGAAATAACATCCCGAAGTAGCTCAATAACGACACTATACTCAACCACATTATTAGATGTAGGACCGAGACAAGCACCTCCCGAGGACACAACTAGGTGGTCAGGTGAGAAGATAACCCAGGTAGCAGAAGCAAGCTGCTGCATATGTCGGCTAGCACAATCCGTGAAACCTAAGAATGTAGGAGATCCCGTTGACATATGTCAATCAAATAGAGGCTAATCAACAGATCCGATAACCAAAAGGCTAGCTAAACTATGTACAGAAAAACTATACAATAGTGTACAAAAGTATCAGCCTGAACTGGAGGTTCAAGCGTAATTCTACTTGAGGTAGAGCCCATTTCTAGGCTCCTTCAAGGCAAATCCCTCATAGTCTTCTAACTCATAAGATCCTTTTTCTAGGACATGCCTCACAATGTAAGGATAGTGCCACATGGGATTGAACTTGCCTACCCCGAGGGGTTCTTTAGCTTGGTCATACAAAAGTACCAAGTCACCTTCAGCATATTTCCGGGGACAGACAGACCTATCATATTGAACCTTGACACGACGCTTGTTAACATCAATGGCCAAAGCGGCATCTCAACGTTGCTCGAGGTGTACTAAACGTTGCTCAATCTCTGTCGTATCAGGGAGGATCTCTATGGCTAGCTTGAGCGAAGGGATTTTGCATTCAATCGGTAAAAGTGACTCCACACCATGAACTAACTAGAACGGTGAGAACCCGGTAGCAGTCTTAACTGTAGTTCGATATGCCCACAAAGCAGGATATAACATGATATGCCAATTGGTCTTGCTTTGTTGGATGGTACGTTGGAGAATGGTCTTCAAAGACTTATTTATTGCTTCAACCTGACCATTCACTTGAGGATAGTAGGAAGAGGAGTGTTCCTGACGAAACCCAAGCTTGAGAGACAAATCCTCCATCATCTTGTTTTGAAAGTGACTGCCATGGTCAGTGACAATCTCTTTCGGGATACCAAACCAAGTGATAATCTGGTTGAACATGAAATGGGCTGCAGTAGCATCGTCGGCTTTTATAGTAGGCATGGCCTCAACCCACTTGGAAAAATAATCCACGGCCACGATAATATGGTGATGCCCCCCAACCGAAGTTGGTTTGCAATCCATGAAATCTACCCCCCACTTAGTGAAGGGACCGACAGTGACGACTGGATGGAGGGGCGCTGGATGCGAGTGTATGTTCCAAGAAAACACCTGGCAAGGGTGACATCTCTTCATAGTGTTAATACAATCTTTAAAGATGGTAGTCCAAAAATAACCAGCTCGCATGATACCTTGGGCTGTTGCAAGCCCGGATAAGTGACCGCCACATGCCCCCACATGGCAATCATTAAGTACCCACTCCGCTTCTTCGTGAGTCAAGAAACGACGGAGAATAAAATCCTTTCCTCGGTGATACAAAGTGTCACCGACGATAGTATAATCTTTAGCGTGATGTCTCACACGCCGTCGCTCATCTCGTGAATAATTCAAAGGAAACTTCAAAGTTTGTAGATATACAATGAAATCCCCATACCAAGGTTCCTCGGACGAGATAAGAAATAAGTGTTCATCCACAAAGGAATCTTCATGTATAAAATCCTCATCAAGTCGTGGAAGGTCTGACATAAGCTCAACGAACACCAACGATTTCATCGATTTTGCCGAAGCAAAATCAAGATCAAATTCCTGAAGGATTACAATCCATTTATTATACTTACCCCCGATAAGGCGTCGTGATAGCACGAACTGAAATGGATTGATGTGAGCTACAACTGTGGTTTTTCGAAGCAAAATGTAATGTCGTAATCGCTGGACTGCGTGGATAGTCGCAAGTGCTAGCTTTTCTACGTGAGTGTACCTTAACTCAGTGTCTACTAAATTTCGACTGAGATAATAGATAACATGATCGATGAGCGCATCATCTACCTGAACCAAGACCATGCCAATAGTCTCTTGAGACATGGCCACATAAAGAATGAAATCTCGTGCGAAATCCGTTGGACTAAGCATAGGGGCCGATACCAAAGCTTTCTTAAGGGCGTCGAAAGACTACTGGACTCGCTCATCCTAGGTAAAAGGTGTGTCTTTCTTCAATAAGTGTGCGAAACCTTTGGTAATATTAGCATAGTTAGCTATAAACCGATGCAGAAAAGTAGCTCTCCCTTGCAGGCTCTGAAGTTGTAACAAATTACGTGGAGGAGGTAACTAAAGTATTGCCTCAACTTTGAAAGGATTGACTATAATACCCTCTTTCGAAACTATGAATCCTAGAAGGGGACTAGTCCTAACAACGAAGATGCATTTGTTTGGATTCAATCGAATTCTATAGTGGATACATCATTCGAGAATCATACGGAGGTGCTTGGGGTGGTCCACTCTCTTGCGAGAATGGCCAGCAAGATCATCCAAGAAAACTTCCATAATCATCATAAGATCATGAAAGCAATAGGTCATGGCTCACTGAAAAGTAGCTCTGGCGTTTTTAAGGCCGAAGGGAATTTTCCGATATGCAAACGTTCCCCATAGACAAATAAATGCCGTCTTATGTTGGTCCACGTGTTTGATTTGAATCTGATTATAACTTGAGAAGTCGTCCATGAATGAAAAAATCTCACTCCCAGCACAAGCATCCAATATTTGATTAATGAACAGCATGGGGAAGTTGTCTTTCGGACATGCACGGTTCAAATCTCTAAAATCGGTGCATACACGGATCGTTTCCTGCTTCTTATCCACAGGAATGGGGTTTGACACCCATTCGGTAAGGGGAATGGGGTAGATGAAACCAGCTTTGAGCAGTTTCTCCACCTCTGCCTTAACAGCAGCTACCTTCCTAGGGTTCACAACATGTAAGAATTGTCGAACCGGTTTAGCATCAGGATATGTTCTAATATCCTGTTCAACAATGCGGGGGTCTATTCCTGGCATCTCCTCGTATGACCAGGCAAAAGCTTTCCGGAGTTCTATGAACAAGTCACTTTAAATAACGATCTCCTCAGGAGTGCAATCGGCATCGATGTAAATGTTCTCAATATTTCTGGGAGTGCGAGAGATGTTGATCGAAGTGGTTGGGAAAATATTGGCCATATTGCCCTCCGCAAAAACATCATGCAACTCCAAAAGAGCGACAGGGTGACCAACCATCTCTGCTAGAGTCATCCTAAACTCCTCTTGCTCAACGAGCTCGAGGTTGGGAAGGAAATAAGAGCGATGGTAAATATCTTCCCAAGGCCTCTCACTACCACACATGGCCTCAAGGATAGCTTCATCAGATGGTAAAGTATCATCAAGGCAATCGTGAGAGCAAGATGAGTTGGCTGCCCAAACTGGCAGCGTAATAGGATCTTCCTCAACTGTCTGGGAAGAAGAGAGATACGGATCTGCAGTGGTTTGTTGGATATGATCGTAAGCAAGCTCCGCTACAGATAAAGGCATAGACATCCCAATGTGCCCAATGTCTCCAGACGTGGAACTCGTGGATGGTAAAGTCCACGGATCATCTAAATAAGAGGTCCGAAATAACATATTATTTGAAGGAGGAGATGCATTGTCGGTAATGGTTCCAATAAAATTCACAGGTGTAGAAAGATTATAAGTTCCCATCAATGAGGGGTACATTCCAACACCTATGTTCCCAATTGCCGGTTGAGAATTAGAAACTTGTGGGAGTACGGATCCCATGGATGCTATGGAAGGAGTGCCAACATAATCCAGCTGATCGATCGTCACAATCTTGCCTTCATGGGGAAAGCAGATAACTCTAAATACAGTAGACATGACAACCTTCATAGCGTACATCCAGTTCCGATCCAGTAAAAGGTTGTAGTTGATGGGTGCATCAACCAATTCGACTTCAATAGGCACAGACTTACCTCCCAAGGAGACAACAAGGGAAGGGATAATTCCATGCGGCGTAAAAGATCTACCGTCGAATGCAGTGAGTGTAGTTCTAGATGCAAGAAAAGGAGGAGAGCCAAGAGCTTTCCAACAAGCTAACGACATTACTGAGGTGGAGGCACCTTCATCAACCATAGTACGTTTGACGAAGCTCTTAAGGCAAACCACTTGGATTTGAAAAGCCACGTGGTAAGGTAAGCAAGGTTGGACATCAGTAGTATCGAACTTGATAACACTAGGATTTCCCCCATCTTGAACTCCTAATGCACTCAAAAGGGCATGCTTCTGAAAAGGACAGGCTTGAAAAACTTCAAGAGCCGACATGGCACACAGAGTTTGGCTCAAATTTTCTACGATGGAGTAGTTCTGGGCAGCTCGAGCATTAGGATTGTGCATAGAGCGCTTTAGAACACCTTTCGGTATCCGCGGCATAATAGAGGGCTTCTCGATATGCAAGGAATTGTCAAGAGGAGGGGGAGGCTCATTTCCCAAATTAGGTTGTGGTGCACCATAATCGTGCTGACGAGTAGCAACACAAACCTCTGATTGAACCATATTCACACATCCATAACCACTAATATTGGAAGAAGACGTTGTCATTTCATTAGTACCATAACCAGTGGTGGGAACATCCGAAGCCATGTTTTGATGATGAGGAAGGGGTTCCTTCAACACAGCTGGGCTCTATGCCAAATGCTTTGATGCTTCTTCAATTCAAGGACATAAGTGAGTAAGATGATCCTCCCCACAAAGCTTGCAAGGGAATTTCACCTTAGGTCTAGGTTTATGATCCTCACCAGCATTACTGCCTTTCCGAGGAGGATTGGCATTCTCTTTACGAGGAGTATTACGATTACTATTGTTATTACTTCCATTGTTTCCACCCCTATGATTAATTCTCCCCTTTTTCTTACCACCAGGTTGCTAGTTACCCGACGGTTTCGTTGATTGCACATTGTGTACATCAGACGACGGAGTGGAAGTGGACACGGTGTGAGCCTGTCCAGGAGTAGACTGGTTTAGCGACAAATTTTTCATTTGATTAGCTACCAAGTCGATAGGGCGAGTGCATGCAGACCCCATGATGCCATCAGCATGTGGTCCAGGAACTGACGTGGGCTCATGTCTTGTTCTCGGTGCATCAGGAATAATGTCATACAAAATGCCATATTGAGAATAAAGTAGATCTAACTGTTGGACTTTCAAGATAGCTTGTTCCTCATTCACAATGTCGGACATCGAAACATCCTTAGCAATGTATGGGAGTAGAGACTTGAGGAACCATTCCAACAGGAACTCTGGAGGAATGTTTGCTTTCACTAATCTCTTCCGCCGATGCCACTCTTGAACATGGTCAGAAATATGTGTGGCCTTATTCTGACGGAAGGTGGACAACAACTCAATACCAGTATCATAACGAACCAGTAATTGGAAATGGTCTAAGAAAACCAAAGCAATCTCGTTGAATGCCCTATAGGTGTTTCCAGGAAACTCTACATACCACTTCGTGGCTGCTCCCATGAGGGTGCATTGAAATAGTTGTAATCTAATGGAATCATGATTCAAAGAGTTGGAGGAGCACCAAAGGTGAAACGTCGTGACATGATCGCCCAGATCCTCACCGCCCTTCCCTTCAAACTTTGGAATGTCCAAAGGAATCTTGGTAGGAACCGGGGGCCAACTAGGGTCGTGCCACACCGGATCATTCGTGAGCTTTGAAATATCTGGGAGATTCAAGCGTGCAAAAAATGAGAATTGCGGCTGGAAAGCTTGATTATAAGCCCCCATAAAAGGTTGGTTAAACGGAACCGTATTATAAGATGGACCAAAAGCTTGACCATGAGGATTAAACTACTGATAATGAGGACCTGACAGACCATAAGCTTGCCCATGGCCATAGGATTGATAACCTCCTCCTGTCTGATCCATTTGAGAGTAAGCAGGTATATGCGTGTTTTGGGCACCATACTGGGGTGGTGGGTGATATTGGTGGCGAGCACCGACTGTGTTGTAGTAAGGGTTTCCACCATGAGTATGGGGCATGTATGTACTATTCATAGTGGGAACCATGTTGTAATGACCGTAATGGTATGGTATGTTCCCACCCCCAGCATTAGGATTAGCTTGAGCAGTCGTGTGATGACCAAAAGCATGAGAAGTATTCCTAGCCCCAACATTGGTGTTACTAGTAGCAGGGATGGTGGCATGATGTCCATGTGGATAGGAGATATTCCCACTCCCTAAATTAGCATTACTAGTGGCGGCAGTGGATGCAAAAGTGTGCGGTATATGTCCACCCCCATGGTTGGGAGGAGCATTAACATCTGTAAAAGTAGTCCTGGGTTGACGAGTAGTGGCACGTGTATTAGGTGGTGGATGGCGAGTCATGTTTTGAACAACATTCCTATTAGGTTGGGAAATCATAGGAGGTGGTCATCTTCCAATATTAGCATTGTTAGGAGGAACATGACTAGTCCCCATACTATGTGTGTGGGTGGACAACGTAGTGCCCCCAGCGAGGGTAGTGCCCCCAGTGGGTATAGTGTTGCTAACACCATGACTGGTGCCAGCGTGACTACCAAACATAGCGGAAGGTTCAACAGTACTATGACTAGGAATACCAAAAGAGAGTGTGGTTGGGTTGATCGTAGGGACAGTGTCGTCATGTAACTCTGGCATTCTGTGTCTATAGCTGCGTGGAAACGAAGGAACAAAAGGATCGTCCAATTCTTTGTCCTTGGGTAAGTTGGGCATTCCGTAAAGATAATTATCCGGATTCGAAGGATCAAACGGATCTCGTTCAAGTGGATTAGGCCAAATAGAGCTAGGTTGAGTCTCAAGTGGATCACCTCCCCACTCCTCACAAGGAGTATGGGGATCGGAAGTGTGGTCAACTCTGCCTGAAGGAGTCGAAGGTTTTTCCTCAGTATCGGAATGTGGAGCAGTTATAATGTCTTGGATATAAGTCTCGTAAGAGTCTGAAGACTCAGAGGGAGCCCTCCGGTGTCCTCTATCAACAAGGCATGAAATCTCGGTAGGCCCTAGGCCGGCCAACCGACGGGATCGGCGGAGACTAGGGCTCAACGCCACGATATCTCCGTAGAGAATATATAATCAAAACATCCCCTAAAGGCCAACTATCGATAAAAAAAATAGTAAATCAAAAGCACACACCTAGAGAAACTACAACCAAGAGCAGACAAACAAAATGGCTAAATGAGCTCCCGACACTAGAGCCGGTATGTCTCTCATAGGAGAGGCTTGAGACTCCCAAACTATAGCCGGAGGTAACAGAATCAGTTATAGAGACACCCAGGCTTCACTGCGTGTACAGGGTCAAGTCCACTGCACAAACAAAAATGTGCTATCCAATCCCTATCTGACTCAGGACACAAACAACATAACCACTGCAAGTACCCTGTGCGATACCTAGGTAAGGAAACTATGGTCACCGCAATATAACCAATATTCAAGGGGACAGTCACAGGTGGGACCCATCATATGGGAAGGGTAGCTAAGCTTGAAGCACAAGAGGATGAACCTCCGGTACCCCCAGATAAGAACAAATCCTAGATATATCTCCCACGTTCAGCTGGTATCAGAGGGATATATCCTCAACCAACCTCCCATGACCTCGTGCTTAACTCTAGATTGAGCCTTGAGAACACCGATCTATACCATGGATTCCTCCACTCCTTGGTCCGATACCTAATGTTTCGTCTAGTAGTCTTGGATTGTTAACTCACAATGATCTATTCCAAGACTCTAAACCTATGCTAGTTGGTGTACCCTATAAATAAAATCAGTCTAATCAATTTTAAGATTAAGCGTTAATTTTAGTGGTTGTGTTTACTCAAGGCATATGATCGTGAAACTAGTGATGTGTAGACTCAGTAGTATGCAAAATCGTCCAATCCTATACTCATCTATCCAATAAAAGAATGTCACTATATGCAAAATCAACGAACAATTCTGAAATAAAGATGCAATCTTTTATCTTTTCGATGCACAAAAAGAACCTAAATGAAGGCAACAATCACTCAATGCAAGATGCAGTACATGAAAGTAAAATATTTTTGTATTTTCGCTTATAAACAAGAAGGAAAATGCAAAAAACTAGATGTATATTTTTGTATTTTTTCAATATAAATGGAATGAAAAAATGCAAGCAAAATCCTACTATTCAGTCATTGAAGTGCCGAGAAGATCACTAAGACAACCCAACAGATCCTAAACAGCAAGACTCAGCCAAAGGAATGAGCTCAAAAGGAAAAAACCAAGAGGCTAAATCCAAATATTGGTAAAAAACCAAGAAGGCTCAACCAAGAGAAACGAAGTGTTTTGGTCACAACCAAGGCATGAAACAGTCAAGAAAGAGGCCAACAAAGACTCAGGAACAACCAAATCCAACCCAACAACAACCAATAGCCATAAACCAACAAAAGCCAGAGTTGTATGCTACTGTCGAAGGAATACCTGCGGGTACCCGTGAGCAGTAGAGAAAACAGAGGCAGGTATATGTGAGCTAAGCTAAGCTAGCCCACGGGTGAGTAAAGGGAAATGGGAAAATAAAGAGTCCAAGGGCTCAGAAAAACCAAGTTTTCTATGGTGTATCTTAATGGCCAATCAGTGACATAGAGCTTCGATAAACATCAACTCTAATTATGGACTAATGCTCAAAAAATTTCCCAAACATGGATGTTTTCCCCAGCGGAGTCGCCATTTCTGTATTGGAGAAAACTCACTATGGCTTGGAAATACCACAACAGACAGATGACTACCAGAAATCAACTCAATTCTCAAAACAATGCTCTTATAAATGACAATGTTAAGATAATGGATAAATGTAACCAATCTCGATCCAAACGTTTGATGTAGATCCACGTTGGAGCTTTCAATCTGTGCACTTGAAATCTGCAATTTAGTCTTGACAACCAATATCCAACAAGTACATATAATATATAAATGACATTAACATTATCAATAACAATGGTCCATAATATCACAAGCAAATGTAACCCAATTTATAATAAGCAAGATTCACAACATGATGGGCGAGAATATGAGTATTTCTATTAATTAACAAGAAGAAGTACAAAGTGATACAACCTCTTGCCGGCAACCAATCTGAACCAAGATCTGAATCAATCCACATGTGCCTCCACCACTTCAATCCTCCATGAATGGAAAACTCAAAATATGAAAGGAGTTTGGAAGGTGAACATAAGGGGTTCACAACTACAAGGATCAATGAGTGCAGACTCGAGATAGGGAAAAAATTCACTAGAGTTCTCTTACTATTCTCTTCTTTCTCCCGTCCATAAGCCATATGTGCTCAATATATAGTCCTCTCAAAGGTAGGTGAAATGACACATCGAGGCGTTACTTGGGAATATGGAGAGCCAAAGGTCACCCAATGACCACTTTTTGGGAGTAAAAAGTAATAAACTAGTGATTTTTACCATTTTACTTGATACCCGCAGGCTATATTGATGCAACTAGCGGGTACGCATGCTATAATGATGCAACATGTGGGTAGGAGTAAAAATAGGGAAAAATAGTATCTTTGAAGGATATGAGTGGATCTGAGTCACTTAAATGGAGCCTACAGGACAAATAATGTTGATGCTCACAGGGTGGAAGATTACGATGTAACACCGTTTTACGACAAGAAGGATCAGCCGCCCCTTCATTTCATAGTTAATTGTCAAAACATTTCTCCATCAATTCAACTATAGCCATAATGGATAATACAAGAAGGATTGACCGACCCTTCTTGCAGTGTCGAACTATTATGAAAAGAATATTAGGAATAAGAAGGGTCGGTCGACCCTTCATTTAGGAGAGAATTGTAGCAATAGAACACCTTGGAGAAAGAGCGACCGCTCTTTCTCTGAAAATATTTCTACTTTCCAGCAAAGTCTTTAAAGCAAAACTTCTATAAATTTTGTGACACGTGGAACGCTTATATTGTGACACATGGCATATTTTATTTTTAAAATTAGTTTAAAGATTGTTTAAACGAATATTAAGGAAATTAATGGTACCATTTAATGTTTGGGGACTGTTTTAAGCTCCTGCATTTTCTGAACCAGCAACGAGGATGTTATATGACCGGGGTCCAAATTAGAAGTATAGCTTGCAGTTTGTGGATAAATGAGAAGTAGTTGGAGATGAAGATGGTGTAAGGAATTTATGGTTGAGTTGATGAGTAGAAGTTCCTTAACAAAGTTTAAAATTGATACACTCCAAATCAGTTTTAAACTGATAATAATTGAGTTGCCCCATTATTCCTCGAGAATGGGGCAACTCCCCAGTAGACAGAGAAGAGAGAATGGGGCCGCTCCCTTGTAGACAGAGAAGAGAGAATGGGGCATCTCCCCAATAGACATGGAGCTTCCCCAAGGTGAGGGCTGCTTTGAATGCGTAGAGGGCTGAGGTACCAGAGTTGCAGCTAGCTAGCCGGTGAAGGGACTTGCGAGCGAAGAATCGAGAAGGAGCCATAAATCCACACGTGTGAGGGCAGGAAAGTGGAAGCAAGGGAGGTGGTATACTGCATGGGGCATACGTGCCATGTTACGGGTGCCTGGGTCGAGGCTCCTTCCCCACATTCCCTCCTTGTGTTCGACACGTGGCCCCTTGTATAATGGTGATGCCTGCATCCAGGGTTAATATATGGTATACTTGATTCACATAAACAATTTTGTTTCTTAAAAACAATCATGGGAAGTAATTGCATAATTTAATATATATGGTATACTTGATTCACATAGGCTGAAACTTACGGCGAATATTATTTAGCCTGTTGTAGGCCATTTAATGCGCTGGCAGTAGGCATGTTGGCCATTGGATTTTCAAGGAATCGATTGGAGTGATACATGTACGATTAATCCAACAAAATATTTATAATCCATCAACACAGTGGCCACTCACTATATATAGGCTAACCATGCCCCATATCACAGCAAACTGAAATCGTCCGGGAAGCCATGGAATTTTATTTTGCTTCCTCTGTCATGTTATGAGAAATGATTGAGTCTTATGATCGCTCCCCAGTTCTCCTCATGATATATGACTTTTTACTACCAACCTTTTTGTTTAATTATTGCTTGTAGTTGATCATAAGTTTTTCCCGTGAACCTTTTCGTTTAATTATTGCCCGTAGTTGATTATAAGTTTTTCCCGTGAACAATGGAGCATTCATTTAATTATCTATCTCGATGACTACTGCAACTGTTGACGACTGCATGTGACAACGGCTCCATCCCATCCTTACATCCATCTATCGCAGATCTATCTCACCGGTCATGTTGTCAGGTCGAATTAGTGCGTGTCATCACATGTATTGGTCACATGTATTGTTTGTATTGCCCGTAGTTGATTATAACTTTTTCCCATGAACGATGGAGCATTTGTCGGACCTATGTTAGAAAACGACGGCTCCATTCCGTCCATATATCCATCAATGGAAGACCTACCAATCTCTTCCGGTCATGTTGTCAGATGCCTAACATTCCAAGATGAGCAGTTATGTGTACAAATGACGGTTCCTAACAGAGATTCAATGGGTTGCTTCACAACTACGTTAAGCTTTTCGTTTATTTTATTGCCCATAGTTGATATATGGGCATTTCTAGCCAAGTTCCAATACATGAATTTGTCATTAAACGAAAAGCTTAACGTAGTTGTGAAGCAACCCATTTCATCTCTGTTAAGAACCATCATTTGTACACAGAAATCCTGATCTTGGAATGTTAGCCATCTGACAACATGACTGGAAGAGATTGGTAGGTCTACCATTGATGGATATATGGACGGAATGGAGCTGTCATTTTCTAACAGAGGATCTGAATTCGCCCGCAAAAATTCTAATCATTGAAATCCAACAAGAATATGCAACTATGGAACAATACATGTGATGACGTGCAATAATTTGACCTAAAACTGTGACCAATGAGATAGATCTGGGATAGATGGATGTAGATGGGATGGAGCCGTCATCACATGCGGTTATCAACAGTTTCAGGAGTCATCGAATGTTGTTTTAGTACTAGACCATGTTGTTAACTTCTTCTTACTGTGCCAAGTAGAAGGTAGAAGGATTGTGCTTTCATAGTTAGCAATGTTCTGTTCATTCAATTCCAGTTATTTTATGATTTCTTCAGGATGAAGAAACGGATTGTTCGTGGGGGAGATGTTGGAGGATCTTATGTTGGCCGCCCGACTAGGTCCTCCGTTCGACCACTTCAGAGAACATGTCAAACCATCATGTCGATCAATGTTAAATTGTAATTATCATTATATTGTGTCTGGAAGGCATGCATGAGTTGCTTGTTTTTGAAATTATACATAGAATGTGTTGAATATAATTGTGCCACTGATGAAAAAACTATTTAGTAATGACAGTATGTAAATTTCCTTCCTTTCTCTGCTAATTTTTATTTCCCGCAATGACAGTCTGTAAATTTCTTTCCTTTCTTTGTTAATTGTTATTTGCAGTAAACTATGTGTGTCTGTAAATTTCCTTCCTTTCTTTGTTAATTGTTAGTTCTAGTAGATATTTTCCATTGTGTTATTCTTCATGCTTGGATGAAAGTAATATTAAATCAGAATTCATATGTTTATGCTCTGGTTTACCGCATCTAAGTATTCAACAATCTTATGCTAAAATTGATATTGGATTCATTTATGACCAATGCCCAATATTAATGGAGAACACAAGAAGGATATAAAAATAGTTTTTCTCGACTACCGTTTTCCGACAAGAAGGATTGGCTGCCCCTTCTTTTTGTAGTTAACTATGAAAACCTTTATCCAACAATTCAGTTATATCCATCATGAAGAACAGAAGAAGGATCGACCGACCCTTCTTACAGTGTCGAAATATTATGAAAAGAATATTGGTAATAAGAAGGGTCGACCAACCCTTATTGCAGTGTCAAAATATTATGAAAATAATATGGGGAATTTTTTATTTGTAAATTGCAATTTCCATTTCTAAATGTTCAAAGTTTTAAGGTGAAAAGTTATAACATATAAAAACTATTTGTCCCGACTTCCATTTTCCAAAAAGAAGGATCAGTCGCCCCTTCTTTCGTAGTTAATTGTGAAAAGATTTATCCAACAATTCAGCTATAGCCATAACAGAGAATACAAGAAGGATCGGCCAACCCTTCTTGCAGTGTCGAACTATTATGAAATGAATATTGGGAAAAAGAAGGGTCGACCGACCCTTCATTTAGGAGGGAATTGTAACAATAGAAAACCTTGGAGAAAGAGTGGTTGCTCTTTCTCTGAGAATATTTCCACTTGCCAGCAAAGTCTTTAAAGTAAAAATTATATAAATTTTGTTGTTAAAATTTTGATATCTGGTATCCTAGGGTGACACGTGGAACGATCATATTGTGACATGTGGCATATTTGATTTGGAACTTTGAGCAGACCCAAAAGTATATTGTTTCTATTTAAGAAAAAAACAAAAAGAAAGAATGTTTATGTCTGGTTAATCACAGTTAGAATCATTCCAACTAATGGCATCACTATCTGCATTGTCTTCTGGGAATGTCCTTTTCCAACAGAGTATCCTGCTTAAATTTTAATTACTTAATACAATTACAAACAAGCGCCTAGAATCAAAATGGAAGACACAATTACTGAATACAATTACAAACGAGCACCCAACAACTCGTGCCATACTGAGTATGGTAAAAAATACAGAGTAGATCAAACTGAGGAGCATACAGCCAGGCTAACTGCAGATAAAACCCGTGTTGACTCAACTCTTCTAGATAGGGGTTCTCACTATCATCAACAAGCACCAACAATCCCTTATACACTAGCCCGAAAAGGAGTTACCCTTCCTAGAAACACCTGCAGAGGGTGCTACAGGAACCAAGTTTCCGTAGTGGCGTTGAGAATATGCTTTACCCACAAATCTCTTATCGCAGAAAGTTAACCAGATATCATCAACTTGACAGCATACTATTTACTAATCATTCGCATATTATGTAAGCAATTCGCAGATTCAACATAAAGTAAACATTCATAATAACATATCCATTCTACTTAATCGCGTGAACCACTATGATTCAATCCACAACATAATAGACATAATGCAACATTCACCACTGCACAGACACATAATTAAAACAATAATCGGACATCTTCATGCATTCATTAAACTCTACGGTAAACCCGTCGCAGGAACCGTCAAAACATAATGTTGCGGATCCAAATTAGACCAAAAAGAGGATTTCTCCACTATCTCTCTCTCTTCTAATATGCCCTTAGATTTACAGTTCACTTCTATTTATATGTTATTCAATGGTCCATATTGACCAATTCTAACAATTGAATATTGACCGAGCATCCCCCATAACAAAACCATCCTAACATCCGGAGTTTGCACCGAAACTGAACTTCCAAAGACATGACAAAATACACAGAAAAAACAGTGAGCCAGTAGCGAAAAATCCACAGAAAAAACAGTGAGCCACCAGTGAGCTGGACGCTGACCACCAAGATTGGCATGAACACAGACCGGGAAGACCAATCAGGGAGCAGGGTGCTCCCCCTATGGGGAAACTTGTTCTTCATGAGGGAAGTCCCTCGAGGTACTATCCATGTAATCTTTCAAAGCATACTTGAGCAAGCGAACACCGGCCGAATCAGTTTGTTGGCCACCTTTTATAATTTGGAGGGCTTCATGGAGGCCGTGAGCCAGCTGGTTCCTCACTTGAATTTCGCGAGCGAACAATATCCTCACCGCCCCAGTAGGGGTTGGAGATTAATTTCC
This sequence comes from Larix kaempferi, assembly GCA_027924585.1. Taxonomy (NCBI): domain Eukaryota; kingdom Viridiplantae; phylum Streptophyta; class Pinopsida; order Pinales; family Pinaceae; genus Larix; species Larix kaempferi. The sequence goes on from BSBM01000179.1 coordinate 14,292,983, forward strand.
TGTTCAAGTGGGCTTCGTATTCCCGGAGAAGGGATAATTCGCGGTGTGCTATCTGCGCCTCTATCAGAGCAGGCGTCTTTGCTAGATACTGATCCCCCCAATTGAAGGTCTATAGGGTAGACTCTTCCATCCCCATGGTGTGCTGTTGAGATGAGACTTCTCCCTGAGAGAAAATTCCCCCCCAGGTCATGTGTAATGTCCCTCCTATCCTACAAGGCTATTGAGAGGACACTAACAATAATACTGGACATCTAGTCCCATACTTAATCAAATAAGCATTCATATAAATTGTAGATGGAGATATGCAAATGCATAAAATCTTGAAAACACAGCAGAATTTAATTCCATTACACATCCATCATACATTCTAGATTTTCATGTCATTCATCAATTAAGCAATATCAAATTAGCAAATGAGAATACTTATCTAAAACCAAGTAGTCCCTGAGCAACCAGCTACGCTTCTGCAACGTTCCACCCAATCGTAGGCCAGTGTGCTCCTCAATCTCTCAGCACCACTACCACCCCCGAGTTAGGCATGATCTCCACAAGGAAAAGGGGAAAGCAGGCTCTCACATAGCCAAAGATACACCAGAATCAGCCAAACCAATCAGCAGTGGGGTTTCTCAGGCTGCTAAGAGATGGACAGAGGTGAATTACTAGGCTAGTGGCTCAACCATTGAGCTATGGATACTTCATTGGGCTCATCAAGCCAAATCTGTCCTCTTCCACTAATGAATCTCCTACTCACAGGTTCAAACTAAATAGGGGGGGACATAACAGACAGAAACGCAAGTGCTAGGCGTTTTTGCAGTAGGAGGCCCAACGATGGGATTTCAACCGGTTCAGAAAAGCGTGGGAAAGCCCAAAATGAAAAACGGAAAATGGGAAAACAAGCCCAGGAGCATAATCGTTTTTAGAAAAACGTCCATGGGCATTTCATGGGAAGAAACAGCCTCTATAACCCCAGAAAATCGTGGTTATCTTCTCCCAGCTACTGTGCTAAGCAAAAACAAGTTCCCAGGCATGGAAGAATGCAGAGAAATGGTGAAAACGTGAAGGAAAAACCCCAGTTCACCCCAGGCTGCGTGAGAGAGGAAAGACCATGGTTCAGAATGGCTTGGGAAGGAAAAACGTGGGTGATTTCTTGCCTTGCAAGCAAAAAATTGAATTCCCAAATTGATGGCTTGCCCATACCCGAAATTGGCTGCCATACCTCATCATTCCCAAGGCATTAACTGCCTCAACCAACTCTTGGAAGAATTTAATGATTGGGGCATAAGCCAAAATGGGTAGTTGGGATCTCATGGGTTTTCTCATTGACACATGGATTGACTCCATGGCTCAAGGGTTTGGTTATTTTTCCTCCCTATTCCTTGTGAGATCATGCCCCATCTCTTTGTTGCATTGCATAGCTGGTTGTGGGTTTTTCATTAAAATTGCATATTTACATGATGTCTGAATTTACATTGTGCACGACTAGCACAAGAACCATATGCATCTATTCTAATTTTCGATACATAGAACGATAAATCAATGGTGGGGCCTTGGCCTTGATCTGCTCACCATGACTAAATAACAATATTTACATCATTTACAATATTAATGCAACAGGGTCAAGATGGGGACAATACATCATGAAGACCCTACACCCCTGCTGGATCCCTTGCGTCTACACGCCCTCATTCGGGTAGCCATGATATACCAATTAAAAAACCTGAACCACTAGAAATCCACCCAGAAGTTCAGCCAAGCTTTAAATTGCAGGTCTCTCGAATGGAGGTCGCCTACTCCATTGAAAATATTTATAGGAATTTCTATGGAAAGCAGGGTGTAGAGCCGACTTGACTCCCATATATTTTCACAGAATCCCACACATACGAGAGGATTGCCATTACTGGCTTTTTAGAGATTGAATGACTCAAAATCCATGTAAAAGGCCATCTCGTACAATTGAAAATCAATTTGCAGTACTTGCTCGGTAGCGCGGTACAACCAGAATTACTTCCTTCAGCATGGAGGTAGTTATGCGTAAGGAAGCAATGATAGAAACGAATTGTGTAAACCAGCATCAACATAATGATTGAGGGCGTAATTTATTGGAGGCATGATGTTATAGGGCGTCTGGATGACCCCTGCCCCATGTCATCCTCCACTACCGTCCCTTCAAACCAGCCTGCATCTGTCTGAATAGTATTGTCATGATGGTTGATAGAGGTGTAGATGACGAAAGCTAAGCATTGAGCTGTAGAGTATTAAATGCGGCAACTCCACTACCGTTCCTTCAAACGAGCCTACATCTATCTGAATAAAATATGCCGCCAACGTTCAGTGACTAACAAGTACAATCTAAAATGACTGTTCTTGCAGAAGGATCGAGCGACCTTTCTTGCAGTTTCAAACTAACATGAAAATAATATTGGGAATAAGAAGGGTCGGTCAACCCTTTTGAGAGTGTCGAATTATTATAAAAATAATATTGGGAATAAGATGGGGCGGTCAACCCTTCAATTACGAGGGAATTTTAAAAATAGAACACCTTGTAAATTATAACATATAAAAATGGTTTCTGACGACTTTTGTCTTTGATCCTTGTTTTTCGACAAGAAGGATCGGCCACCCCTTCTTTTCGTAGTTAATTGTGAAAACCTCTATCCAGCAATTAAACAATATCCATAATGGACAACACAAGAAGGATCGACCAACCCTTCTTGCAGTGTCGAAGTATTATGAAAACAATATTGGGAATAAGAAGGGTCGTCCAAGCATTCAAATTCGAGGGAATTGTAAGAATAGAGCACCTTGGAAGTTATAACATATAAAACTGTTTGTCTCGACTTCCGTTTTCTAACAAGAAGGATTGGCCACCCGTTCTTTTCGTAGTTAATTGTGAAAACATTTATCCAACAATTCAACTATATGGATAATGGAGAACATTAGAAGGATTGACCAACCCTTCTTGCAGTGTCGAAATATTATGGAAATAATATTGGGAATAAGAAGGGTCGATCGACTCTTCTTGCAGTGTCGAACTATTGTGAAAATAATATTGGGAATAAGAAGGGTCGGCCAACCCTTCAATCACAAGGGAATTGTAAAAATAGAACACCTTGGAAGTTATATCATATAAAAATGGTTTGTCCCGACTTCCGTTTTACGACAAGAATGATCGTTCGCCCCTTCTTTTCGTAGTTAATTGCGAAAACCTTTATCCAACAATTCAGCTATAGCCATAATGGAGAATGCAAGAAGGATCGACCGACCCTTCTTGCAGTGTCGAACTATTATGAAATGAATATTGCAAATAAGAAGGGTCAGCCGACCCTTCATTTAGGAGGGAATTGTAACCATAGAAAACCTTGGAGAAAGAGCGGCCGCTCTTTGTTTGAGAATATTTCTACTTTCCAGCAAAGTCTTTAAAGCAAAAATTGTATAAATTTTCTTGTTAAAATGTTGATATCTGCTATCCTAGGGTGACACGTGGAATGATCTTATTGAGACACGTGGCATATTTGATTTGGCACATTGAGTATAGTGAGGTTACTAATGTTGGTTTAACCACAACACAATTAGGAAATGAAAATTAACTAATAGTAGTTTGAAGGATTAGGCACATGCAATATTACCGTGTAGTTGGAAATGCTAATTGAAAAATTAACATGAATTTATTAATTTATGTTAATCATTTGCAGAAATAGATAAATGTTTTAATTAAATAAATTCACTTCAAACATAAAAGACACATAGATCATTAGTAAAGACAAATCCAAACTATAGATAAATGTATGGATTATTGATTGCAAAAATTAAATAGTGTTCATAAACAGTGTGGATTATTGATTGCAAAAATTAAACAGTGTTCATAGACAATGTGGATTATTGATTGCTTATTTGGTAAAGTTTCGAGAACCCAAAACCCGCAACCCGCATTTTCGGATTGTGGATTTCGGGAACGTTGAATAAAGAAAGATTTTGAAACTTTACCCCGAATCCGGCATCCCGTAGGAGTAATCTCGGCCATTCGTTTCTTCCTAGGTTTACGGTCCAGATCTGATCCGGTCGAAAAAACCTTAAATAAACAATTTTTTTATTATTTTTCACTATCATTTTTACTGTCGATTTTTATGCTCCTACATGGATTTTACTCTGGAGTTTTTACCAGGGTCACCTGCACAGTTTTCAGCTGAAATTAGGTTGGTTTGTCATGAATTTTGCATCTTCTTTTCACGCTTTTACTGTTTATGGGTTGATTTTGACTCTCGTTTGTTTATTTATCAGAATTTCCCGAAACCTTCATTAGAATGTCTCGAACTACCTGGTCCAAGGCACTATATAGGGATTCACTAACCAAGGATCCCAATTTCGGAATTTTCTCAGACACCAGTGAGAGGGTGACTGAGGATTGTCAAATGGACTGGGCAAAAATTTATTCAATCTTTGACAACCATGACCTTTCAGGCATCAAACAAGACACGCTAGCCTATGAAAAAATTAGGGCTTTCCAAATTGAATATCACTGAACGGGTTAGAAGGAGCAGAGAACAAAAGAAAATTCAGCTATCAAATGCTTCCTTAATGCTTACTTATACAAATGGAGACAAAGGTAAAAATCCCACGGAGGAACCTCCTCAGATTAAACCACTGAGTAGGTTAAAGCCTTGTTGCAGACATCTCAGAATTTTCAGCAACATTTGGAAAAATTGACTTCAGTGTTGGGTACCAAGACAGCTGAATCACCCAAGGTTGCTATCAGTGTTCAAGTAACTGTTGTAGCTCCACAGCTGGTTGATGACTCAACAATGATTGAAGATAATCCTCCTAAGAGACAGAAAGTTCAGGTTTCCACATCTGAAGTTCCTACTGTTGATCTCACTAGTAGTGATGTAGAAGATGAGCCACAGGATGCAGTTCAAGTGACTGAAGAAGTACCTGAAAAGGTAACTGACAAAGTTGTGGAAGAAGTCACTAGGGAAGTGACAGACAACTCACAGGCACTTACAGACTTGTTGGACAATATTGAAATGGATCATTCTGATTTTGATCAACCAATTTTGGAACTTACCTCTACTAACCCTGACATCACAGTTCCATCACTTTTGCTACCACCTATCTAGGATCTTTCTATTTTTCCTACAGGGGAAATCCCACCACTCTCTATTTCACAATTTTTTCACACTTTGACTCATAAGGGCCACCCCTTTTCCTAGTAACTCAGTTTCTTTTTCCATTCCTTCCTCTATACTTGCAGAATTCCAGTCTTTGACTGGCCTCCTGCAATTACCCACATCTACTTCATCATTACCCACTGACAAAGATTCAGTCACAACTACTTCTTCATTACCATCAGCTGTTAATGGTGACCAAGTTCTCCTTTCTGAAGCTATCACTTCAATCCCTTGTCCTACTATTCTCTCATCAATTCCTCAAATTGTTTCTACCCCTATGATTGTTCCTCAAGTTACCATGCCTATGCCCGATGCCATGGCCACTCAAACACCCTCATTGGTTTCGATAGAAAATGCTATTTCAGTCACTTCTGAAGTAATAACTGAATGGGAGGATGATGAAATAGTCCCTCTTGGACATTACTTCTACAGTAAGGATAATAAGGTAGTGGTAAAGAGGGGTAAGAAGAGAAGCATTGATAAAAAAGGCTTAGAAGTGTATGTTCCTAACTAGATAGTCTAGGCTCAACAAGCCAGTAACCCTCAGACAGGGGCAATTGAGGCAGCTACAGCCCTAGGGGCATTTGCAGGAGCAAATCTTGATTAAATACAGGTTCTCAATAGAGAAATTGATCAAAAGAGGGAAGAAGTGGAGAAGCTTCAAGAAGAGATGGCAAAGGAAAAAGAGGAACATAAAATTTATGTTGATGATCTTAGAAGGATTTGGGAAGATAAGTTGGGAGATGAGGAGTGCAAGAGCCAATCTTTGCAGGTTGAACTTCAAAGGTTACAAGCTGAGAATTCGCCCAGTGTTCAACAAATTGCTTTATTGCAAAAAAACTGTGAGGATGCAACTGCAAGTGCAACCTCTTCTACTTTCTTCAAGATGACATCTCAGGAATTTAAGGACTTGGCTTCTCAAGTCAATAAAGAGTATCACGAATACATGGAAAAGCTGTTTTGCACATTGGATGAAATTAGAGAAACTCATATCACTTTTGGCAAGATGCTTAGTGCCTTTGAAAGGAAGGAAGGTAAAAGGCTTGAGGCTTCCAAGGCATATAATAAAATTATTGAATGACATAAGTACAACAAAGACATTCTAGAAGGATTTCCCATGCTTAGCAATTTTCAATTTAAGAAGATCAGAGGTGCGTTGAATACTTGGTTGGCAATAAATGAATCGGTTGACGATATTCTTAAAAAAGCCCGAGGCATTTGTAGCAGGAAATGGTATGCAGTAGATAATGTTATGTTGGCTCTCCCATTTCCTGCCATGGAACTCATCGAAGATGCCTGTCCACCTAAATTGAAGATTGAGGAAGTTGAACGTAAGTTTGATGGAGTTCAGCAGCAAATTCAACTTCTAGAATAAGTCAAGGTTGATGATGTGGAGTAGTTGATTAGGAAGCCGGTTTCCCTGGAACGTAAGATCCAAGTCTACATTCATATATGGCATAAGTTGGAAAAGAATGAGATGGAGACGTTCGAATGCAATGCCCAGTTGGGACTTGAGTCAGCAAATTATCCTATGATAAATGAGCTGTTAGAGATTTGGGGCAAATGGCAAGATGTCCTAGGACATTAGGTTATTTTTTATTTTGTGGATCCCTATTTTTTGTGCATCTCCATTTTTGTACCTTGTTGTAGTTCTTATTAGACAGATGCCTCTTTTGAAAAGGGGTGGATAATTTTGGGATTGGGAATCAACAAGAGACGACTGGGGATTCTCTGTCTTACTGGAGATTTATAATTTTGTTTGCAGAACTCATTAATACATTAAAGTAATCTCATTGAATCTTTTCCTGTTTATTGTTCAAGTTTCTTTGACAACTCCTGATTTCGTATCTCAAATTGTCATCTACAGTATGTGATCCCTTTTGCATGTATGAATTAATGCACAGGTCTGTTGTACTGATTTCTCTTATGGCTGATCTATGTATAAAATATCTTGTTAAATTTCTTTACTTAAGATATTTTTTTTATCGATTTCTGCAAATGATTCACATGCTATTTGATCAATGTTAATTTTTCAATTGACACAGTGATCACAGATTGATCTTGAATAGGTTTAAATTACTTGAATTATTCTCTTTTAATTTTCATTAATTGGTGATGATTGAAGTAAACTAGTAAAATGCATCTTTTACATTTCTGTTGTAGTTGGCAAACATGCTTGTTCCTTTCACATCAAGACTGATTTGCACAACAACAAGTCTTCCTTATAATATATTCTAACTTAGATTAGGATCCCTCCCCTCGTGCTCTCCACGTGCTTTGGGGATGGCCCCATAGATCATGCTGACATCCGTAGCCGGAGGATAATGCTCTTCGAACTGAAGTTTACTTGTAAAAGTAATTGTAAATAAGTAACTTTACACATTTACATTAGTATCATAATAGTAGCATTATACGAAAGCTATTCTATTCTTTCTTTTTCTTTTTTTAATAGAAACATTCTTTTTTTTAAATAGAAACATTCTTTCCTTTTGTTTTTTTAAATCAAAGCATTATTTCTTTTTTTCTTTTTCTAAATAGAATGAAATCTCATAAAAAGAATGAAAAGTGTTGTTAGTTATTATTATTTTTTAATTAAAGCCCTTCATGCTAGAAGGGAGGTATGAATATATAACCTTCAAATCTCAATTTAAAATAAAAAAATGCAATTTCTGATTTGAAAAGTGTTCAAAATTGCAATTTTCATTTGTAATTGTTCAAAATTTTAAGTTGAAAAGCTATAACATATAAAAATAGTTTTTCCTGACTTCTGTTTTCCGACAACAAGGATCGGACGCCCCTTCTTTTTGTAGTTAATTAGGAAAACCTGTATCCAACAATATAGCTATATCCATAATAGAGAACACAAGAAGGATCGACCGACCCTTCTTGTAGTGTCAAAATATTATGAAAAGAATATTGGTAATAAGGGTCTACGGACACTTCTTGCAGTATCCAACTATTATGAAAATAATATGGGGAATAAGAAGGGTCGGACGACCCTTCAATTACGAGGGAATTATAAAAATAGAACACCTTGGAATTTATATCATATAAAAATGGTTTGTCCTGACTTCCATTTTACGACAAGAAGGATCGACCGCCCCTTATTTTTGTTGTTAATTGTCAAAACCTTTATCCAAGAATTCAGCTATAGCCATAATGGATAATACAATAAGGATCGACCGACCCTTCCCGGAGTGTCGAAATATTATGAAAATAATATTTGGAATAAGAAGGGTCGGCCGACCCTTCATTTAGGATGGAATTGTAACAGTAGAACACCTTGGAGAAAGAGCGGCCGCTCTTTCTCTGAGAATATTTCCACTTGCCAACAAAGTCTTTAAAGCAAAACGTCTATAAATTTTGTTGTTAAAATGTTGATATCTAGTATCCTAGGGTGACACGTGGAATGATCATATTGTGACACATGGCATATTTGATTTGGCACACTGAGTATAGGGAGGTTACTATTTTTTATTTGATTTGGCACATTGAGTATAGAAAAGTTACTAATGTGGGTTTAACCACAACACAATCAGGAAATGAAAATTCACTCAGCAGTTTTAAGGATTAGGCACATGCAAGATTACCCTGTAGCTGGAATGCTAATTGAAAAATTAACATGAATTTATTAATTTATGTTAATAATTTGCAGAAATAGATAAATGTTCTAATTAAATAAATTCACTTTAAACATAAAACACACATAGATCATGAGTAAAGACAAATCCAAACTGTAGATCAAACTAATCATAGACAAGAGGTAGGATATGATTAAACATGACAGTGCTATGCAAAGAAAAATAATCAGAGGCAGGATAGCTGATTAAAGAGCTTTTGTTTGGTGATTAAAGAATAAGATATGAACAACCCATCAATATAGATCTTATGATAATGAATTCTATATCGACTTTAGTAGAAAATGGTAGTGGATGCTTGAAATGAAAGCAACAGAGAATAATATTTATGACTTCTGCACCGATACAACACTTATCCAAGCATGAAAAATCATAACAATATGAATTAAACAGTGAGAGAAACATTCACATAAGAGAAGAAGTAAACAGACTGTAAGACAAATAACACAGGAATCTCTGATAGAAAACCTTGCTCAGCCTAGCCAGATTTTATTAAAATATATCTCAGAGTGCTTAATAACACAGGGAATTCACGAGTCCAACAAAAGTTTCCAACCCTTTCTCCTGCTATAACATTGCTTACATAGATGCTCAGAGCCTTCCAGCTCGAGCTGCCTCAACAGGAAGTTGTTACAATGTAGGTGACACCTATTCAAAAAGGTTCTCCACCCTCAGGAATTAGTGACAACAAAATGACAATGCTAGTAAAACTGGCTCAATTTCCTTTTACAAAATTACTGAGCATTTTTACCGAAAGACAACTGACTCTAACAAACTAAACAAAATGCTTCAGTGAATATTTCCTCCATGATGCTATCCCACGATCATCGAATCTTCAGTGGTTCAATATCAGCTTTCCCTTCCCATATTTCTCAACGAGCTTCCATAGCTCGGCAGCTGGAAGCTCTGAGGTGGCCAACTCCTTCATTAAGACTCAGATCTCAGTGTGGTCCCTATAAGAGTAGCTTCGCAGATGTGCACTAGCCTCCTTGAACATCATGCTTAACTCAAAATCCTTTTCCATTTTCTCCACCACTGTCTTCCCTGATAGCAACTGATCCAAACCTGCAAAATCGTTGAAATGAACTTTACATCCTGCCAATTTCTTCTGATATTCTTCTTCTGTGAGAAATGTTCCATCCTCCTCCCAAAAGAGAGGTAACCCTTTCTTGAACAAAGGGTCAAACATGTCTTTGAAATACTTGATCTGCTGTGCCATGACATCTATTTTAGCTTGAATAGCCTTTACCTGCTGGTGCTTGTGCATCACTTTTTTGGCTCCAATGATGATGGAAACCCTATCTGTTACACCAGTTGTCTTGACCTGCTCCTTAGATAAGCCGTTCAAGAATTTGATGGCATTCTTAGTATACTCTACAGGTTTTTTGTTCAATTTCTCATTTGCTTCTGTCACACTACTCTTGGCTAATTTTATCACTATTTCCTTGTCCAAGACAAAATCGAGGAAGGGCCTCAATTTCCCTGCTTCTTCAACAATGCCATCACAGATTACCTTCCTGGCCTCTAGCAAGGAAGTCTTCCCTGTAGCTTGTCTTGCCAACTCATCATATTTACCCTGCAACTCCTGGTGCTTGGCTTCCCAGGCCTCCTTTTCTCTTTATGCATTGTCTTTCAGGGTTTTCAGATTCACATTCTTCCTTTCTAATCTTGTTATTTCCATGTCTTCCAGACTAGCTTCGGCTATAGCCCCTACCGGGGAGAAATCACCAGCCTCTATGGATGGAGTGGCCATGCTTTCTACTTCTTTCTCTTTCTGCTGCAGTCTCTTCTCAAGCTCTTCCACTCTGGCCTTTGAGATTTTCTCACTTGCCACCACAGTGGCTATATCTATCTACCATTGTTTTTCCTTCGCTTCAAGCTTCAATAGCTTGTCCCTACAGTCTGTAAAGTCAGTTTGCAAATTCTCCTTCTTTTCCTCCGGTTTTGTTAGCTCAGAGACTGCTACTAACTGGGTAGAGGGGATTTTCAGCCCCTTTTTTAGAGATTGGATGATGTTGTCTTTTTCGTTGAGTAGGTTTTGAATAATGGCTCGTTTATCAGGCTAGCCTTCAGTGGCCACTATGTCACCCTACAATTTTTTGATCTTTGCCTTATGAGATTTGTTTTCCATCTTTTCCTGCTTGAGCTGGCTAGCAACCTTACTCTTACTGACTTGTACCTTTGATAGCTCCAAATTTGTCCTCAATAGTTTAGTATAAATAACATCCCCAGTTTCTTTGTGCAAGTTTATTACATCTGGGACAAGGATGTCATCTAAATTCATTCTTAGCTCAGTGGCCAAGGCCAAACTCAAGGTGTTCTTCACGAGGCTCCTGCTAGTCACTAGAGACACTTGATTGCTTGAAATTTTCCTTAGTTCAGTATATAACTTGGACTCCTCTGAGGCTGCTCGTGAGTCCACCTTGTATTCATCTATCAACTCATCTCTAGTCTTGCTTAAGGCAGTAGGCTGAGTGGCTGTTGGGTTAAACACATAATCTTTGATCTCAAATGCTGGTAGCTTATGCACTTGTTTCTTTTTTCCTTTACGAGTCCCCACTGGTACTAGCTACTTCTCAGATTCGTCAGTTTTCTGCCTCTTTGGGGATCTTTCAGCTTCCCCTTCTATGTCCATAGGGACACTGTTAGCTTCCTTGCTGGAGTTTATTAAGTTGATGGCCATAGGCATGGCTATTGGCACTGATAGGACTAGGCTAGAAGAGCCAGGCACTATGGGTGTGTTCCCTTCTGTCAGCAGGGAGGAGCTCGCAGGTGTGTATATTTCCATTTGGCTCCTGCTAGGACATTCCAATAAATTTGCAGCTTCTGCCATGCCTGGAATTTCGAAATGCACAAAATCCTTCCTGTTGCTTTCCTTCCTCTCATTGGAAATGATGTGGTGGGGATCATAGTTTAAGGCTGCTTATGTTTTGAAACCCATCTCCTTTATCTTGCATTCGACGGCTGTAAGAGCTCCTTTTTTTTTATTAATAATGGACCTATAGTCCATGGAAACACAATATCAGAGCCCTTTCTATGATCTAGAAAGTGCTCAGCTTCTGCCTTCAATTTTTGTCTGATGAATTCTAATGCAAACATTCTGGGGGTCAAGAAAACTGGTAGCATGTAGGGTGCATAAGCAAACCCATAAACCCTGATGATTGTGCCATGCTCTGAAAGGAACCAATCTCCGACCCTCTTCTCAGGAGAAAGCTGTAGTAACTCCTGCATTTCTGGCAATAATCTAGGAAGCTACTTTTGGAAAATGACCTGATAAAAATCAGACATGAGCTCATCATGGAACTTGGTGTAATCAGTGTACACATCCTGAGTAAGTAGTACCTCAGGCATTTGCAAGTTTTCCTCATTGAATGCTAGGAAGATTTTTAGTAAGTAGGACTGAAATATGAAAATCCTTGTTTCCTGGAAATTCTTTAGCTAGGAGTGTATACTTTCAACCAAAACTTCATCAAACCTGAGGCATGCACATTGGGTAGACTGGCTTGGGTCATCTAATTCTAGGGGGCAGGTGCCTAGGACAAAAAGCAAACTTGTTAGAGGTTCTGTGACATACATATCAGAGTCTAGACCTAGGAATTGGCTCATCATGGCGATAACACCTCTGGATTCTTCCGTGAATAGTCTGGCTTCAGGTGGGAAATCCTTCTCTTGTATTTGGACAGTAGGATTCAGACAGGACCTATAGAAATTCTATTTTACTTCAATAGGGGATTGTCTAAAAAATTGGATTAGGGCTTCCTCGGTATACCCTATAGCTTTCTGGCAAAACTCTTTTGGGACTGATAGGGCTTTTCTAAGGGTTTGGGTATCGATTTCGCAAAGGATATCGAACTTGGAAGCTTTCATGATTGCCCTCTCGATAGAAGAGTAGTTAGAGGCGCACCATTCAACAAATTCAGGAAAACTAGGGGTTTGGCCGACTGTAAATAGATGAAAATAGGACTGGTCGACTTGGTGCATGTCTATACCTTGCTCCCTAACCAGTTTCAACTTGTTTTTTATAGTTTCCATGGGGTCATCAGTCATCATAGTGTCGTAGACCTCTACGTCTCTGTCTGTAAGCAGTGTTTCTATGGGTTCTCTATCACTCAATTTAGCCATTAAATAGTTTGCTATAGAGCAGATAACCTACCTATTTTTTTGAGGTTGGCTTGGGCCCCTGGTTGACCTATATGTTTCTTCACAACTTGCTCCTGTCGCTTTCAGATGCAAAATAGGAATCTAGCTCTCCATGTAGGTGGGATTTTTATATTATTTATCCTTTTCTATCACCCCTGCATCTCCTGCAGCGTGGAAGCTTCCTTGGCCGTCCATTTTCCTCATCCCTGGTGGCCTCGAATCTTGGTTGTCAAATGTTGCGACTTTTACCAACTTCACGGATTTGGCTTGCATTTATGTTTCGTGCAAGTTAGATCCGCGAAAACAACCTCGGCCATAGATCTCGGCCTCCTCAGATCTGCATCGTCCAAACCCGCGGGCCTCTACCAAAATTTCGTGGATCCGAAAGTTTGTTTGTTTCGCACATGTCATATCAGAGAAGTAGTTCCCGATCGTCAATCTTCTCCACTGGCCGTTGATTTGCTACTTAAGATTTTTGTGGGCTAAACCTCCCGCCTCCATCTAGAACACCTCACCCTTTTTGCACGAAGCATGCTCATGACTGTAGATCTTCACCACTGTCGATCTAGACCATTTATTTGTGTAGATATGTAACTATAGGCAGACCTCAACAATTTAATTCTCCTTGAAAAGTTTCGGGCTTGGGATTTGATTAGTTCACCCTTGAGGCCGTCAATACCTACTCAGATGATTCTATTTTGCTCAGACCACTAAGGCTTTATCCATTCTTTTTAGAAATTGAGCCTCCCAGTTTTATCCAGGACAATGCTAGTGCTACCATTGACAAGCTAAACGGGCAAGCTAAACTTCATTTTAATCACCCAGTGTAATCTCATCCGTAGGATCAAGACAAATCGATGGTTAAAATGTAAACATGCCGGAAGGAAAAGAAGGGTTGTGGGGTTTTATTTCATAAATATATACATTCTTTCCACAACCCTCAATCTACAATTGCGGGTTGTAGGTTCCAGAAAAGAAAATATATCAAAACCAAAAACCAAGATTCCGCAATCGGCTAAGTTATAACATATAAAAATCGTTTGTCCCGATTTCTGTTTTTTGAATAGCCAGTCAATCGGCTAAGTTATACCATATAAAAATCATTTGTCCCGACTTTTGTTTTCTAACAAGAAGGATCGGTCGCCCCTTCTTTTCATACTGAATTGTGAAAACATTTATCCATCAAATCAACTATTATGAAAAGAATATTTGGAATAAGAAGGGTTGAGCGACCCTTCTTGCAGTGTCAAACTATTATGAAAATAATATTGGGAATACGAAGGGTCGGTCGACCTTTCAATTACGAGGAAATTTTAAAAATAGATCACCTTGGAAGTTTTAACCTATAAAAAATGGTTTCTCCTGACTTCCGTTTTCCGACAAGAAGGATCGGCTGTCCCTTCTTTTCATAGTTAATTGTGAAAGCCTTTATCCAACAATTCGGCTATATCCATAATAGAGAACACAAGAAGGATCGACTGACCCTTCTTGCAGTATCAAACTATTATGAAAAGAATATTTAGAATAAGAAGGGTTGGCAGAACCTACATTTACGAGGGAATCGTAACAATAGAACACCTTTGAGAAAGAGCGGCCGCTCTTTCTTTGAGAATACTTCCACTTGCCAGCATAGTCTTTGAAGCAAAACATCTATAAATTTTGTTTTTTAAATGTTGATATCCAATATCCCGGAGTGGCACGCGGAACGATCATATTGTGACACGTGGCATATTTGATTTGGCACATTCCGTATTAGAAATATAGTTAGCTCGCACAGAATATTGGCTCGTATAGAATATTTTTTCCTATGAGCACCGCTGAATTTGGTAGTTTTAGTATAGCGGATCATATTTTAGTATTTAGGTAGTTACTCCGAGGATAATTACTTGATTTTAAGTGTAGCGGATAAACCACTTCTAAAGGCCAATTATTCTTAAGCACAATTACAACACTTAACGACAGTTAGTGCGCAAATTACGACAATTATCACAAATCCAGTTTTGTAACAAATAACCATCTATTATCAATCCCAATGGTTATAAGTTGTATTAGTTTCCTTTTATAAAACTTTAATGAAAATGAGAAAATACAACTTTTTGTTGACCAAGTGGAAATTTAGAAACACAACAATTTTGTTGCTTAAAACTGCCACATAGAGAAAAAATTTTAGAAACCAATTTTGTCTACTATCAACCCTTGAGAACATCCACCACTCTGAACACTATTCCCCATATTTTCTCGTTGTGCCTTGACTACTGCAAGGCCCTTCTCGTTTATTCTAATTTTTTTCTACTGCAAGGCCCTTCTTGGTGACCATGCCCATATGATGCTATTTACATCGATCTTCATGTTTTCTTCTGCACCAACAACCCATTGTTGTTGTCTATCTAAGAATTGTTTAAGTATATATATTCCCTGTCTAAAAATAGCCAAGTTTAAATTTTTCCCTTCAGCAGATAAAATAATTACCTGTCCATAGTAAATTTTTTATTAATATATATTTTAAAATTGATTAAAATTTCACATTTACATAGAAAATAAAAGTTTTAACTATATAGCAAATGCTCATGGTTGAAAATATTTTCAATGTGTACATTTATTTCCAGGTATGATATGCATAGAAAGGTCCAATGGTTATGTGTCAAGTTAACAATTTGGAGTTTTCTATTTTAATGCCAAGTTGTTTATGTTAGCTTATCAAACAAATTAATGATCATGGAAAAAATATTAAAAGAAATTAGAAAGGTTAGCTGTAAAATGTAAATCCAAATTGTGCTAAGAGTGACCCACAAAAATTAATGACGGTTTAGAGAATAAAGTGCCCATAAAAAATAAGTCTTGGAAAAAAACGTGACAGTTTAACATGACGGTTCCAATATGACAGTACTAGCATCTCCTGATAAATATCACCAATCGCGTTACCCAAAGTGCTCTTCTTTATCTGATGGCATTTATACCGTTCATTTTGACAAACGTCTATTGTGTCTAATCTCATTGTAAACAAGCTTCTTTTTCTGTCATCTCCTTCTTTGGCCATAGGAGCATTTGATCCCATAGAATTTATAACATTCAACTATCAAATTTCTTAGCACATTCAACTATTGATCGAAGTGAAATTTTTCATATACAAAAATTTGAGCAACAATGTTCGGTGCCAATGTTTGAAAGGTGTGCACCCTGATTTATTGCAAGCCTCTAAGGTAACGATCTAAAATTTCATTCAGAAATTTTAGAAGAAGCTGGTATATCTACTGCTCACCCCTAGACAACATGCCATACAAGAAAACACCACTTCATCGACCAGAATACCAAAGGAGATGTCACCCAAAATTGTTCCCCCAACAAAATCAGTCTCACTCACATT
Source organism: Larix kaempferi (assembly GCA_027924585.1). NCBI lineage: Eukaryota > Viridiplantae > Streptophyta > Pinopsida > Pinales > Pinaceae > Larix > Larix kaempferi. The sequence continues at coordinate 14,309,290 of BSBM01000179.1, forward strand.
TGTTACAAAACCTATGGAAATGCAATCCTTCTTTTATGAACACTTATGTAACAACATAACTTTTCTCATAATAAAAGAAGATTTATTCTCAGTTGTTGTGATATGTGCTACACTCGTCGAAGTAGAAGATGGTATATCATTCACCTCATTCTCAGTTGTTATGATATGTGCTACCTCATTTACGGAATTGTATGGCCTTGCTCGATTACCTTTAACATGTGTATATTCACAATGGGGAGTACCTGGAAGGACCATCTGTAAAGGACATTCTTCAAAAACATTCCAAATGTATAACATCCAAAGGAACATTATCGAGGTCAAGCAAAGTGTTTGCAGGCCATCTTATAATAGAGCCTTCAAATACACCACAATCATCGCAATTGCGGAAGACTTTATGAACTAAAATACCAAACTCACTAGCATCTAGTACTTTGAATTGTACAATGTCTCCCTTAAAAACAGTTGACACTAATCCTCGAGCAACATATTGTGGCTTTAAAGAACATTGATGTATCAAATTAACTAGTAGATTAAGATTGATATGTTGAAAGCGCTTGGAACAGAAAGCAATGTTTCTGTATTAAAATCAATGATTCTTTTAATCGGCCATACAACAAAAGATCCACTTCTCACCCCTGGACAACATGCCATACAAGAAAACACCACTTCATTGACCAGAATACCAAAGGAGAAGTCACCCAAAAATTCCACCCCAACAAAATCAGTCTCACTCACAATTGTTACAAAACCTATGGAAATGCAATCCTTTCTTTCTGAACACTTATGTAACAACTTAACTTTTCTCATAATAAAAGAAGTTTTATTCTCAGTTGTTGTGATATGTGCTACACTCAACGAAGTAGAAGCTGGTATATCATTCACCTCATTCTTAGTTGTTATGATATGTGCTACACTCGTCGAAGAAGAAGTTGTTATATCACTCACCTCATTCTCGCAAAGAGCGGACCCAATCTGGTTAACAATCTCAGATACAGGCCATTGAATATAACCACCAACAGCCTCTGACAATGTATCTGCACCTTCTGATTGATACGGAAATGGAAGACTTGCATTCAAAGACTTGGTAACATTTACAATGATACATCCTTCATTAATGTTGATATTATGCAAAAAATTTCTTTCTGGAAATGAGATTCCTTCAGTAACTTTCAATCCATTCCAAAGAAGGTCCACACATTGTTGAGTACCAAAATCCATTTCATAAACAATATCTGAAATATAAAATAACAACACACATTATTCAGAACCAAAATCCAGTTCAGAAGCATTTTATGAAATATAAAATAACAAGAGCACATTAACAATCATATTTATTTTAAACAAAGATATAACATAGATTATAATATATAAAAAATGGCTGTCCGGACTTCCAATTTTCTGAATGGTAGTATCGGCCGCCCCTTCTTATAGAAGAAGCAAACAGAAGAAGGATCGAACGACCCTTCTTGTAGTCTAGAAATATTACGAAAAGAATTATGGGTAGAAGAAGCGTCTCCCGCCCGTTCATTTATGAGCACAACCTACGAATGCTAGGCCGTCAATACATGTATTTCCAAAAGTGTGAACAAGGAAAGAATACTGAGCACAACAAGGGTTGGATGACACTTCATTTACGAAATAAATTTAAATATATTTAATCTACGAAGGCTATGTCAATAATTCTCGACTTCTAACTTCTGCTGTAAATAGTAGGGACTTGGACATCATCTAAGTTCTAACATATAAAAATGTTTGTCACGACTTCCATTTTCTGAAGAGAAGGATTGGCCACCCCTTTGTTTAGGAGATGATTCTGAACAACTATATCCAGCAATTCACCTATATCCAGAATGGCAAAAGAAAGAAGGATTGACCGACCCTTCTTACATTCTAGAACTATTATGAATACAATACTGGGAAGAAGAAGGGTTAGCCGCACGTTCATTTATGATGGAATTGTAAAATTATTCAACCTACGAAGGCTAGTACGTCAATTCATCTATATTTAAATGGTGAACACTGGAATAATACTTTTTCACGGCTAAGTTATAACATATAAAATTGTTTTCCCCGACTTCTGTTTTTCGAGAAGAAGGATCAGACGCCCCTTTGTTTAGTAGATAATTGTCAAAACCTTTATCTATAAATTGAAAGATATCCAGAATGGTGAAGACGAAGAAGGATCGACTGACCTTCTTGCAGTATCAAGCTATAACGAAAGGAATATTGGGAAGAATAAGGATCGTTCGCCCCTTCTTTTATGAGGGAATTCTAGAAATAGAACTTGGAGAAAGAGCGGTTGATCTTTCTCTTTGGATATTTCCACTGTCTAGCAAAATGTGTGAAGCAATGTTCCTATGAAATATGTGTATAGAGTGCCGATATCTACTTTAGCCACTCCGAAAACTCATCCCTGGAGGAAGGAGCGGACGCTCTTTCTCCTTAGCATCTACTTCCAAAACCCCAAAATGGAACAACCTTATGATAGAGCGACCTCGCTTTCATTGAAATTTTTTTGACTTGACGACAAACTCTTTGTAGCAAAAAGTGTGTAAATTGTTTCGTTCAAATGTTGAAATCTAGTCTCCAGGGTGACACGTGGAACGTTCAGATTGTGCCATGTGGCTTTGATTATTCCAAAATTGATCTGTGCTACACTCGGCGAAGTAGAAGCTTCTATATCATTCACCGCAGTCTCGGGCCAAAAGTATGAAAGAATGTTTGTCTGGATATTAAATTGCAGTCAGAATCTTTCCAACTAATGGCATCACTATCTGCATTGTCGTCATTGTTAAATTCATTTTCCAACACGGTCTCCTGCCTAAATTTTAAGAACATTTTTATCAACTTTATCTCTAAAACTAAATTCCTTGGTATCGTATGCAAGACTCACATGTGTTCTCATTGCATCCAACAATTTGAGTCATACACCATGTCCAACTATGCAATACATGGGACTTTTCTAGCCAAGATACTATATTGGCAAACAATTATACCTTAATATTGTTTAAAGCTAGTATTTGATTGCTTAATTTTATTCAATTAAATGAAATACTTAAATTATATATATTTATATTAAAAGAAATGTAATCAATATTATATAAATTAAGACATAAATTATCAATTTCAAATATTTCAAATAAAGTATTAACGTTTACATAGATCAGTATACTATAGTGAATATTAACTGCAAAATGATATTAAAAAGAAAAAACATCTTTCAATTTTCCAAGTTCATTTATCGTTATCTTTTCCAACAAACCTAGTCAAATGCTAGAGGATTTGCAGAAAACAATATGGAATCTATGAAAATAATACACTACATCACCAGACAAAAAACGTATGCAAGCTGGCGGGAATCAGCATTAAACTTGTTAATTCCGTTAATTTATCCCAGTAATGAGTAACGCACGATTTTGCAAATATAACATTGTGAATTCATATTAATGGACTGTAAGAAGATAACTACCCGGAATTGAATGGTGGAAGGAAATCTGAAGAATCTAAAATGTTCAGCGACTTTAAATTACTGTAAACTTCAAACTGTCATTGCATTGATTTTTGACAACCATGGAAGATATGGATTTTTAGCCTGGAGGATGAATAAGCATGCTTTGTTACAGATTTAGATTTATGATTTGAATAATATAAATACCTACCAATTGAAAAACTAGTAGTCAATTCTTAAAACCAATCTTACTACTCTACTCGCCCAACACTCTTCTCGGTTCCACCTCAGCAAAAGCAAACCTTGATCCTCAGAGAAAACAAAGCTCCAAACTGTCAAACACAGAGAGTTTGAACTTTAAGTTTCAATGTAGGGGATAAGTTTCAATGTAGGCAGTGGGCGGGAAGAGCAGTGTGGCGGGATATCAATGCAGAAAAGTTCGTGACATTTATTATCACAGTGTGGAGGAATATCATCTGTATGTTGTGACACATAAACACAATCCATCATAAACGGGTGCCTCATAAACGTGATGAGATTATTCACACGAGTGATACAATCCATCATTTACCATTATCGCTGTAGAAACCATTTTAAATGGAGGAAAATATAATTCCATTCCAATGTACAAACCATTTTAAATGTTCGAAAAGATCACCTCTGTGCGAACGTACAAACCATTTTAAATGGCTGAAAAGATCACCTCAATGCCAATGTACAAACCATTTTAAATGAAGGAAAATATCACCTCCATGCCAATGTAGAAACCATTTTAAATGAAGGAAAAGATCAATCGGACAGAAGAAGATCAGGGTGCCACTTCCGTTCCGCATCCCCAACATGGATGCTAGGATGAGGGGATGGGTGGTTGCGAAATATGAAACTGCTCTCCACGTGGCAGCACCACATGATTTCACAAGTTGGAAGGGTGGCAAGGAAAACCACTGTCGTCCATTTGTGAAACCACCTTCGCCCATCCTTCATGGTCGCTGACACGTGTGGATATGATGTGGCCATTCCACATCACACCTTCTTCCCATGCAACTCCTCCACGCTGGGGCTTCTACCAATGTGTCTCCTCCGCGCTAGACTTCCTGCCCACGTGGTGTCTCCATGTCAACCTACACATGCACAGTGGAAAACACCTTTCAATAACACAATCACAACATAATTAAAAACCTTTCAATTACACAATCACAACATGCAAGAATGAAATAAAAACACATCAGAATCAAACGCATAAGATTACTTATCTTTATGCAACGCATATCCAAGCAACTAGCTTTGTAGGAGCGCTTTTCCACTTACTAGCATCAATATAAATGTGTGGCTGTTTATCAGTTACAGAAAATTATAGATAAAATGAGTTAATTTAATGAAGAAATTCATTTAACACATAATAACACATGAATCGTATATTAATAGAAATCCAACATACATATCAATGTATTCATTAAATTGGCAACATAAAACATAGTTCATATAAATTTGACAAATTAATATCCAAAAAAGATGGCCAAGAGAAACCGACTGAATTTCATTAATTATGCATAAAATTACAATGAATCAATACATAAACATTAGAATAAATTTACCTAAATTATACATAATCAAAATTGAATCGACATCCCCACAACTTGCTCTGATATTCTTCTTCCGGTGTCCTCGTGGTGCCATCCTCCTCCCAAAAGATAGGAAGTCCCTTCTTGAATAATGGATCAAACATTTCTTTGAAGAGTTTTACTTGATGTGCTAAAATGTTTATCCTTTCTTAAATTGTGTTCATTCGGTGATATTTATTCACCACCTTCTTTGCCCAAATAATACTAGACACTCTATCCTAAGTTTATGCTAGTTGTTTTCACCTCATCCTCTGTCAGCCCATTCAGAAATTCTATGGCCTTTTTTGCACAGTCCATGGGCTTCTTGTTGAACTTTTCCTTGACTACTATTAGGCTTTGCCTAGCTAACTTTATTACACCCTCTTTGTCCAGAATGAAATCGAGATATGGCCTCAATTTCTCTACCTCCACAATAATGTCATCCCAAATGACTTGCTTTGCTTCCTGCAGGGAGGTCTCAACTGTAACCTGCTTTATTAATTCATCATATTTCACCTGTAGCCCTCCTAGAGAGGTCGGCCTAGGTAGAGTAAAATCCAAGTGGAAGACAAGTATAAATAAGTGGAGTAGGTAGGGTTATTAGACTCTCTATTTATTCATTCATTCACTCACTCATTCTCTTAAGTGATTAGTGCGCACAAGTGGAGGAGGAGAAATACAAGGCAAGGTTTGTGGCTCATGGATTCTCCCAAAAAGAAGGGATGGATTATGAAGAAACTTTTGCACCCATAGCCAGATACACTTCCATCATTATTAACGATACTTGCTCTGGTTGCAGCGATGAAGTGGAAGAATTACACCAGATGGATGTCAAGAAAAATTTCTTTAATGGTGTAGTCGACGATGAAGACTTGTGCTAAAGAATTGTGTCGAGAAATACCTTCCTAGTTAAGAGGGAGTGTGGATGTATTTGTAACTTCGGAATGTATTTCACATGTATATTTTATATTGTATTCATTTGGCATTTTACTTCTGACAGAGAGGTTTCATCCCTCCGATTAGAAAGGTCATCATTATATGTGATATGGTTATCAGACTCCCTAGTGGGGTCGGCCCTGAGTATATTACGATGTTAGAAAAAAATTGCATTAATGAACAAGATACTACTTATATGCAAGTAATGGGTATTAGTGGTCGATGGTATTGTACAACATTCCATTGCTACTTATCTAGAATGAAACCTCTTTGCTGACATGTTGGAGTAGACTTGCACACTCTTAACAATGTTCCGGTAGAGATGGAAGGAATCTAGAAAGTTACGGGATTAATAAATGTTGTATTGAAGCATGATTGGCTGAGATAATTGCATGACTGTATGACATATGTCTTTATGTGTAAGAATTTGTTCTGAATACTATGAGATGTTTCTAATCATGCAATTGAACTTGTCCCATAGGAAAGACCTTGTACCATCACCTACAAGAGAGACTTGTTTCAAAGAACAAGTGACAATGATTCAGCAAGAAGATTGATGAAGTCAAGAAGAAGACTTTGAAGAACTAGAAGTACTCAGGAATCGATATGCAACAATGAATGAAGTAAAACCAAAAGATAATGAAGATCGTGAAAAGGAATATCATACACCAGATGGATGTCAAGACAGGATTCTTGAATCATTATGGTGTAGTGGAAGAGGAAGTATATGTGGAGCAATCACTCAGGTTTAAGACACACGACAGGGAGACTCATGTGTGCAAACTGAAGAAATCCTTGTACGATCTGAAGATTTTGAGGTGACATTAGGGTACACAAAATTTTGCAGAGACAGTGTAATCAGTCCTGAGATGTACCTACTTGATGGCTTGCTCGTAGAGATGATGAAGACCTACGTTGATGCTCCATTGATCTAGTGTTGATGATCCAGCTCCAATATTGAAGACTTGTGCCTATATGTATTGATGCATGTGTCAAGAGAATACCTTCCTAGTTAATAGGGAGTCTTAATGTACTATCTGTAACTTCAGAAGATACTATTCACTTTTATATTGTATGTATTACATTTGTAGTTTATTGTATCCCTGACGGAGATGTTCTTATTCCTTCGTTCAGAGGTGTCGTCATTTGTATTTGCAAGTGTCACAAGTTTTATTCTAAGTGTCATAACTTATATTTGATGGGTTATTAGACCTCCTTAGAGGGGTTGACCTAATATGTGTTAAGTGGAAGGGTTATTAGACTCCCCTAGGGGGTCGACCCAGTTAGGATAAAAGGCGGGTCAAGTTAATTTAAAGTATAAATAGAGTGGTTGCACCACTATATTTTCTCATTCACTCACACATCCAACTCGCATAGTTGAGAGAGAGTAGTGCGCACAAGTGGAGAAGCCTGGAAGAAGAACTGTTGGAGACATCTATCTTTTGGGGTTTCATTTTTGTGATCTTTTGTATTGGTGCTTATTCTATCTCTGAGGAAGTTGCGGGTTTTTTCACCTTTATGGTTATCCCAGGTGAAATGATTTGTGTCTCTTGTCTCTTTTGTTTGACATGCTGTACATGTTGTTCTCTCAGTTAAGATCCTAGATCATATTAATTTGAATTAAATGATGAAAAGCTAAGAAAACGAGGCTACAACCCCTTGGTTTTCATAATTTCCAACCTATAGATAGGACTCCAGACCTCAATAAAGTCCCACTCAATAATTTTACTAGCACCAACTGGATGGAATCCCCAACTCCCTGAGATCACAAGCACCAAACCAAAGGAGACTTCAATCTCCTATCCTTGCTCGATCCTGCCACCCTAATATGAATAAGAAGAACAATACTCCACTACCATTGTATCACGGTTGCCATCAACCTATACGTGTATCTATGTCCTTGTACCTGTATGTAATTATCCATGTATCATTGTATTGATTTCACTATCACAATCCATGTTCGTCCCCTACCCTTGGGGGTTTTGAACCTCGATTTGACTAGTAAAATTCCCCAACTTCTCCTGAAGTTAAATTTATGTTGCAGAAGTATTATGATATTAGTCTATAATCACCAATGAGGTTCCTTTTTATTTCTTAATACGCTCCATATACCTTGAGATCCAATTTGAAATCCTTTAAAGAGTCTTTTGGAGCCATCTACCCTTGGGGGCTTCAACATAGATTTTCCTAGTAATTCTTCCTTTCATTCTCTAATTGTAAATGCAAGTGGTTGAAGTCTATTGGAAGTTTCCATGCCTATAATAGCTTCATAAATGTGTCATATTACACCTCAATCCACTCTAGACATAGTTCGAAAGCATTTGGGATCATTTGGGACATTTTGAGGCTTCACTAGTCCAAGTTTTGAAAATTGACCGAATTGGGAAAAGTTCCAAGTTGGGGACATTACAAAAGAATTTAACATAAAGAATGCCTTAAAGGCCAGTTGAAAAACACAAGAAAGTAAGGCTTACTAAAATCATAAAACCACGTAGTTTTCAAAAGCACTTTCTAAAACTGTCTAAAGGCTCACGAATTGGCTATAGCTTTAGCTTTGGTTAATATTACCTTTGCACTTTGTCGTCCACTTTCAAGTTGCCAAAGGGATTCAAAGGAGTGGTATTTGTTAATGACGTGATTCAAGATAATAGTTTTTGTATTCATGAACATATTTTTTGTTGAGATATTGTAACTTCAAAGAATATTATAATTGTACTTTATTATTTCGGAGATGTTTCATTCCTCCTTGAAGATCTCATTGTATATCCGAAGATGTTTATTCCTCCGTCGGAATGTGGTAACTTGGGTTATTAGACTTCCCTAGTGGGGGTCAGCCCTATATGTGTTATGTGGGTCGAAGGGTTATTAGACCACCCTAGAGGGGTCGGCCCAGTCAGTCGTAGTGGGGTATTTAACCCATTGATTAAATACGAGCCTACATGTCTTGTGTAAAAGACAAGTCGGAGTAGTGTATAAATAGAGGAGGTGTATTCCTCATTTAACACACACTCACTCACTTGAGAGTGGCGCACTTGTGGAGGAGAGGTCTGCTATGGAGAAAAAGGAGCTTATGCTCAGGGTTTGCATCTTTGTATATTGCTGGTCATCTATATTGAGGAAGCTTTGCTGGGTTTTCTACCCCATGAGGGTTTCCCAGGATAAATTTGTGTCTCTTGTGTTTATGCTGTGCTTGTTGTTTCTTCAGTGATCCTGTATATGCTATTATTGTGAAATGGAATGTAATTCTGCTATTTTCTATCTTAGCATATTAAATCTTAACATGGAATCAGAGCTAACCTGAAGGAAGGCAATGTATGGCACTTACAACACTTTCTTTACTTACGACAATTTGAAGGTTAGGGTTTTATATAGTAAAAACCCGTCATCGTGGAACTTTCTCCATAAATCCATTTTGGCGAAGGTTCAGGATCTGAAACCTTTACAGGTCGTATATAACATCTCCAGGTATCTTGTGTCCAAAGGGCACCCTCAGATTCGTTGTACTTTGTACGTTATGATCAGTACAAGTTAGGGTTTCTGCCTCTTCCATATCTCATTCAAAATCAGGTGACCTAGGAAAAAAGGTCATAACTTGGGATAGGAAGCTCCAAATGAAATTTAGTAAAAAGTAACAGGTAGTACACAAACTGTACTATTTCAGGAAACGTTTTCAGAGGCCGAAGTGGAACCAGTGACACATGGCACGCCATACAAGTTCGCTCTCCTGTTTTATCCCATAAACAAGTCACGTTGTGACACTTGGCATAACTTGGGCTAGGAAGCTCCAAATGAAATTTAGTAAAAATTGACAGGTAGTACACAGATGGTACTATCTCAGGAAATGTTTTCAGAGGCAGAAGTTGAACCAGTGACACGTGGCACGCCGTACAAGTTCGCTCTCCTGTTTTATCCCATAAACAGGTCACATTGCGACACTTGGCATAACTCTCTCCTAGAAAATCCAATTGAGTTCAGACCTGTTGCGTTGGAAAGATGGAAGGTCAGGCTACCACAAAATAGTATTCAGACCCTGTGGAGTGAAAATTTTGGAGTTACAACAGAAACAATCAGGTACATATTTCTGTCAAAACAAAATTATTTTTGGAGCACCTTCATTCATGGCTTCCGGAATTTAGGGTTTCGGAGAAAGTTAGAATCTTTGGAATCGGAATCCACGGCTGAATGCTACTCAGGAAAATCGAAATTTAAAGACCAAGATCGAATTTTTTTGGTTGGGTAGAAGACCGGGCTTGGTCAAACCCCAATTCGGGATTTTGATCGGAAAGATGGAAAATTAGGGCTTCAGCAAAAGTTGGAATTTTTGAAGTCTGTAACCACGGCTGGAAGCTCCTCAGAAAAAAAAGAGTTCAGAGCCTTGGATCGAACCTTTTGATTGGACAGAAGGGTGGGCTTCATCAAACCCTAGTTTGGGTTCCTGTCCAGAAGATCCAGAAGTTTCGAAGGCAATTTTGAGGGGTCAAATTTTAGAGATTTCAAAATTGAAGTATGCTAGTTTGATCAGCTCAGCAAGACACATCCTTCCATCCATTCAGAAGTGTGAAAGTCAAAGATTGAATTTTTAGGGTTTCTCTAGCAAACCCTAATCAAGCTCTAGATCAAGTTTCAGGGGGATTTGAGGCTAAGGCCTTACATAAGAAGACTAGAAGAAGTCTCGACAGGTATGACTTAAGGAGGTTCAGGTATGTCTTGAAATGTGATTCTTGATTAAGTTCATAATGTGTTTGTCTTCATGCTATTTATTAGTACAATCTTGATTAATGTTAGAATTGTCTTATCACCCTAGTAACAGTATGAATGCATGTGAATGATCGAAGACATCCATTGATTAGGGCTATATGATTGTACTAATGCATTATGGTGTTGTATGAGGTTGATGTTGTCTGCTAACAAGATACAGGTACATCACAAAAGACAAATCAAGTTCCATAACCATGACAACATGAAGACAAAGACTCATCCATAATCTTTGTTCTACTTACAAGGTATGTATTACTTTGTTATATTATGCTTAACCTATCAAATATGCAGGTTCTAGCACAGGATCTCTAAATCATTGAAGAGAACAAAGAAAATATTGTTTAGGTATGTTAGACATAACTAAGCAGGTATACTAATCCAGGTATGTTTTCCTATGTCAAGTTAGAATCTTACCTTGTGTTAGGATCCCTTATATAAGTATACTTGGTATGATTGGTCATGCTAGTAATCAAGGGTTTATGCATATTATGTCTCTTATCTTGATGATTTAATTAAACAGAAGAGTACTATAATCAAACAAGAATATGCATGAGTAAAAGAAGACTTCCTTGAAACCCTGGATACTAATGATCATGACTATACATATTCAAGATTATTTAGAATTAGAATGTTTTGATAATATTGAGAATATACTAATGAATCTATGTTTGTGTATGAGATCATGAGGATGACACTAGTGCCACTTGAGCATGCACAGTGGTACAGAATGAATAGAAGTTCAAAAGACATATAGAAGTTCAAGCGGGAGGCAACCACACAAACATAAAAGATAAGTATTTGAGTTGTTATTTGAAATACTAAATGATATTGTCTGTAATAGGTTGTATGCATATTTGTATTCCTATAATATATCATGCTGAGTGTAAACATTCATAGAGCATTGAACAGTATACTACTAATATGCATATGATTGGTAAGTTGGACAAACATTCCATTGTTGCTTGTCTAGAATGAAACCTCTTTACTGACATGCTGAGAGCTGTGCACACTCTCGATAGTATGTTCTGGTAGAGATGGAAGGCATCTAGATAGCCACTGTATGCATATAGGATATGGAAAAGTGTTGTGCCAAAGTATTGGTCAAGATAGTTGCATAACTATGTATCTGTATGCATAATAGGTTATCATGTCAATGTGATTTGATGATTATGAAGTATTACTAATCATGTACTTAATTTTGATTTGTGGGAAAGATCATGATGAATGATGAACACTGAACAAGCGATGGATGTTCAACAAAAGATTTACAAATCAAACACACTATAGAAGGCTTGTGGCTAGAAGATTCTCTTAGAAAGAGGAAGAGAATCATGATGAGATGTTTTCTCCAAGTGGCTAGATAAGACCATTTTCTTAATGGTGTAATTAAAGAAGAAGTGTGAATCAAATTCTGTATGGGTTCCCAGGATCGATAATCAATTGATGAGCTTAATGATCACCATGGGTGATGAGGATCTCAACCTTTGCTACAAGGTTGAATATTGTTTCTATACACAGATGACATGGTTGAAAGAAGGAACTCACCATAGAGTTCAAATGATATTGAGGCTCATATCAGTATACCCATCTAACGAGAGATGGCACAGATAGATATGCAGAAGATCATTCAATGCAGAGTGTGAATGATGTTCAGTCACAAAGGGAGAATTGACAGTTTCTTGATAAGCTTGGGCTTTAGCAAAAGTAAAGTTGTTCCTAACCTTTACCTTAAGGTTGTGGATGATGAACCTATCATACCATTATTGTATGATGATGATCTCTTTCTGACAAAGAATGAGAAACAGATCATGAAAAGAAAGAAGAAGATGGCTGCAGAAATGAAAATGAAAGATCTCAGATTGATGCATTACTTCCTAGGTCTGGAAGTATGGCAAGGCTCAGAAGGAATCTTTCTCAACCAAGGAAAGTATGCTGAGAAATATTAAAAGGACTTGATGTGTTGGTATGGCCACTCTTGAACTTGTTAGCAGATGACTCATCAGAGTTAGTGGATAGAACTCTGTACAGACAAAATACTGAGTCATTGATGTGTCTAATGAATACTAGGTCAGATATATGCTTTGTTGTGAACACCTTGAGTTAGTATCTAGTGGAAACTAGATGTGTTCACCTGATAAGCTACAAATCATGTGATACGGTACCTAAAGGATACAATAGACTTTGATCTATGTTATCTTGGAGATCATGACTTCAGATGGATACACAGATGTTGATTGGGCAGGAAGTGTATCATACAGGAAGAGCACATCGAGAGGATGTTATTGTCTGGGATCAACCATGATCTCGTGGTTGAGTATGAAACAATCTAGTGTGGCTCTTAGCACAAGCAGAATATATGGCTGCTTGCTCTGCTAAGTTATGAAGCAGTATGGCTTCAGGATTGTTTGACTTAGAGATAGACCCAACTATGATCCTATGTGACAAACAGAGTTGTATCAAGATGGCAGAGAATCTAGTGTTCCAAGATATGGTGCAGAAAGGAACCAAAAGTTCGAATTTGTAACAAGTTACCAATGTACTAACCAAACTTCTACCGATCCGATGTACTAACCAAACCTCTACCTCAAGTAAAGTTTTCTGAGACAAACTTAATATAGTTCAGAAGGACCCTCCTCGAAAGGGGGAGTGATGTGATAACTCATGATGAGATTGCCTGCATCGACAGTGAGGTCGATGATGAGGATACCTATATTAGTGATGCCGACAGAGAGGTTGGTGGATGGTCCTTAGACAGGGTCTAAGGTGACAAGGGGATTGCATCATCCTTGAACATATGTTCTAAAGAGAGCCGTAGACATATGTCTTCAAGAATGAAGTCCTTGGTGGACATGATAGGATTGCATCATCCTCAAGAGAGCCGTAGACGTATGTCTTCAAGAATGAAGTCCTTGGTGGACATGATAGGATTGCATCATCCTCAAGAGATCCGTAGACGTATGTCTTCGAGAATGAAGTCCTTGGTGGACATATGAGAATTGCATCATCCTTGAACACAAGTTCTAAAGTGAGCCATAGACAAGTGTCTCCGAGAAAGAAGAGGGATTGTATCATCCTTGAACACTTGTTCTAAAGAGAGCCGTAGATGTATGTCTTCAAAAATGAAGTCCTTGGTGGACATGAGAGGATTGGATCATCCCTGGACTTTAGTCCTAAAGAGAGCCGTAGACATGATGTCTCCGAGAATGAAGTCCTGAATGAACAGGTAGGGGATTGCATCTTCCCCGGACCTCGGTCCTAGAATTGAGCCGTAGACTGATGTCTTTGAAAAATTGAAGATAGGACTGCATCGTCCTTGAACTAGGTTCAAAATGTACATGAGGACTGCATCGTCCATGAAATGGGTTCAAAATGTACGTGAGGATTGCATCGTCCATGAACTGGGTTCAAAATGTACGTGATGACTGCATCGTCCATGAACTGGGTTCAAAATGTACGTGAGGACTGCATCGTCCATGAACTGGGTTCAAAATGTACGTGAGGACTGCATCGTCCATGAACAGGGTTCAAAATGTACGTGAGGACTGCATCGTCCATGAACTAGGTTCAAAATGTACGTGAGGACTACATCGTCCATGAGCTAGGTTCAAAATGTACGTGAGGACTGCATCGTCCATGAACTGGGTTCAAAATGTACGTGAGGAATGCATCGTCCATGAACTGGGTTCAAAATGTACGTGAGGACTGCATCGTCCATGAACTGGGTTCAAAATGTACGTGAGGACTGCATCGTCCATGAACTGGGTTCAAAATGTACGTGATGGGATTGCATCATCCCTAGACATGAGACTTGTCTTAAAGTGATAAGGACTGGTCATCTTGGAACTTGATCTGGATTGTATCATCCATGGACCTATGTTCTAAAGAGAGCGGGATTGATCATCCTGTAATATGATCGTGTGTGTTGCAGGGTATGCTGCTATGTTTTGATGATAGATGTATTAGTGAGAATACATGCTTTTGATGATAGATGTATTAGTGAGAATACATGCTTTTGATGATAGATGTATTAGTGAGAATACATGCCTTTGATGATAGATGTATTAGTGAGAATACATGCCTTTGATGATAGATGTATTAGTGAGAATACATGCTTTTGATGATAGATGTATTAGTGAGAATACATGTTTTGATGATAGATGTATCAGTGTGGATACTAATGCAGATGATCGAGATGCTGTAGATCGAGATGATCCAGATGCTGTAGATCATGATGATCCAGATGCTGTAGATCGAGATGATCCAGATGTTGTAGATCGAGATGATTCAGATGCTGTAGATCGTGATGATCCAGATGCTGTAGATCGTGATGATCTAGATGCTGTAGATTGAGATGATCCAGATACTGTAGATCGAGATGATCCAGATGTTGTAGATCGAGATGATTCAGATGCTGTAGATCGAGATGATTCAAATGCTGATGCTGTAGATCGTGATGATCCAGATGCTGTAGATCGAGATGATCCAGATGTTGTAGATCGAGATGATCCAGATGCTGTAGATTGTGATGATCCAGATGTTGTAGATCGAGATGATCCAGACACTGTAGATCGAGATGATCCCAATGCTGATGATCGTATGATGACGATGCTGATGATCGTGAGGATCTAGATGTTGATGTTGTTGTAGCTGTTCGAAGTGCTACAGAAGATAAAGAATCAATACTGAAGATGTTGATGTTCCAGTATTGAAGATGTTCCAGTAACTGCTTGAGTTACTGATGATGATTGAGAAAGCTTCCAATGATTTATAGATGTATCATGTATGATGTTGATGACTCCTTGCTCGCGCAGATGCTGTTATAATATCCTTCTCGTTAAGGGGGAGTGTTGAGATATTGTAACTTCAAAGAATATTATAATTGTACTTTATTATTCCGGAGATGTTTCATTCCTCCTTGAAGATCTTATTGTATATCCAGAATGTTTATTCCTCCGTCGGAATGTGGTAACTTGGGTTATTAGACTTCCCTAGTGGGGGTCGGCCCTATATGTGTTATGTGGGTTGAAGGGTTATTAGACCACCCTAGAGGGGTCGGCCCAGTCAGTTGTAGTGGGGTATTTAACCCATTGGTTAAATACGAGCCTACATGTCTTGTGTAAAAGACAAGTCGGAGTAGTGTATAAATAGAGGAGGTGTATTCCTCATTTAACACACACTCACTCACTTGAGAGTGGCGCACTTGTGGAGGAGAGGTCTGCTATGGAGAAGAAGGAGCTTATGCTCAGGGTTTGCATCTTTGTATATTGCTGGTCATCTATATTGAGGAAGCTTTGCTGGGTTTTCTACCCCATGAGGGTTTCCCAGGATAAATCTGTGTCTCTTGTGTTTATGCTATGCTTGTTGTTTCTTCAGTGATCCTGTATATGCTATTATTGTGAAATGGAATGTAATGCTGCTATTTTCTGTCTTAGCATATTAAATCTTAACATTTTTTAGATTCACTCCCTCTTTTGTGTTTATCGATCTCTATATTCATTGGAAATTGCATAGATTGTATTCCATTTGCATCCAACCTTGGTTTTTCTATTAGAAGTTTGATTACTTGTCAATTCAATCTCAACGGTTATGAATATTTTTCAAATTGTTAGGTATTTTTTATGTTTCTAAAGTTTCCTCTATATGGGTTCTTGGTTTATCTCGGTTAGACATTGCTTATTAAAAGCTGTAGAGAGGAACAATGCAAATTTTGTCGCTTTTTATGTCCTAATACCTTTCAAACACCTTAAGACCCAAATCAGAAGCATTTGGAGCCATTTGGAGGCATTCGAGTTATTAGGAGTCAAACATGAACAATATAATTATGGAGCTAATATGAAATGGGTTGTTTAAAAAAACAACACAACCTTAGATGTTATTGCTACGACATGTGATCTCTCCTTCTTTTCCTAATTTAATGTTTAATCTCAATGCCATCAATGCCATCTTGGAAGATTGATCTTGTTGTTTAGACTTCTCTTATCTCTTATGGGAATCTCTCCCTCTTCTTCATCGACTTCTACCCATGTTACATTAGATCTTCTACAAACCCATCTACAAACAATGTCTAGAATTGGTATTATTCATCAAACAAGGGATTTCTTCATATTGTTAGCATTTTTGTCTTTATGTTTTTTAATTTTATTCTATATGGATTCTTGGGTTATTAATGTTTATAGAGAGGAACAATGCAAATATTGTCACTATTCTAAGGTCTCCACATAAGGTCTCTCACTCCAAGGGAGAGGGTGGAAAAGGTGCTAAAAAATTGGACGAATCACACCAAAGTTGCAAACGTGTAGCAACGTGGCAGACACACCCAGATAATCGACGGTGGAAATGGGTTCCTGCGCTAGAAAGTGCATGATGGTTAAACTTGGAAAAGGTAGAGAAGAAATTAAATCGCTTACCTCGTGGCAAGTGTTAGTGCAGTCCTCTATGAAAAGTGGTTAAATTTAAACCACTCATCGCAAGTTCGGAAACCACCTAAGCATATGTTCTATAAAAGGTTTTTTCGAAGTTTTAAAAAATGTTTTTGTCGCTTAATTATTACCTGGAGGAAAAGAACAGTCCGTGGGAAACACGTCGTTGTCTTCGTCAACTAAAATAACGCCCAAGAAGTTCACTTCACAGTTCACAGGTAGCTCGAAACCCTCAGTGCTTAGATTTTGTGTCCCAAATGGAAAAAACCCAAGACGTTCATCCCTTCAATGAAAATTCATATGGAAACAAGAAGCTTGTATTTGACCCTGTTTTCGACCCTATTTTGTCTGTGTGTAGTATTTCGCAGTCTAAGGAGAAATTTATGGAGTTTAAGTTGCAGGGAAAGGATGTATTTAATGTTTTTGGTTCTTTTCTGTACTATTTTTGTGTTGAACAAACCCTACACTTCCCCGAATTTGTTTGTTGGTGTGCGACGATTTATTCGCAGGGAGAAAGGGTAATCATTAATGTAAAAACGACCAAAATTCTATGCCCAGTAAATGCGCAGACTATCCGTGAGGTTCTAAGTTTACTTGAAACATTCCCCAAAATCCCTGAGTCATTTAACGAATAAAATTTGGCAAATTTTATAGAAACAACAGTCCTACAGAAAAAGACAAGTTTTTATTACAAGTCTTGAAAGATGGTTAGTCGCATGAAAACCTATCGTTCCCATTGAGTATTGATGTCTTTCAGCGAGATACCCAGTTAGTTTTGCCCTTGTTGAGTCAAATTTTAGGTCTAGATAGTGATAAGTCGAATCACGGAAGTTATGTTAGGTTTCCTTCTCCAAGTAATTTCATCAGAGTCATAGTCGAGTCGGGTGTGTTGTTTTAATTTTGATGAATTCCTAGCTGAAACGATTCATGTCCAGTTGGTGAATTTAAACCAATTGAACCATTTCAGGTATCAGTTATATTGTTCAAACATTTCGAAATCCAAGTTTCTTGGTACCAACTTTTCTCATGACCTTAATAAATAGGTCAATATGTTTGAGTTCACCCATAAAATCATTGCAGAAATTTACAGAATTATTTTTAATGCTGAAATGCCCCGAGTGTTAGAAGAAAAAGAAACTTTGCAGCCTACACCAGAAGGCCAAACAGGTGATTGGTTCTTGTATAGAGAACATAATATAATTAGGGTGTATGGTTTTACTAGAGCTTCTGATGTGAAATTCCCCCTTAAAGTTGGTCCATTCATCATTAAGAATAAGGCAACCCTCTCTGTAGTAGAAAAATTACTAAAGATTATGGTTTTCCAAGAGGCTGAAAGGATGAATTATGATCCTCATCAAATTATATCACAAAGGAGACATCTAAAAGGAAACAAGTCTTTTGATCATCAAACAGTAGAAGGATTGAAATAAATGGCAAATTTATTCAAACTTGAACAAGAAAATAGGGGTTGGATCAGAGAGATTTCTTTGAAATTTCTTTTTTTAGCGATGATTTCAAAGATCGTTTTGTATAAATTTTGATTTTACAGAGTAATAGGGGTTGGATCCGAGAGCAAAAAATACAGTGACGTAATATGTTTTGAAGACTTTAATGAAGAATAGAAGTAAAAGTATATCCGAAAAAGAGATTCATATGTTTTTACTTTCTTCAGTATTTTAATTTCTTTTTGTGGATGTATTTCGTGTTACACCATCTTATCGCTTTGCCTCATAGTTGACTGTAATACATGGGTTATAATTCATTTTATATGCTCTGATCCACACGTTTACATATTGTCAATGTTCTTTCTTCCAAATTAATGCAGAATTCATCCTAGAACTTAGATTGGATAAGTTATAACATATAAACAATATTTATCCCGACTTCCGACCTCCGACACGAAGGATGACCGCCCCTTCGTTTATGATAAAATTGTGAACAACTATATCCAACCATTCACCTATATCCATAATAGTGAACACTAGAAGGATCGAACGACCCTTCTTGCAGTCTAGAACTATTTTGAACAGAATACTCGGCAGAAGAAAGGTCAGCTGACACTTCATTTACGAGTGAATTATAAAAATATTTAACCCGCCTAGGCTAGGTCAACAATTCCAGACTTCCAACTTACGCAATGAAATTATAGTTGGGATCGGTATATTGTCTAAGTTATAACATATCAACAATATTTGTCCCAACACGCGACAAGAAGAATCGGTTGCCCCTTCGTTTAGTAGAGAACTGTAGACACCTATAGGCTACAATTCACCTGTATCCGGAATGGTGAATGCAAGAAGGATCGATCGACCCTTCTTGCAGCCTAGAACTATTTTGAACAGAATACTCATCACAAGAAAGTTCGGTCGACCCTTCTTGCACCCCTCATGAGGATTTCATCGCCTTTACCGAAGATGCAAATATGTTGCGGATTGCAGATACCTAGATTTCTTAAAACGTTCCATTAATACCGCTATCCCACAACCCGGAATGTAGATTGTAGGATGGGACAAGAATTATTGACTCCCTACATCCGCTGTAAATAGTGGGGAATGAAGATTGGCTACAAGAAGGATCGGACGCCCCTTTGTTTAGTATAAAATTGTGAACACCTATATCCAGGAGTTCACTTGTATCCAGAATGTTGAAGACAAGAAAGATTGGCTGACCCTTCTTGCAATCTAGAACTATTATGAAAAGAATACTTGGTAGAAGAAGGGACAACCGCTCCTTCATTGCATGGCAATTTTTAACAAAGGAAAGGTAGCCATTTAGTTACTGTCAAAATGATTTGGTCTGGTGGGAAAGAAGATATAAGAAACAATCCAATCAATACTCTTTAATCATTTTTATTTGTTATCTTTGTATGATTTGTAGATCTGGTTGTCCAATAATTGTGCAAGCTTAATTAAGGTTGCCATCTATTCAATACAGCTAAATTCCATTCTTAATACCATAAATCTTTTCAAATTATCGAGTGGCCTGCACATACTTTTGTCCAATTTTAAGGCTTATCTCATTTGATCTCATGGAGGAAGAACATACCTATGTAAGTGGGAAATTTTCTTTCAATATGCATGGGAGCAAGATTAAACCCCTTAGCTAGATTAATTTTGCTTATATTATATCAAAGATTCAAAATGAATATAACTTTGGTCCATATGTGTATTGTGCCATTCCATTGTAGCTCTCTTACCTGATTATTTCAATTTTTCTTTGAGGTAGTTGTTTAGTTATTGCATCAATTTTGTTGGACTTGGTCCCAGATGGAATGTGCATTCACCAAGGTGCTAGAGTCTATTTCGGTCTATCTAAATTAACTTTCCCCCTTGACCTCGACCAAGGGAGGAAGGGGGCAACCGAATAAAATAGTACTCAGATCCCCATGCATTCCATTTTTTATATTATCTATCTTTTCCTATCATTCATGCACCTCTAGGGATAAAGGAATTTCTCTTAGCCGTCCATATTGCATTATCAATATGGTACTGTTGATCTCCTTCCATGCTTAGCCCCATGGCCTTCCGTAGTCTTCAATCTCTCAAACGCTGCCTTCCTCGCACCTTGGATCTGCATAATTATTATCAACTATCGATCTGGCCCCTGTCCGCATCCTGACTCCCAACATCTGGCAAGAAGGATTGACCGCCCCTTCCTTTAGTAGAGAATTGTGAATTCACCCGTATCCAGAATGGTGAACAGAAGAAGGATTGACTGACCCTTCTTGTTGTATTGAACTATTACGAAATGAGTCCTAGGTACAAGAAGTTTCGGCCTAGCCTTCATTTACGAGGGAATTGTAAAAATATTCAACCTCCGAAGGTGAGGGTGTCAATTCATGTATATGAAGGATGGTGAACACTGGAAGAAGACTGAGATAAGGGTCAGCTGACCTTTTGGCATCACCTTGTAAACAGGTTGAAGTCTAACCTGAAGCGAATATGGGGGTTGCATAATCAAGATTCTCTTAACCATGGCGATGCACAAATGTCGTTACCATCTTCGCATAACATTCTATTTAACATCAACTAGAACACTAGATGACTTCGCACTTGGAAGCTATCGCAGTTTACAAAACTAAGTTGAATCTCTAATGTATTCACTAGTTTGCTATGAATTCGTCAAACTATGTGCTTCTTCTTCACAATCACGCACTTGTATTACAATTAATCAATGTGCAATTACCATTCACATACATATAAATTAAGCACAAAAACTCACATAAACTCGAATAAAAATCATGTGATAAACTCATACACATATACAAGAAGGATCGACCGCCCCTTCTATGATGATCGCTCATTCTATGATCGATCCTTATCCCAAACGAATCTATAAAATGTGCATTCTATCTCTCATGGATAATGCTAGCAAATTTGATCTTAATCAATCAATTGATTTTGAAAATGAGGGGTCGTTCCCTAACCATCAATCATTAGCATGAAAATTTGCAAGTATACATCTAATATTAAAACACTAATTTATAATTATAGACATTGTATGCATTCTGATATTGACTACTTAATATTGACTGTTTTGTAGATAAAGCATGGTTGATTTGTTGATCCTCAGTAACTACCAGCAAATCCCTTGCTTTGAATTAACAAAAGATCACTACCTTTCGCCATTCACAAATGGATGGTATGTTGAGATGGAAGAACCAGATCATTTGTACCCAAATATATATCTATTCTACTTGGATTTCAAGGGAAAGCCGATTAGAGCTTGGATATTGACATATGCGGAACCTGTTGATTTTGATAAAAAATTGCGAGTTCAAGCTGGCGATGATTGGTGAAAAGTATTGCCTTATACAGTGTGATCTTCTGGTTTCTGATTATCAACCAGATCTAATGAAAAATGGTCCTGATCCGGATCTGATTTCCTGTGCTAAGAAAGGGTGGGTTTTTCCCTCGTATGTTGTTTCTAATCGCTCTGGAATTGATACCATGACATCCTTGAAGAAAGGAATTTTGTCGGTATGGAGGAAAAGAATGCTGGCTAGGAAAACTTCCTCTGTATTACATTATATGAATATTAATAAGAGGCCAATAACAGTATGCCATGAAAAGATTCTAACGTACAACAGAAGAGCATTTCTCCAAAATATTGTAAAAGATGTGCGGAAATCTACCTTGAAACAAATCAAAGGAAGTCCTTCTAAAGCGATGTTGCAGAAAGCGACTAAGAGCTTCAAAACGTCAAAAAAAGTTCAACAACATCAGATTAGATACTTTTTGTTCGATGAGAAAGTTTTTCCCATTGACGTACAACAAGATGTGTTGTTGCGCCTCCCCACATCCAATATCGAAAGGTTGATGAGGAGGTCATGCAAAATATGGTGGTATCACTTGTCCATACATTTACAACAACATTGAGAGATGTTATTCTATTGCCTTTCAATAAGGAGACTAGGTGGCCCTTTCTTCTTAAAAATGAAAAAGAAATTGATCTGCCATTAGTAAATTTTTATATATTGGATGGGCAGCATACTATTTCTGCCCAGAAAATAATCATTGCAGATGATCAATATAAACAACTCAATAAAAGGTATCAGCATCGAACAACTCATCTTGTACATAGAGACGTTCCTCAGGACATCATCAGCAAATTATGCAAACAACAGAACTTGTCAAACAAGGAATTTTCAAACACTACATTAATTTCTTCAGTTGAAAAAGAAAGGGAGAGGTGGTTATTGTGCGGTTGTCCATCCCACCAAAAAAGGGAAACGCTCCCAGTGATGTTTGGACGGCATAGAATTTTTCTTCTGATCAATCAAATTCTTTAGATTGCTGCCTGTGTTATGAAATTAGGAAATTAACTGGAATATTCAATTTTATATGTTTGCAGTCTTTCCAAACTCAATGTATCGATATCTTTCTTGTTAATCGAGAGAGCCTTAAAGACAAGATAACTCTTGTTTTGACATCAGAACGATTGTGGAGCAAATGGCACTCTGTATTCGAGCTTTACAAAAGTGGCGGCTTGGATTGCTTGCCGAAGAGCATCTATCAGGATGATTTTTCTCTAAATAAAATAAAGAGTTATGGCTCTAATTTTTTCAGACCATTGTGTGATCTTGATGAAGATGAATTGACCACTGTGGCGAACAATATAATCAACGGATCCATTTGGTTGAGCACATCAATCGATAAAAAGTTTTGCGCAGAAAATTTAATTCAATATTGCAAACGAATAAAGGACGAGAGGTCAACCAGGCATTCGATCGTTGAATATTTCAAAGTTAATGATGTTCAAACTAAACGATCACAGAATTTCACTGACCATAACGTCATTGAAATATATAAAATTGCACCAAACCATCTCAAGCAACTGTGCAGTATTTTATGCTCGGGAAAGCAACCAAAATCTCCGAGTAAAAAGAGAAAGAACGAATCTGAAGTGGATATTGGTACCAAAATACCAATTGAAGCTCATAAAATATTGAATTTATATATCAATAAATAGAGGATGTCCATTGAAGACGTCGAAAATAGTTCACAGTTTGTTTGTCAATGTTGTTACCCTGATTCTTTGGTCACCACACTCAGAACAATTCCATTTTTTCGTGCGACTGTCAGCTGTGAATTTGTTGCTGTGGATATGTGTAATTGTGCTATTCCATGGATAGAAGAAGACATGTTGGCATTTTTGTACTACCTTGAAACAAATTAAGAGGAATGTACTTGTATTTTTCTAGCTGATATGGAGAACTCTTGTATAATTTCTAAAGCTTTCACAAGTTGGAGCAAGAAATCAAAAAAACATGTTACGGCGAATCCTAAAATGGGAGTATATAGAGAATTCTCTGGGGACCTTTTTAGAGGATTCTCTATTATACAATGTTGGCGCATTGGAAATGATGAGGATATTTTATGTACCTCTGAAATCGATATGGATTGGAAAGATGAGGGCCTACCGATGCTTGATTTACCTCGGCCCATTGTTAACAGCGATAGTGCGAGGAGCCATGTGTTTCCAAAAGAAAGGACATAGGAATTCTAGGATCACATAGTTTCCAGACAGGTCTCTTATGAAGGCACATTTCTTTCGCTGTACACAGGAGGTAGGATTCTTCGTTCGTTGACCAGGCCTCCAGAAAGAATAGTTATTTCTATTATGGAGACAGTACAACAAGAGCTGTTCATGAACAGTTTCTACCATCAATTGGGTATAAAACAAGGTATTTCTATTAACATTTTCAGATGTCTTTGATTTTATTTTACTTTTTTCTCAAACAAGGTATTTCTATTAACATTTTCAGATGTCTTTGATTTTATTTTACTTTTCTCGGTCGATTATGTTCAATAACTTCTTTAAAATTCTATTCTACTACAACTTTAGATAAAGAGAATACCTAGGTATCCTCCAATCGAATTACAATATCCGATGACGAAACTGAAGGTGATAGACAATCTACAAAGAACTACAAAATAGGACAAGAAGGTAAAAAATTATTTTTCACAAATTGTGGTTAAATCAAGTAAATTATGAAAGGGGATAGTGACCTACAAAAAATTATATAACATGTATACCTATAAATTTCCAGGTCAAAATGTGGATCATCCACAACTAGAGCAGGCATTAGAGGAAATTGGGGTAAAAATTGGGCCTCCTAAGGAAAATAATAAGAAAATAATAAAATAATAGTAGAGAAAGACTAAAAAAACTACTTTTTTGGATCGTATTTTCAACTTATCTCCTTGTAGGTTTACTCATATTTCAAGCGGGAGGACTTGTTGGATGCATAATTAAATTATGCATCCAACGAGTACCCATGTTGCATACTTTTAACAACATCCACACCATGAAAAGTTGAAAATAAATTAGAAAACGTGTTTCTAGTGAGAGAAAACACGTTTTTTAATGTATTTTCGATTTTTCATGGTGTGGATGTTGTTAAAAGTATGAAACATGGGTACTCGTTGCATGCATAATTTAATTATGCATCCAATGAGTCCTCCCGCTTGAAATTTGAGTAAACCTACAAGGAGATACGCTGAAAATAAGATCCAAAAAAGTAGTTTTTATTTTTTCCCTCCAATTTTTTTAGGTGCTCCATTTTTTAATTTTAAAGCATTTTGATTGGCTAATACATGATGACATGGAATTTGTATTATTTTTGGAAGGCCCATTTTAAATCGAAATTGTAGTAGAATAGAAATTTCAAGTCACATTGGAGAATAAGGGATCAGGCGGGAGCTTGGACAATAATGAACAAGTCGAGAGCTTGAACAATGCAGCACAAGAAGACAGCTTGGCTAGTATTGAACATGGAGAGGGAATCTTGGTGTCAAAATGCGGTGTCTCCAGCGATGTTACTCACCAGTTAAATGTTGGCCTGCTATTGATAGGTAAAAGACAATATTTTCTACTTACATTGATAAAACAAATTTATTCTGAAGTATATATAATGACAAACAATATTTCTGTACAGAGCCCCATACAAAAATGTTATTGATATTAGAAATGGAAGGTTTTCTATTTCGTAAGAAAGTCACAAAAAATGACTCCAAAAGAGATAAACAAGGAGAAAGAGTAAAAAAGGGGGAAGAGACTACTCTAATAAATGGTGAATTTAAATATAGAAAAACTTCATATGAGTCACGAACAAATGCCATTCGATTTTTGGATTTACTTTTTTCCAAATTCAGTGTTGGGATTTGTCCATCTAAATGTGGTGTCAATGACGGGAAGGTATTGCTTAAAAAAATTTTGTTGGCATGTGGTAAAGATAAATCATATGACCAAATTTTTTTATTTATTTGGTTTTGAGATAGATGTACCTCCGATCAAGAAAGAAATACACAAAAAAATATGGAGAGTGTCTGGAAGGAGTTCCCAATGCAAACTTCAGAAATTAATACATCAATGTTTGTTTTGGAGGGTGACGTTAAGAAACAATTCCATTTCAAAACTATATTTCATGTAAGCCCTTTATTGGATTGTCCCTTTGGACAGATACTGAATTGGTACATGGACTTTGGCAGCGTTTGAGTAAAATGCAAGAATCAGCTAATATCAGAAACTAACAAATGTAACCTGTCATTGCCTAAATTTTCTAGATGTAATCTATCATTTCCTATTTTAAACCATTCAATGTGTTTTATGTTTTTTCCGAAGACGTTGCTATTTTCGTTTGAATGTAACATATTATTAGTTCAGTTTGATGCTTTTATTAAATCAATTGAATCTATTGTGATCATTAACTTCCTGAACAAAGTGTTGTTGTTGTTGTTATATATATAGTCACTATTCTTGTATCCAGTGAGGATATTATCATCGCAAAATAAACTATTGGTCTTGGGAGTAGAGGGATTGCTCTTTGGAGTTTTGATGTTATCCAACATTGAAATTTCTTCCAAACAACCTCATTTTGTCCATAAATGCTATCGTTATTATACATGCATGTTCAGCCGCAAAATTATCAGTGTTTCCAGAGAGTATTTCGACGTTTCTCTGTGGTTTTCCTGGCTTGACAACATGGAAATTAAAAATTTCCTGGATGTATTTGAATGGTTGAAAAATGAATAATTTGTATTTATTTGGGGTCGAGAGCAATGCGAACCTAGTACTATTTATAATCACTCAATGTTTGCATACTATAATGTTGGTGAAGCACCGAACTTAATATACAAAAAGTCCTTCAAGGATGTACTTATCCAATATGGAGATATATATAAACAAATGGACATGTTGTTTATAGATGAAGGGAAATATCAATCAGTAGATACTAGCAAGGAAAACTGCTTGAAAATGCCAACTAGTTGGAAATTTGACGGTTCACAAGAGAGAGATATGACTATAAAAATAATGTTGTGTGCTCTGTTGAATTATCTCGGGCGTCCTTAAAAAATGGGGCATTGGTTAAACACATTGAATTTGAGATGACCATCATATTGTACAAAACAAATTCATTTAGTGATTTGTATATTTTTTATAGTTACTCCTACATTTAATTGATGTAAGTTTTATTGCACAGTTCTCATCTTATTTATGGACATCGTACCATGTATCTGGTAATGTATTTAAAAAATTGTTGAACATGAAAGCAATATACTTAGAAACATTGAACCATAATATTTTATTGACTGATTTGTGTGTGTGTGTGCTTTTGTTTGTAGATAGTACTAGAAAACCATTGATCATTTTTTATTTCAATGGCGTTTTGTTACACGCAATACATAGAAAACAAAAACTCGGATTGCGACGATCACCGGACATCTAAAAATCAACAAAGTATTATTTTATACGCCCAGGCTTAAGGGAATTTTTTGAAAAATGCTTTCGTATTTTTGAGGTTGGGGTATGGACATCTGCTCAACGAAAAAACGTTGACGAGTTTTTTCCTAGATTATTACAAAGAACAGGATTGAAAAGGGAACAATTTAGATTAATTTTAACACAGGAAAATTGTTCTTCCATACCCAAAGAGGGTTTTCAGGGTGTTGGAAATCCTAATGTATATCGCAAGCCTTTAAGTATAGTTTGGGACACTTTGAACCATGGTTGGGATCGGACAAATACTGTGATTGTCGATGACTCCGGAGAAAAAGATGTTTCTAACGATGAAGGAAACTGTATTATAACAAAAAATTATAATTATTCCGACGATGTCAATGACACATTTTTGTTAGATAAATTATGGCCTTGCTTGCTGCACGTGGATGGCGTGAGCGATGTGAGGCCAATTGTGAATAAAATAAAAATGGAATTATTTTGTTAAATAATACACTTGAATATTTGTTTGTACTAGTATGTCCAATTTCACTGTGAATATAATTCTTGTAAAGTGTCGAGTTTGGTTTCCGAAAATGTAACTTTGTTTAAATTGTATTGTTAAATCATAAAACATATAAATCTGTGTGCTTGATTCATCATTGATATGATTTATATGCAGGTTATGTACCAGTAAATTTATTTACTTGATTCATATTTGTTCACATTCTGCAATCACACAACAGTCATTAATATCATCATATTAAGGTAATTTGCTAAGTTAAGTTATTAAGCATCTAATTAACAGCTTCATAACTAGGCTTATGCCTATCATTCTAAGAACATAGAGGAGGAATCCATCCATCAATGAGGTTGTGACAGCATAAGCATACATGTAGTACATAAATGGAGTTTATCCATTGATCATTCACATACAAAATTAATACAGCAGATAGCTTATGCAATTGAAAGAAACCTCATTCATCAATATATATTAACCTTCTAACAGGCTTAACATAGCATATTCATGGCTTACATTTATTTACACATAATTTCATTCCACAGATTGAAAAAATAGTACATGTATGTTCCATGAGGTTAATTGACTCACTAGAGAGCCGACGTAATAAAAACAAATATTGTCAAAAAGACTTCTTGGAAAATTACAATAATTTCTCAAAAATAGTCTGAGAATTTCATCCTTTTGCCAGAAAAATAAAAAACTTTCAGCTATTTAGAAACTTAGCCCTTCTAGGTCAAAAAGTAGTCCAAAATATGGCTTATACGTTGTTTAGATTTGACATCAAATCATGATACGTGATATAATTAAAATTGTACTTCATCTTAATCCAAATCTTGTTGGCGCGTGCTATATGTTATTTCGTTACAGATGTAATAATTGCATTCCTTAGACCAAAAGGTTCTAATCAATTGCCTGGAAATTCATTACAGTTAATCATTATGGGATCTTTAATGCTATTCTTAAACACAAAGACCAATATGGGAAATTTGTTAGTCGTCATATTCCATAGAAAAAGTGTTGCTATTCAATTTCTAGAGGGTAATCTTGCTATGAGTGAATTTTCATTTCCTGGTTGTGTTGTGGTTAAACCCGCATTAGTAACCTCGCTATACTCAATGTGCCAAATCAAATATGCCATGTGTCACAATATCATCATTCCACGTAGCACCCTAGGATACTAGATATCAACATTTTAACAACGAAATTTGTAGACGTTTTTCTTTAAAGACTTTGTTGGCACGTGGAAATATTCTCAAAGAAAGAGCGGCCGCTCTTTCTCCAAGGTGTTCTATTGTTACAATTCCCTCCTAAATGAAGGGTCGGCCGACCCTTCTAATTCCCAATATTATTTTCATAATAGTTTGACACTGCAAGAAGGGTAAGTCGATCATTCTTGTATTATCCATTATGGGTATAGATGAATTGATGGATAAAGGTTTTGACAATTAACTATGGAAAGAAGGGGCGACAGATCCTTCTTGCCATAAAACGGAATTCGGGAAAAACCATTTTTATATGATATAACTTCCAAGGTGTTCTATTTTTACAATTCCCTTGTAATTGAAGGGTCGGCCGAGCCTTCCTATTCCCCGTATTATTTTCATATTAGTTTGACACTAGAAGAAGGGTCGGTCGACCCTTCTGATTACCAATATTCTTTTCATAATATTTCGACACTGCAAGTAGGGTCGGCTAATCCTTCTTGTGTTCTCCATTATGGATATCGCTGAATTGTTCTATTTGACGTCCATGAATTTACATTTCCCATCAGAAATTTTAATGCTTGTTATACTATACCCTATACCCTATACTTCTTAGTAATTAATCTTGGCCATTATGTTGTGCTCCTCTTGCACAGCTCGTTTAGTTTGAATTAATAGTTTCCAACACATAATGTCTTAATGTTTCTTTAGTTGTACTATACTTAATGTCCTATAACGTCTTAATCAAGAAACATTAAGACATTATGTCTTGGAAACTAAATATTTTCATCCAAACTGAACGAGCAATGCAAGAGCGGCACAACATAATGGCCAAGATTAATTACTAAGAAGTACAAAGTATAGGGTATAGTACAACTAGCATTAAAATTTCTGACGGGAAATGTAAATTCATGGATGTCAAATAGACGTTTTGCATATTTTGGTAGTTGCCACGATTGACGTTTCCATTCAAAATTTATCTATCAAATACGTGTTAGAATGAAAAAAACGTCTTTTACGACGTCAACTTCTAGGCCGACTCATGACTCACAAGGGGCCATGTGCCGGACACGAGGAGGGCACGTGGGGGAGGATCCTCGACCTAGGAGCCTGTAACAATGCACGCATGCCTCATGCAATATACCACCTCCCTCGCTTCCACCTACCTGCCCTCACATGCGCGGCTTTATGGCTCCTTCTCGATTCTTCGCTCGTAGCTCCCTTCACCGTCTAGCTGGCTGCAACTCTGGTATCTCAGTGCTCTACACATTCAAAGCAGCCCCATTCTCTCTACTCCATGTCTACTGGGGAGCTCCATGTCTACTGGGGAGCTTCCCCATTCTCTCTGCTTCAACCTACGAAGTATAGGCTGTCAATTCATGTATATCTTGAATAGTGAAGACTGCAAAAATACTAAGCACAAGAAGGGTCACCCGACCCTTCATTAAAGTTGGAAAAAATGGCGAAAATGACCCCTGGAAAAAACTCGTAGTAAAACCCACACTGCAGGCAATTTTTGAAGATGAAATATAATAAAAGGAAACATAAACAAAATCAACATATTTATTAATTCTGACCGGTTAAATATGGGTCGTAAGATTAAGACAAGTCGATGGTTGAGATCTAATCTGGGGAATACAGAAGACAAGTTGTGGGGGTTTAATTGTTTGGAAATATATACAACGTTCCCACAATCCGCAATTGTAGGTTACAGGACTACAACTAGAAATAAAAACAAACCAAAGTTTCCGCAATTCGTATTTCGCACTACGGGTTACGGAAACGCATGTTGCAAATCCATTATTTAAACTGTTCTTGCAATCTGCAATCATGTATAACTAGCTATCCACTTAAACAAGCTATAGAATAATATGATGGTGCGTGCATTTTTCTAAAACCGTGAATTATGGCGAGCATTCTATCAGATCAGTTTTGACTACTTTTTCCATACTTTCTCAATTTCCAAAGTTTCACAACCTTGCCATACTTTTTGTGAATGATGTCAGATTGCAACACTGACTAAATGATAGCACCAGGACACCATCTTGTGTCTTTCCAGCCTCATGACACATTTCATGTCATCATAGATGTTAAATTTTCAAAATTTACTTCAATCTGATCTAGGATCTTAACTGAGAGAACAACATGTACAACAAGTCTACAACATATCATTCATGGACACAATAATGCAAGCACAAAAGAGACACATAGTTTAATTGGGGAAAACCATAAAGGTGAAAAACCCCAATAGCTTCCTCAGATAGAGCAATGATACAACCAGAATACAAGAGATAGTCTTCTCCTAGCAGCAGAGTCTCCTCCTCCACAAGTGCGCCACTCTCCAAAGTGTGAGTGAGAGAATAGAATGTGTAAAATGAGAGAGACACACTCTCTATTTATACACTAACTTGACTTGACCTTTATTCAACTAGGTCAGCCTCAACTTAACCACTTAACATAATGCTGATTGGGCTGACCCCCACTAGGGTGGTCTAATAACCCTTTGACCCACATGGCCGACCCCCAATAGGGTGGTCTAATAACCCTTTGACCCACATGGATTATACAGGGCCGACCCCAACAAGGTGGTCTAATAACCCATCAAGTATAAGTTACGATGCTTAGGACACTTCTGTATAGAGGAATAATAACATCTCGATAGGAATACAAACACTTCCGTATAGAGGAATAATACCATCTCTATAGGAGTACAATGTACATATATGTGAAATACATTCCAAAGTTACATATACATCAACATTCCCTCTTAACTAGGAAAGTATTTCTTGACACAGGTATTCTAGCACAAGTCATCTTCTATGGATCATCGTCACTGGATAATCGTCATCGAGTCATCATCATCGTCACTACTGCTGCTATCTCAATCAATCTTTGAATCTACTCATCATAGGAAGTTCTACAGAGCCAGTCCTTTTTCATACTGGATGTAGGCCCACCACCTGCAGGTCTTCGTCATCACTGGCCAAATTGTGGAATCCTCGGGACTTATTACGTGCGTCACAAAATCTGGCTGCAGCATCCCAGGCTATTACGAGCACACAGCTCTACCTGTTGGATCTCCTAGGAGCACATTACATGTGACCCATCACAAAACCTGTTTGAATCATCCCAGGCTGTTACGAGCACACAGCTCTACCTGTCGGATCTCCCAGGAGCACATTACATGTGATCTCACCACAAAACTTGGCTGAAGCATCCTAGGTTGTTACGCACACACAGCTCTACCTGTCGGATCTCCTAGGAGCACATTACATGTGGTCCACCACAAAACCTAGCTGAAGCATCTGAGGCCTTTTTCATCCTGTCCAGATCTCCCAGGAGCAAATTACATGTGGTCATGGAAAAACCTGGCTGAAGCATCTGAGGCCTTTTTCATCCTGTCCAGATCTCCCAGGAGCAAATTACATGCCATAGGAAAAAAACTCGCAAGAGCATCTTAGGATGTTACAGGTACACAACTCTGACTTGAAGATCTCCCAGGGCACAAATTACATGTCCTCCCAGAGCAATGTCTCAAAAGAGCATCCCAGGCTGTTACGGGTACACAACTCTGACCTGTAGGATCTCCCAGACATGCTCATCTGCACAACCTGATCCACAGCCACAAAGTATCTTCCTGATACTCACCATACATCATCCTGATGTACACATGATCATCATCACTGCAACATCCTGCTGCATGTCATCTGGAGAAGCTCATCATCCACGATCATCCTGATCATACAATGCATCCACCTAATGCATACCAAGTATCTATTTGATGCATATCATCATACATGATCTACCTGATCATACAATGTATCCACCTGATACATACACAGATACATGATCCACACAATGTATCCACCTGATACATATCAACATACATGATCTCAGTATCCACCTAATACATATACAGATACATGGTCCAAGCATCCAACATGATGCATATACAAAATACATACAAATGATCCAACTGATCATATCCAGCATCCAACATGATGCATACATACATAAATGATTCAACTGATCATATCCAACATCCAACATGATGCATATATATATAAATGATCCAATTGATCATAACAAGCATCCAACATGATGCATATATACATATACATAGTAGTAACTGGAGCATCGTCCTGATGCTCATCATCCATGATCCTCCTGATCATTATAGCATCGTCCTCTTCAGATCATCTCATCATCCACAAAGCACAGCCCAGATGCACATCATCCAGCACTTACACCACCGACATGGGAGAACACATCTACCACCATTTGGGGAAGGCTCCAGCCCTTAATTTTTCACCATGGGAGAACACATCTACCACCATGTGAAAAATGGCTCAGCAATTACATCACGAACAAGGGAGAACACATCAACCATGTCAGAAAATCTCATGTGCATCTGCATCTTCCAGACTCATCACTTCCCTTTGGAAGGAACCTCGATCTGAAGTGCACCAAGCCTCTCTTTGAAGTACTCAAACTGCACTCTGGACAACGGCTTGGTCAATACATCTGCAACTTGCTCATCTGTCGAAACATACTCTGCTTCGGCTGTACTTAGTGCTACGCAGGACTGTTTCCTGCTAAACCAAGAGATCACACCTAACCCTTATCTGCAGAACTGCCTACCCAATCTGAATCAACATAACTCTGTAGGTTAAACTTTTGATTCGCATCAGACTTGAGACCATAATCAACTGTACCCTTCAGGTACCTCAAAATATGCTTTACAACAACCAGGTGAACACTCCTCGAATCTATCAGGAACTGGCTCAATGTGTTCACCGCAAAGCAAATATATGGTCTCGTGTTCGTCAGGTACATCAAGGACCCAATCATCTGATGATACATAGTGATATCAACCGGCTCAAATGAAGCATCACATAGAAGCTTCAGGTTCGATGCCATAGGTGTGGCCATAGCCTTGCAGTCCATCATCCCGAACCTCTTCAGGATCTCTACTAGATACTTCCCTTGTCCAACGAAGATTCCATCTATACTCTGCCACACCTTCATGCCAAAAAAAAATAGTGCATCATCCCCAAGTTCTTCAACTCGAACTCGGCAACAAGCTTCTGCTGCATGTCGGCAATCAATCTATCCTCACCTCTTACAAATAGGTCATACACATAGTAGTATCACTGGATTTCCTTCCTCAACCTTGTAGTAAAGGTTGGAATCCGCTTTACTCTTGGTAAAGCCCAAACTGGATAGAAAGTTGTCTATCCTACCATACTAAGTTCTGCACATATATGACTCCATGTCATGTGTCTCAGAACCAAGTGGCTTCTCCACATACACTTCTTCTTCAACTACACCATTCAAGAAGGCTGTCTTGAAATCCATCTGGTGTACCTTCCACTTCATCACTGTAGCCAGAGCAAGTACTGATCTGATGGAAGTGTATCTGGCTACAGGAGCAAAAGTCTCTATGCTACCACCTGCAGCATGCTTGATCTTGTAAATCCTCTTGGAAGTTACTACAGACTCCCCTTCAGGTCTTGGGACTGCATCCCAAACATCTTCATGATCGACTGGTACTCCTCGATCATGGCATTCTTCCCAAATCCTGGGAACTTCAATATCTTCAATATTTTCAATAGTTAACTTTGTTGCTTGAACAAATGTTGTAGTCCTTCTTTTGTAGGTGATGGTATACGATCTTTCCTACACAACAAGTTAAATTGCATGATTAGAAAACATCTCATAGTTTTCAGAACAAATTCTTACACATAAAGAAATATGTCATACAGTCATGCAATTATCTTTAGCCAATGCTTCAATACAACATTTATCCATATCCCGTATCTTTCTAGATGCCTTCCAATCTCTACCAGAACATTGTTAAGAGTGTGCACAACTCCCAACATGTCAGCAAAGAGGTTTCATTCTAGATAAGTAGCAATGGAATGTTGTACAGTGCCATAGGCCACTTACCCATGTATATTAGTAGTATACTGTTCATCAATGCAACTATTCTAATATGCATAATACACAACCTAATTGTAGGAACATCAATATATACATTATCGAATAACATTATTTAAACAAACAACTATGTAAGAAATGACAATTCAAATACTTATCTTTGTTTGATTGTTGGTTTGACTCCCTCTCAGTCTTTTCTTCTTTTTCTGCAACTCCATTCTGATGTGGATTGTGAGAAGTGGTCAACTCCCTCTGAATATCTGCATCCTTGCAAAAACTACTGGAGTGTGCTCCCTCTTGATCTTTGCTTCCTGGATTACCTGTTCTTGAACTTATATTCATTCTCGATCCCTATGCATGCTTGTTAGTATCATGATTGTGTTATCCTCGAGGTATCATACATAATCAAACATTCATTAGTATAATCTTAATACTATCAAAACACAATAATCTTAAACATGTATAGTCATGATCATTCACAGATAATAAAAATTAGTATTCAAGGTTTCAGGGAAGTCTTCTTTTACTCATGCATATTCTTATTTGTTCATAGGTCTCTTCTGATTAGTTAAATCATCAATGCATAAACCCGTGATTACTCAAACCTATACCTTCATGATTCTTCTGGTTAGTCATATCATCAATTATGGTAAGAAACATAATATGCATACAACCATGACTATTCAAACCTATGACTTCATGAATAATCATTATCAACAACACAACAGTATAATATCCTAACACAAGGTAGGATTATAGCTTGATATAGGAAAAACATACATGGATTAGCATGCTAGCTAGTTATGTCTAACATACTCACATGATGTCTTCTTGTTCTTCTTCAATGACTTGTGATAGTAACCTGCATATCTCATAGGTTAACCATTATAGAACCAAGTTATACATACCTCGTAAATGGATCTTCTATGAGATCCATCACAATGGATGAATCTTTGTCCTCATGCCATCATGATCATATGTTCTTGAACCAGAACATGATTTGTCTTTCTTGGTGTACCTTTCATGTTAGCAGAAAACATAAACCTCATACAACACCACAATGCATTAGTACAATCATAAGTGTCAACACCTTAATCAATGAATATCTTCTATCGTGCATTCATAATTTTATTAAGGTGATACGACAAGTCCAAAATCAAGATTGTACTAACCGTAATAACATGAAGACAACCATACCATAAACTTAATCATGAACAAATCTCGAAACATACCTCAATGAGTCATACCTGTCGAGATCGCTTGTAATCTTCTTATGTAATGCCTTAGCCTCATCTCCCTTTGAAATAGGAACTTCTTCACTTATACAGGTGACCACTCCATCTTTTTCTAGGATTAACCCAATCCACTTGATTTGCAAGAACTAGACTTGAAGCTGGATTAGGGTTTGTCAGAAAAACCCAAGAAATTCAAACTTTGAATTTCAAACTTCCGAAAGGATAGAACTATGCGCCTTGATGAGCTGATCAAGCTGGTATATTTAGAATTTGAAAACTGCAAATTTTCACTCCTTAATTTTTCCTTTGAAACTTCCAGATTCACTAGACGTGACCCTGAACTGGGGTTTGATGAAGCCCACTCTTCTGCCCAATCAAAAGGTTTGATCCAAAGCTCTAAGCTTCTCTTTTTATGAGGAGCTTCCAGCCGTGGTCACAGATTTAAAAAATTCCCATTTTTACAGAAGCCCTAATTTTCCACTTTTCTGATCAAAGTCCTGAACTAGGGTCTGATCAAGCTCGGCCTTCTACCCAACCAAAAATTCTGATCTTGGTCTCTAAATTTTAATTTTGATGAGTAGCATTCATCCGTGGTCGCCAATTACAAAAATTCCAGCTTTCTCTGAAGCCCTAAATTTCGGAAGCCATGAATGAAGGTGCTCAAACATAATTCTATTTTGACAGAAAGATGTACCTGATTGTTTCTAGTGTAACTCTGAACTTTTCGATCCACAGGGTTTGAATTTTTTTTTTTGAGATATCCCGACCTGTTTCTTTCCATCACGATAGGTCTAACCTCAATTGGATGCTCTGAGAGAGAGTTATGTCAAGTGTCGCAACGTGACCTGTTTATGGGATAATACAGGAGAGCGAACTTGTACGGCATGCCACGTGTAACTAGTTCAACTTCGGCCTCTAAACAGTTTTCTTGAGATAGTACAGTCTATGTACTACCTGTCACATTTTACGAAATTTCATTTAGAGCTTCCTAGCCCATGTTATGACCTTTTTTCCAAGGTCACCTGTTTTTGACTCAGATCTGAAAGAGGCAGAAACCCTATATTGTACAGATCATAAATTACATAGTACAACAAATTAGAGGTTTTCCTTTGGACACAAGGTACATGGGGATCTGGTCTTCGACCTGTAAATGTTTCAGATCCGAAAACTTCACCAAAATGGATTTATAGTGAAAGTTCTACGAAGACTTGTTTTTGCTATATCAATCCCTAGCATCGTAAGTGCAACAAGTGTCATACATGCCATATCATGCCTTCTTTCAGGATAGCTCTGATTCCATGTTAAATTTTCATAATTTACTTCAATCTGATTTAGGATCTTAACTGAGAGAACAACATGTACAACAAATCTACAGCATATCATTCATGGACACAATAATGCAAGCACATAAGAGACACAGAGTTTACTTGGGGAAAATCATAAAGGTGAAAAACCCCAATAACTTCCTCAGAGATAGATAGAGCAATGATACAACCAGAATACAAGAGATAGTCTTCTCCTAGAAGCAAAGCCTCCTCCTCCACAAGTGTGCCACTCTCCAAAGTGTGAGTGAGAGAATAGAATGTGTAAAATGAGAGAGACACACTCTCTATTTATACACTAACTTGACTTGACCTTTACTCAACTAGGTCGTCCTCAACTTAACCACTTAACATAATGCTGACTGGGCCGACCCCCACTAGGGTGTTCTAATAACACTTTGACCCACAAGGCTGACCCCCAATAGGATGGTCTAATAACCCTTTGACACACATGACTTATACAGGGCCGACCCCAACAAGGTGGTATAATAACCCATCAAGTATAAGTTACGACACTTACGACACTTCCGTATAGAGGAATAATAACATCTCTATAGGAATACAAACACTTTCGTATAGAGGAATAATACCATCTCTATAGGATTACAATGTACATATATGTGAAATACATTCCGAAGTTACATATACATCAACAATAGATGCCATGTCATCACTTCCTTTGGCATCAGTTCTCTCTTTGAGGCTCAAACGTGTGAGATATTCCCTTTCCAAAATAGAGATTAATTCATGTATAACCATAATGGTCAAGAATGGAAAAATATAAATCACAAGAAGGGTTGGCTGACCCTTCTGGCAGTCTGAAACTAGTATGAAAATAATATTGGGCATAAGAAAGGCCGACTGCCCCTTCATTTATGAGGGAATTGTGGAAATATTCAACCTACAAAGTATAGGCTGTCAATTCAAGTATATCCTG
Source organism: Larix kaempferi (assembly GCA_027924585.1). NCBI lineage: Eukaryota > Viridiplantae > Streptophyta > Pinopsida > Pinales > Pinaceae > Larix > Larix kaempferi. Next base: position 14,347,832 of record BSBM01000179.1, read on the forward strand.
AATGGTGAAGATTGCGAAAATACTAACACAATAAGGGTCGGTCGACCCTTCAATTAAAAGAGAAATGAAATAGAATTAATCTATGAAGGTTGGGACAACATTTTCCCACTACCGACTTCTGCAATATGTGGCGGTGATCGAGACATTGCCTATGATATAAAATGTAAACACAATTTCTCCCGACTTTTGACTGCTGACAAGAAAGTGTTCGGATATCCATCATCTATTTCGGGATACATATCTATTTCAGGATCATCTATTTCAGGATACATATCTACTTCAGGATCTTGCATGATCTATTTCAGGATATGCAGCCCAGTCACCAGTTTGATGCCTCCAGCACCTTATCCACCTTCTTCTAGCACCCGGGAGCCACTTACCACAGAGTTTTAGCCCTCCTAAGCTGAAAGGCGCCCTCTTCTCACCTACTGACAGAGAAGGGCGCACTTGTTCACCTACCACTGCAGATTCACTTCAGTTACATTCAGTTAGCTCCGATTCTCCCTGATTTGAGGCTAGTTTCACTCCTGACTGACTGTTTCACCTCCGATTGACCTCCAGTTCGATTAGGTGACTTGCTCTGACTCCAGTTAGCCTCCCATGCGCCCCCACTGAGCCTCCAGATCCTATATCAGTGCTACACACTTCAGTTACATTTATTACACTCAGTTAGACTCAGATTGACACCTGGATGACTGGTTGTTGTGATTGATGAGCAACACCGATGATTGATGAGGACTCCTAGATAGAGTCAAGCTACTCCATTCAGTGATTTGAATGACCTCCTTAGGCAATTCGAATTGCTCTGTTCATTGTGACAGTTTGTATTGTAATTCATTCACCCTTTCTGGGATAGAGAGCACTGCTGCATGTTTTGCACAGTTTTGCACCATATTTTCTATGTTCATCTGTTGTGATTGATTTACTTGTTCATTAGATCTGCTGTGACTAATTTTACATGGTATCAGAGCCATTGCAGGGACAAGATCTCTTTTCTACAGGTGTTTATACAAGAAGATTTGACTGAATTGCTAAAAATTGCAAAAAGTTTGGCATGAGATATCTCAAGGGCATTCGCTCCTGTGCATGCAAAGCTTGAAAAATACTCCAATACCACTCCAGAAGCTTGAGTTACCACATAATTCCTAGATCTGATACATTGGACCTATTCAACATTGCTTGAAATCCAATCCCAGGTGTGATGCAACTCTCAAAGGGTGGATTGTTCGACCTTATTGTGGTTGTTTTGATGTGATTTGCAGGTTTATTATCTCCTCCAATTACATTCGCTACCTTCTGCATGCAAGCTTTTCTACATCAATTCCATTCGCTCTAGTCTGCATGCAAGCTTCCTCTTCATCAGTTGACTCAATCCTTGCAATGGAATACTCTTCTTCAAAGCCTATCCTCACCCCATTCAATTATTTTGATTGGAAAGATGATATGGAGATCATATTACGTTCAAAAGGTTACTACCGAGTCACTCTTGGTCTTGAATTGGAGCCAAACAATGTAGCAGAAAGAACTAAACACTACAACAAGCTTGATGAAGCTTACGGTCTTCTTTGTCTCTCCATCTCCAAGGATCTTCACTTCCATCTCAGCGGATTGAAGACTCCAAAAGCCATATGGGAGCAACTTGAGACACTATTCGGCAAGCAGGATGAGCTTAGGGCTTTTCAATTAGAGAATGAATTGATTGGCCTTAATCCTGAGAATTTCGAGACCATCAATGAATTCTTCACAAAATTCAAGAACTTGAACTTGCAATTGAAGAACAGTGGTGTTATCAAAGAGGATAAACAGTTGATCCTCTCCATTCTAAGCAAGCTTGGGAAAGATTATTCGGTATTTGTCTCCACTTTCAATTCCGGTCGGCTAACTACCCCGAATTGGAAGATGCCTACCTTGAATGCCTTCATTGAGTTCGTTACGAAAGAGCATGACAAGTTGATTCAAATGGGGTCCATAAGCTTCAAAGATTCAGCCCTATTTGTTCAAGGACCCAAGATCTCGAATGGTAAAGGAAAGCTAAAGAAGGAGAAGCCCAAATTCGAGCCTCACAAGCAAAAAGACAAAGGCAAGCAAACGGATGCACCATCCAGTTCGAAATCCAAGCAAAAGGGCAAAGAAGGTAACCAAAAATCTAAATGTACTTATTGTAACCGTGGCTTTCATCCCGAAAGTTCATGTATGAAGAAGACTATAGATCAAATGGCCCTCCTTTTGGAAAAGAACAACATAACCCTTCCTGACGGTGCAAGGAAGAAGGATCGGAATGACGATCATAAAAGAGGACAAGCACTCATGGCAACGGTTTCGAAGCCCACTCTCTTGATATATTCGGGTGCATCAAATCATATGGCTGCAAATATTGATTCTTTTTCCTCATTCGATCCAAACAGCTCCATCCCCATCCATTTGGGAGATGACTCAAAAATTTCTTCAAAGGGCAAAGGTACGATTCATGTAGATCATGGATGCTTTCAGAATGTTCTCTATGTGCCTTCCTTAGCTTCGAATCTCCTTTCTGTGTATCAAATGACACATACTGGTGATCCAAAGAAAGTCACATTCATCCCTAATACAGTTGAAATTTCTGATATCAAAAGTGGAAGACTAGTTGCGGTTGGAAAGGCAAACCACACTGCAAAATGTTATGAGTTTTCGCACTTTATTCCGCTTGCAAAGCCCACTTCTCTTCGCACACATGGTAATGAGGTTAGTAGGATTTGGCATGAAAGATTTGGACATCTAAATTATAAGTATTTGCTGCTGCTATCAAATAAATCCATGGTAGATGGGCTTCCACAACTCCGTTCCTCGAAGGGAATATGCACCTGTTGCATTATTGGGAAGCACCCCGAGCACAGATTCGACCGCGGCAAGGCTAGCAGAGCCTCTACTATTTTGGGATTGATCCATTCTGATATCAGTGGTCCGCTGCCCCATATGTCATTAAATGGTTCAAGGTATGTTTTGACATTTATTGACGATTTTTCCCGCTTTACATGGGTATTCTTTCTCAAAAACAAGTCAGAAGTGCTTGGAAAATTCAAGGATTTTAAGGCTTCTGTTGAGACCACCACTGAGAGCAAGATCAAAGCTCTTAGATCTGATAATGGTGGGGAATATATCAAGTCCGAGTTGCTGCAACTTTGTGCCCAAATCGGAATCAAGATCCAACATACAGTTCCCTACACACCCCAGCAGAACGGTGTAGCGGAAAGGAAAAACCGGTCACTGAAAGAGATGGCTACATGCATGATTGAATCAAAAGGTTTGGCTGCAAATCTTTGGGCTGAAGCAATCAATGTTGCTACATATATACAGAACCGAGTTCCACATTCATCCGTGAAAGGTATGACTCCTTTCGAAGCATTCTTTGGTCACAAACCGGATGTGTCAAATTTGAGAGTTTTTGGCTCTACTGCATGGGCTAGAATTCCTTCTGAGAAGAGACGAGCTTTGGATCCACAAAGTATCGAGTGCATATTGATAGGATATGGGGAAGAATCAAAAGCATATAAACTCATGGATATCAGATCTAAAAAGATATTCATAGAGCGCAGTGTGCAGTTTGAAGAACCGCTTCAAGAATTGCAACTAGTTGAGGAGAAAACTGCCGATTCACCGCCTTCACCAGAAGAAGATTCGAGCAGCGATAATGAAGGTATGAGTTCTGATATTTCTGATATTGTAGCAGCATATGATGATCATGACATATCAGGTTCGGAATCCGACCATTCAGATCCCCCTCAGTTACCAAAGTGGGCCCAAAATACTCTACAATCTGCTGGTTCTAGTCTTGGAAATCCTGCTGATCCGAGACGAACAAGAGGAGACTTTCAAAGGGCAGGTATGGCTCTTTCTATTGCTGATCCCTTTCTTCCTGAGATTTGTTATTTGATGGCTGGTTCAGATCCCCAATCATACTATTCAGCCCATCGAGATCCGAGATGGAAAGATGCCATGGATGAAGAGTACAGTTCTCTTCAAAAGAACAATACATGGGAGCTAGTTTCTCTTCCACCTGGAAGAAAATTAGTGAAGTGTAAATGGGTCTACCGTACTAAAGTTGCTGCTGATGGCACTATCAGCAAATATAAAGCAAGGTTGGTGGCAAAAGGTTTTTCCCAAGTCCAAGGAGTGGACTACACAGAAACCTTTGCACCGGTTGCAAAGATGGATTCCATCCGCCTTGTTTTAGCTATTGCCGCATCCAAGCACTGGGAGGTGCATCACATGGATGTGAAGAGTGCATTTTTACATGGAGACCTTGCTGAAGAGGTCTATATGCAGCAGCCAGAGGGTTATACATCAGATCCATCATTGGTTTGTAGATTGAAGAAATCTTTGTACGGGTTAAAACAGGCCCCAAGAGCTTGGTACGCAAAGATGGACTCCTTCCTTCTTTCTCAGAATTTCCAAAGATGCAAATCTGATCCGAATGTCTATCTTCAGCGAGTTAAAGGTAATTTTTTGGTTATTGTACTTTATGTTGATGATCTGCTTATTACTGGTAGCACACTTACTTCAATAAACAAGCTAAAATCTTCCTTAAATCTAGCTTTTGACATGAGCAATTTGGGCTTGCTGAGTCACTTTTTGGGCTTGGAGATAGCTCAAAATTTTGATGGGATCACTATATCTCAGCAAAAATATGCTTCCGACCTGTTATTGAAGTTTAATATGGCTGAATGTAAGGCAGCCCCGTTCCCATTCCTCTCAGGAATCAGTCTTGAGGAGGGAGATTCCACACCGCTTGCAGATTGCAGTATGTATCGACAGTTGATTGGTTCACTACTTTATTTGACACATTCACGGCCTGATATCTCATATGCTGTGAGTGCCGTGTCAAGATATATGCAGCAGCCACATGAGCTTCATTGGCGAGCAGCCAAGCGGATCTTGCAGTATGTGCAAGGTACGAGACAGTTTGGCATACATTATGCTGCAGATTCTGAGCTAGATTTCATTGGTTTTACTGATTCAGATTGGGCAGGTGATAGAATTGATCGGAAGTCCACTTCCGGTTATGTTTTCATGATTGGTCATGGTGCTATTTGCTGGTCCAGCAAAAAGCAAGCAGCGATTGCACTTTCTTCAGCAGAGGCAGAGTATCGAGGGGCAGTCAATGCCTGCATTCAGGCAGTTTGGTTGCAGGGTATTCTTTCCGAGTTTGGTTTTGGTGGCACTACTTCGACTGTCCTATTTTGTGACAATCAAAGTGCTATCAAGATCTCCACAGATCCAGTTCAGCGGCAGAGGACCAAACACATTGAGATTCATATGCATTACATTCGACAGTTGGTGCACGACCGCACCATCATTCTGCAATATTGCCCTACTGATGAGCAAATTGCAGACATCTTCACCAAGAGCTTCACTGAGAAGAAGTTCTCTTACCTCCGTTCACTGTTGGGGGTGAGTTCCATCATGGTGGAGACAGATTGATTCATTATTATGCTTTAGCTTGAGGGGGGGCTTTCTTCCCACTGGGTTTTCCCTCTTTCCTCACTTAGTTTATTTTCAGCATTTTTTGGATTATTGTACTGGGGTGACCTTTGGTCTTAGTTACCAGGGCCCCACTTTATTTTTAGTTGGCACATCATAGTCTAGCTTGAGGGGGGGTGTTCGGATATCCATCATCTATTTCGGGATACATATCTATTTCAGGATCATCTATTTCAGGATACATATCTACTTCAGGATCTTGCATGATCTATTTCAGGATATGCAGCCCAGTCACCAGTTTGATGCCTCCAGCACCTTATCCACCTTCTTCTAGCACCCGGGAGCCACTTACCATAGAGTTTTAGCCCTCCTAAGCTTAAAGGCGCCCTCTTCTCACCTACTGACAGAGAAGGGCGCACTTGTTCACCTACCACTGCAGATTCACTTCAGTTACATTCAGTTAGCTCCGATTCTCCCTGATTTGAGGCTAGTTTCACTCCTGACTGACTGTTTCACCTCCGATTGACCTCCAGTTCGATTAGGTGACTTGCTCTGACTCCAGTTAGCCTCCCATGCGCCCCCACTGAGCCTCCAGATCCTATATCAGTGCTACACACTTCAGTTACATTTATTACACTCAGTTAGACTCAGATTGACACCTGGATGACTGGTTGTTGTGATTGATGAGAAACACCGATGATTGATGAGGACTCCTAGATAGAGTCAAGCTACTCCATTCAGTGATTTGAATGACCTCCTTAGGCAATTCGAATTGCTCTGGTCATTGTGACAGTTTGTATTGTAATTCATTCACCCTTTCTGGGATAGAGAGCACTGCTTCATGTTTTGCACAGTTTTGCACCATATTTTCTATGTTCATCTGTTGTGATTGATTTACTTGTTCATTAGATCTGCTGTGACTAATTTTACAGAAAGATCGGTCACCCCTTCTTTTAGTAGATAATTGTGAACACCGATATCCGACAACTCACCTGTATCCAGAATGGTGAACACAAGAATGATCGAACCACCCATCTTGCAGTCTAGAACTATTATGAAAATAATAGTAGGAATAAGAAGGGTCAGCCGCCCCTTCATTCATTTATGTCGAGCCTCCTTCAAAAGAAAAAGTATGGTTTTGGAACCTGATTTTGGCACTTTGGAAACGGATTTTGTAGTTTTGGAATCGGTTTGGTCACATTCGGAACTCGGTTTTGTACTTTTGGAACTGGTTTGGTCTCTTTAGGAACCGGTTTTGTCAGTTTTTGAATCTTGATTTGGCATTTTCGGAATCGGTTTTGGCAATTTTAGAATCGGTTTTGGCACTTTTGGATCTGGTGTTGGTACTTTTGGAACCTGGATTTGGCAGTTTTGGAACCGGATTTTGCTTGATTTTGGAGTTTAGAAAGGCAGTTTTTGACCAATCTTCAAAGTGACTTGAATATTTTAGACATTGATTTTTTCACCTTAAAATTTAGAACATTTACAAATGAAAATTGCAATTTTCAAATAAAAAATTACATTATTTGATTTTAAATTCACACTTTTGAAATCAGAAATTGCATTTGTTTATTTTAAATTCACACTTTTTGAATTGAATTTCATAGTTTTATAAAAACAAACTGCAATTTAAGGTTCATAAGTAATGAAAAAACACACTATTCCAATAGACAAACACCCTTTTCAAAGCCAATATTGCCACTTTCAGAAGGTCCTTTTCAATTACATTTTTTGATTTTAAATTCAACTTCAGAATAATTTAAAGTCGATGAATGTTTTAGATTCTCCTTATCCTTAATCAGATCATCTCCTTTGAAGGAGTAATAAAAGTCTAAACTTTTATTGGAGCTTCGACTTGTAGACTTAGAAGCACTAGACTCATTCCAGACATGAAGGAATGTACTAGAACAACATTCGATGACTGCTGCAAGTGTCTTTGAAAGAATGAAACCAAATCATTCACTGAATACATCATACCTCCTGCACAAGGTGGTAGTATAAGGTAACCTTCAAAAAGTGTTGAAAATCCCATAGTCATCCAAGGATTCCAATTTCCATCCCATTAACTTGGCCTAGTTACTCTTGGATGCAGGCGCCTGGAGAAAATTTAGAAAGCCTCCTACCCTAATGATTTTACCACCTTCAGCTACAAAGGGAATATTCTTGCAAAGACTGGTAAGCTCTCCGGGCTAGATGTAGTTATTTGTTGATGAATAGTGCAAAACATGTGTGATGGTGATAACAAGTTTACTATCTGTTAAGTCTGATACTACTATCTTAAGTTGGTGAGCTGAAATTCATCGAGGAAGAAACATAAATGATTGATAACATTCTATTGTTTCATTCTGCGGAGCTGGAAAGTCTCGAGATTTCCGACTGTCTCATGGGACTAACTATAAAATGCAGTGGAAACGGGTGAGGTGCGCATCTTTAAAATGAGTGAAACAAATTATGTGTAGTTAGAAGAAGCTAACAACATGATCTAGAGGAAAAGATATTCAAAGATAGCCTAGACACGGCGGTATTGCATCTTAGTCTCTCGAATGCCTGCATAGAAAACAAATAACTGTTTATCACACTGCCATAAAAAGAAACCATTTCCAACAAATGCAAAAATAATCTTTTATTGCAGCCAATGTGTGAGCACACATATCATCATGCACAATAAAAACAGAGAAACTAATCCTAAATTTCCAAGTGTACCATAACAGTCAGTCTGGGCATCTCGCTTGGACGGGTTAGCTCCTAACACAGTTGGTCTGGGCATCCCACTTCGACAGGTTAGCTCCTAACACCGTAGTTAGTGGAAGGAAAGGTATTCAACCAATGAAATATACTTTGCAAATGATAAGCGAACACATAAATTAGATGCGTGTATAATAATGACTACAAAAATTCTTTCTTACCGAGAAAAACCTTTTGCAGATATGTAGTCTTTCAAGGTTAGGAAGTTGCTCCAATAAGTTGAGAAGAGGAAGAGGCTTCGGAATATGGATTTCAAGATTCTTCAATGATTTCAAGATACCTATTATCTCCCCAAATTTCTCTGCAGGAAAATGGTGCATTAGATCCATTATATGAGAACGTTTCTTCATCTACCTATATGAGAATGTTTCTTAGTCTCCCTATGTCCCCTCCTGGTTGTAGGAACATAATGAAAAATCCATGCATACCCAGGGAATAGAAGGCAAACAAACTAAAAATTTCCATTTCAGTTTGCTGTGAGTGGCCACTGTGTTGATGGATTGAATGGGTTGGGAGTCTGGGACGGATGGGGAATGGTAATTATCACAGTATGGCAGGATCATGGTGGTCAAATATATCATCTGTAGAGACTACATATTTTTCTTGAGTAATCGTACACGTATCACTCCATTCCTTGAATATCCAACGGCCAACATGCCTGTTGCTAGCGCATTAAATGGCGTACAGCAGGATTAATAATATTCGCAGTAAATGATGGATTGTATCACTCGTGTGAATAATCTCATCATGCTTTCAGTCCACATGAAGTTTATGTCTTGTCACCAACAAAGTCTCTGGATGAGGTCAATGGTAATTATCATAGTATGGCAGGATCATGGTGGCCATTGATATCATCTGTAGCGAGTACAGATTTTGCTGGAGTAATTGTACACATATTACTCCAATCGATTCATTGAAAATCCTACGGCCAACATGCTTGGTACCATTAATATCCTTAATATTCGTTTAAAAAATATTTAAACTAATTTTAAAAATAAAATATGCCACATGTCACTATATAAGCATTCCACGTGTCTCCAAATTTATAGAATTTTTGCTTCAAAGACCTTGCTAGCAAGTAGAAATATTCTCAGAGAAAGAGTGGCCACTTGGCCGCTCTTTCTCTAAGGCGTTCTATTTTCACCATTCACTCGTAGATGAAAGTTCGGCCGACCCATCTTATTCCCAATATTCTTTTCATAATAGTTTGACACTGCAAGAAGGGTCGGTCGATCCTTCTTGTGTTCTGCATTATGTATATAGCTGAATTTCTGGATAAAAGTTTTCACAAATAACTACGAAAAGAAGGGGCGTTCGATCCTTCTTGTCGAAAAATAAGGATAAAAAACAAAATTACTCAGAAACCTTTTTTATATGTTATAACTTACAAGGTGTTCTATTTTTACATTTCCCTCGTAATTGAAGGGTCGACCGACCCATCTTATTCCCAATATTATTTTTATAATAGTTCAACACTACAAAAGGGTCGAGCGATGCTTCTTATTCCCAGTATTATTTTCAAAATAGTTCGACACTGCAAGAAGGGTCAGTTGATCCTTCTTGTGTTCTCCCTTTTATGATATTTCATTCTATTTAAAAAAGAAAAAAGAAATAATGCTTCGATTTAAACAAACAAAAAGAAAGAATGTTTCTATTTAAAATAAAACAATTAACCTGTTTCTAGGTTGTAAGATTAAGACAAGTAAACGGCTGAGATCTAATCTAGGGAATGCGGAAGACGAGTTGCGGGGGTTTAATTGTTTTGAAATATATACAACATTCCCGCAATGCACAATTGTGGGTTGTGGGACTACATCTCGAAATAAAAACAAACAAAAGTTTCACAATCCGCAATCTTAATTGCAGGTTGCGGAAATGCATGTCGCAAATCCATTACTCAAACAGTTCCCGCAATCCGCAATCATGTATAACTATATAGCCACTTCAACAATCTATAGCATGATATGATGGTGCATTCATTTTTCTGAAACGATGAATTATGGAGGGCATTCTCTCAGAGCAGTTTTGACTACTTTTTCCATACTTTGTCAATTTCCAAAGTTTCACAAACTTGCCATACGTTTTATAGAATGATGTCACATTGCAACACTGAGTTAATGATAACACCAGAACACCATCATGTATCTTTCAATGCCATGTCATCATACATGCCATGTCATCATACATGTCATGTCATCATCACACATTCCATGTCATCATAGATGCCATTTCATCACTTCCTATGGCGTCAATTCTCTCATTGAGGCTCACACGTGTGAAATTTTTGCCTTCCAAAATAGAGATCAATTCATGTATAACCATCAGGGTCAATACTGGATAAATATAAATCACAAGAAGGGTCGGTCGACCCTTCTGGTAGTCTAGAACTAGTATGAAAATAATATTGGGCATAAGAAGGGTCGGCCGCCCCTTTATTTATGAGGGAATTGTGCAAATATTCAACCTACGAAGTATAGGCTGCCAATTCATGCATATCCTGGATGTCGAAGACTGCAAAAATACTAAGCACAAGAAGGGTCGATCGACCCTTCATTTAAAAGAGAAATGAAGAACAATTAATGTATGAAGGTTGGGACAACATTTCCCCACTACCGACTTCTGCATTATGCAGCAGGGATCAGGACATTGCCTATGTTATAACATGTAAACAATATTTATCCCAACTGCCGACAAGAAGGATCGGTCGCCCCTTCTTTTAGTAGATAATTGTGAACACCAATATCCAACAATTCACCTATATCCAGAATGGTGAACACAAGAAGGATCAAACCACCCTTCTTGTAGTCTAGAACTATAATGAAAATAATAATGGGCAGAAGAAGGGTCGGCCGCCCCTTCATTCATTTATTTTGAGCCTCATTCAAAACTGGGGTGTTGGTTAATGACATTCAACTTCAAATGACCATCATATTATATAGACACAAATATCAAAAGAAAAAGTATGGTTTTAAAACCTGTATTTTGCACTTTTGGAAACGGATTTGGCAGTTTCAGAACCGGTTTGGCCACTTTCGGAACCGGATTTTGCACTTTTGGAACCGGTTTTTGGCTATTTAGAAACCGGTTTTGTCACTTTTGGAACCTTGATTTGGCACTTTCAGAATCCGTTTTGGCAATTTTGGAATCGGTTTTGGCACTTTCAGAACTGGTTTTGGCACTTCTAAAACCGGTTTTGGCACTTTTGGAACCTAGATTTGGCGGTTTTGGAACCGGATTTTGCTTGATTTTGGAGTTTAGAAAGGTGGTTTTAGCCCATCTTCAAAGTGACTTGGACTGGAATAAGTCCAAGTTTAATGAAATTGGCGTTTTGGGGTAAAATGAGACATAAATGTAATGTGGTGGGTTTTCACAGATGGAAATATTTAGGGGGGTATTGATGTCAACTCAAAGGGAGAATGGTATCAGTATGAATCCATGGGTGACTCATCGTAAAATGCTCTGAACAAAGGCGACTATGGGTGCTGCCATAAAATGAGACTATGTACAATCTGCAAGAGTGATTATGAGCATTTATTGATAAATGGATTCTCTGATGCATGGGAACCGAAGAGGGAGCACTAGGGAGTACTACAATATCATGGCTTCCCAGATGTGTGGACATGTGAGAAAAGGGAGTGCTTAAAATCATTATTACATAACAGTTGCTGAGGTGGATGGAAAGCTCCACAATATAAGGGGGAATAATAAGGAGATAAGTGTCCAATGAATGAACAAATGAATTAATGACTAGGTGATAGAAGATGAAACTAATGGATGTGTAGGACATTGATGGTAATCTCCTTGGTGACTGATGAATTGTGGAAAATAACGTAACTTGTGCAGTATGGATGGAGTGGTGGGATCATGAATGTGTGATATGAGACAACAGAACGCCATAAAGGGCATAAGTTTGGGAGTCCATGAGTATGCCATTAAGTGATGAGGGAAGAGTAATATGTGGTTCAGTGCAAGATCATAAACTAGATGGACTCATAATCCTACAGAAAGAGTAACATCATGGGTGCCAAATGGAAAAGGGCACTAAAAAATGGCATCCATGTGAACGAGGATCTACTATCGAGTAAGGAAAAATGAAAGTGTGGCTAGGTTGGGTCACTTACCTAAACATGGTCCTACATGAATAGAGGGGGTGACAAGGTTGATGCACATGATTTTATTCAAAGGGGAAGCACCTATATTTCATTTTGAAAAAGTATACCTCCAGGGAGCAATTGCAGGCCGAAATGGATGGACCTCATCACAACCTATGCTTGTACACATGGAAATGACACTCAAGCATAAAAGTGCGTCTAGAAATTAAACCAAGTATAAAAGTAGCATATAACATAGAAAAAGGTATAAGGTACAAGTATGGATGCAAAATTAGGTGGACAAAAAAATGTCCCCCAAATTTTTTTCTATGTCATGGAAAATGGATCAAATATTCAAGAAGATCACAAAATTAAAATTTCAACTATACAAATGACACATCAAGTGGATGTCATATAAGGTCGTGGTGCTCAAAAGAAAAAAAGGACCTAAATGACCTTAAACATGGGTGGACCCACCAATCCATGTGTCATTTTGACTATTCATAATTGGAGGAGTGTGGAGAGACTAGAACTTCAAGCGCTAATTTATTCTGATTCAATCATTAGATTTGGATTTGGCGACTTGCAAGTTAGTGGCCTCATCCTCCTATTCATTTATGTCCATTTAGTTTTTTGTTTTTTTCCAGGGGTCCCTAGAGAACCCCTTGAGGGTTTTAGGGCTGGGTCACACCTATCAATGGAATCCCACTAACTCAGGTTACAAGATTTCCCTCGATAGGTGTGACTAGTTTTCTATTGCTTGACAGACAGAAGCGACCTCGGGTCACATCTGTTGGGAGAACATAAGCGACTCAGGCCACACTGCTCTTTAGACTAGGTGCGACCTAGGAGATGAATGTTTGAGAGACAAAGGTGAATTGAGGTAGCACATGTTTGGGGAACAAAAGCAACTTAGGATGCACTATTATCCAGAACAAGTGTGACCTAGGTCACATCTTTCTTTGAGAAAGCTGTTGACTTCAGTGAAGATTGAAATTTTGACAATCGACTAACCCTGTTGATGGTGGAATGCAAGATGAGGGTGAACTAGAGGGAGAGAGACATTGTGGACATCATGAAATCCATTTGTGATTATAATCATGTTCATGATATATTATCTCAATATGGGTTACTCAAGTTCACTGAGAACTCGCTGATGAGGACAGTGTGACTGCTGCTCAACAAGATCATTGAGTACTAGGATCAGGAGGTTGGAGAATTCATTGTATAAGGTGAGCAAATTGAGATCACTCTGCATGATGTTTAATTTATGATTGGCATCCCATTACTGGATTCCATATGTGACATTAATCCTGTGCATCTACAATATGTGGACATGGATGATATCTTGGCTCCTCACTGTATGGATGGCGCCAGGGTAATTTTTAGGGGCGAAATTTTGCCAATTGGCTATTTTTGAGCTTTTTTTCAAAAAATAAATTATCTATTTGGTCATTTTTAGTCTCTAATATCGCCTATATTTACATAATTATGTTTTTTTATCATAATATTCGCCAAAATTTACATGTTTCAGTAGTAAATTGTAGGTTTCATATTTAATATTCGCCTACATATATATATATATATATATATAATATTAGAATCCTTAAAAAATGCCCTAGATGGAGCGTAGTTACATGGATCTTATCTACTCTTAGTGGAGTACATACTTAGATATGTGGTTGATTACTATAGGGGTTTTATGAGTGTTGGGATTGAGTGGGACCCACAATATCTTGGGAATATAGATGCGCATTATAGAGTAGATGTTGCTAGGGACCTACTTTGAGTGGGCCCAAGTTTTACTAACAATGGTCTGGCTTTATCTGAACCATTGCAACTGACACTGTGGAAACTTTAGGTTTTCCACTTTATCTGTGATTTGTTTGTTGAGAGAGTTCCCATGATGAGACCTCACCTTCTAGCATTGTATAATAGGTCGATGGATCCTTAGATGCACTACTAGGGAGAGATGATGATACGTGAGGGTGGCAGTGTTGTTGGTCAGATATTCAGTCAGGGTTTTTTTGCATAATGGTAGCAACTCCAAGTGGTTATTGAGGACTACCCTTATGTGTGGATGGAATTTAGGGGCCATCCAGATTTATCATGAAACCTCGTTTAGGCTTGGGTCCTGATGCTATGTATGATTAATGCATTATGATTATAGATGTGTTTACAACACTACATAGATGGTAGATAGAGTTTTATATATAATCATGGTATTGATGACTTTTCATATGTGTATATAGATGTGGGTTTGATGCCCCTAGCCAACTTCCATAGATAGCACAAAAGGGTCAATGGAGTCGACCCTTCCCCCCGGGTGCAACATACGACGAGGAGCCCAGAGGAAATCCTAGAGGGGTTGCTTTGAGATATTGATTGTCTACTTGAGGGTGTCTCAGACAATGAATGGTAGCATCTAGATGATGAAATTATTGTAGTGTTCTACCAAACACCCCCTATGTGGCACATGGCTATGTGTTGTATTGTAGTAGTTTCACAGGGGATTCATTACTTGATGTGAGGAGAATTTCCTTGCATAAAACATGATAGTGATGAGGAGGAGACTGTGGAATCCTCTAAGTATTTTGATCACTAGTCAACAACTTGTAGAGTTTCCCCCAATGCTATAAGCATGGGGATTTTTTACTAATGTATTGATTTTGATAGAGTTTTTGGGGATCCTTACTGCAAACACTACTATATTTTGGACATATGATTTATATATACAGATGCATGTGGATGCAAACTTTGTTACTTTTTATGATCTTTTTATTTTGATGATAATTCTTATGCAATGTTTGTATATATGGATGAAAAATAATATGAATGCATGCAAATGATTTACTTCCTTGTTATTGACAATTGATATGCCAGTCCATAATTTACTTATCCATTTGGTATGCTACACTATTGAAACTCCTAGGAACATGGATGAATGTAGTGGATTCAAACTATCTAACTGGTTGTTTAGTTCACGAGAATTTTCTAAAAAAATAAGGATCATGTACTTGGTAACATTTATTCAATTGTGCAACAAGCAGCTAGGAATCTATATAAACAAAAAGGTGATGAATGCACATGTGGAGGAAATCATCCAGGATACCAATCACAACATGGTATTCCATCTAGTTGTTGGTGGTTGCACCAATACAGACACCATTTATATGGATCAATTCATATGATGAGGAATAGAGTACCCATGCAATCAATGAGATATTTGGGCAATATCTAATTGCACCATCAGCATAAATGATGTAGACGATAGGATAAGAATCCATTTGATAAGACCAAGGTAAAAAACCATGAGGATCTTTTCAAAAATGGGAAAAGGGAAGGAAATAAAAAGCTACGATACAAAAAACAATGGTTTTATTAGATTCACATAGAAACTCTTGAGACACAACCCATTCCGAAAGATTTTCAAGGATTGACCATCTAGACTGGAAAGAAGGCATGCCCCCTTTCTGAGGTAGATTTTCACAACATAAGGTCACTGCCGCATATACTCGAACTATCCTTTGCCAAGTTTATCATGGGATTAATCATAGGAAAGGACAAGGTCACCTTCTTGGAATGTTCATGGTTGGACATGGGTTTTGTAATGTACTTTCAACTGCTGCTTGGAAGCTTTGATAGTTTGGAGTTTCGCACGACAATCCTCATCCAAATTTTTTTTAGGGTGATCAAGCATTGTTCCAAAGTGGTGGTATTTGGTAAAATTTCAATGACAATGTATAGGGAAGGGATTTGACACTTGATAGGGAGAATAGATTCAACTCCATGCAAGAGATGGAATGGGGTGAACCCTGTCACGATTTTGGTTGATGTTCGATATGTCCATAGGCCTTGAGAGAGAATGGTTCCAGTTGGATTTGTGTTTATCCATCATCCGTTGGAGCATGGTTTCGAGGATTTTGTGAACAACCTCGACTTTTACATTTCCCTCAGGGTAATAGGAAGAGAAAAATTGGTGCTCAAATTTCAACATATGCGCAAGTTCCTTCCAGATGGTTTCCTTGGAGTTAGAACCATGACCAGACACAAATTGGTGGGGGATGCCAAATTGAGTAGTAACGTGGTTGAAGAAGAAACACGTCACAGTGGCCCCAGTACAATTAAAGGTTGGTGTGGATTCAACCCATTTGGTGAATAGTGGACAACCACAATTATGTACTTATGGACACCAACCCACATAGGATTGCACTCCATGAAATCGATGACCCACTTGTAGAAGGGGCTGACAATGATGACGAAATGCAATGACATAGGAGGGGTTCTCGCTCTTGGTGTAAAGAGTTAACAATTACGATAGTGTTTGACCACCACAATGCAATAAAAAAAGGGTTGCCCAGAAATAATAAATGTAGATGACCTTTTGGGTGGTATCCATCCTTGAGAGATGGCCACCACAAAATATGCTATGGTATTCATTTAATACTTGTTCATCCTAATCATGTGTGAGACATCGTCTCAAGATGTCGTCAATGCATCATCGATATAATGCCACTGATAATAAGGTATTGTGGGGATTGATGACTAATTCGATGATGATCGTCGTGGTTTAGGTGAGGACCAAACTTCGGGGTGCATATATAAACAAGTATGGCCCCGTACCAATGATCATTGGAAGATATGGTGAACAAGTGTTCATCTGGAAGGTTCTCAATGAAAGGGGCTGATGCAGAAGTGGATGGTAAATCCATGATAAGCTGCAAAAAATATGAATCCTTGGTGTTATTGGGGGTTACAAATTCGAGATCGTACTCTTATAGGATAGTGATCCATTTAACGACACTACCTTGGATAAGGTGACGATTCAAGGGATACAGCATGGGATTCAAGTTTGCAATGAAATTGGTTCAACTCAGTAGTATGTAATGGTGAACAATTTGAACCAAAAATATGATGGTTAAGGCTAACTTATTCTCATGCCGATAGGAGAGAGGTAGACCAGACAAGTTCTAACTCACATAATATATGTTGTGAGCTTAATGACTTCGGAAATGACATAGTCGTATGCCAAAATGTAAAGGATGAAATTATTTGTAAAGTCTGGAGGGAAAACCAAGGGGGCATAAATGAAAGCTTGTTTCAACGCGTCAAATGATGCTTTTCTTGCTTGTCCCAAACAAAAGGAACATTGGAATGAAGCAAAGCAAGAATCCATGAATTGTTGTGGCATGATCAGGTATGAATCAACGTAAGAGGTTCACCTTTCCTTGAATACTTTGCAATTGGCATAAGGTCCTCAGAGGGGGAAGGATAATGATGGATTGAACCATCAAAGGGTCAATGGTGATCCCTTTCTAAGAAATGATGAATCCTAGCAATCGACTGACATGAATGAAAAATATGCACTTGAGGGGGTTTGAGAATATGTTATATTTATGAGCTCTAACGAACAATTGTCGAAGGTCCCGTAGATGTTGAAAGTGTTTCTTGGAACGTGATGTGATGTTATGCAAGTATGCGAGGATAATGCGAACCATATCATGAAAACAATATGACATGGAACGTTGAAAAGTGGCTCCAACGTTCTTGATCCTGAATGGCATTACTCGATAAATAAAGGTTCCCAATGGGGTGGTGAATGTGGTTTAGTATGGGTCCTATTGGGAAATTTGAATCTATTTATATGCCAATAATCCATCCATGAAGGAAAAAACCTCATGCGCAACGCAAATGTCGATGACCTGGTCGGTGAAGGGGGTGGGGAAACTGTCTTTGGGAAATGCCAAATTTAGATCTCAGAAGTCATTATAAACATGTATGGTCCATTTATTTTTATTGAATGGAATGGGATTGGAAACCCATCTGGTATACACAATTGGATAAATGAATCTAGCTTTATGCAACTTTTCAATCTTGGCTTTAATGAGTGACACTTTCGATGGGTGGATAGGTCTTTTCTTTTGATGCACTGGTGCAACTTTTGGCCATGTATCAATATGGTGTTTGACAATGGTAGGTTTGAGTTTGGGAATTTCAATATAAGACCAAGCAAAGTTTTATGAAACTCTTGAAAGAGAGATTTATAGGAAGCAATCTCTTCAGGAGTATAAGAGGCACTTAAAAGAATGTTCTCAGTGGCACCTAGTTTAACCGAAATCTTCACCTAGATGGTGGGAGAGATATTGGCCATATTACCTTCTTCAAAGGAATCCATGGACGGGATTGGATTCTTGAACCAATAAATGTTACCATGACATATAAATTATCTCAACTTAATAGAGAATTGATCTAGAAATAAAGAAGGGAGATTGGGTTCCTCGAGAATGAAATATGCATGATGATGCATATCATCCCAAGGGAATTTGGTTTTGTAAGGGATTCAAGAATATCTTCATCACTTCGAAATGATCGAATAGACAATTCGTAGGGGCCTGTGCTTGTTGACATGGTTGCAGTATTATGAACTTATGAACAAGGCACCTCGGAGGACGAGATGTAATAAATGTTGGTTGTCCTATTTGAAGAGGACATGGGAGGGTGCATTTCTTGAATGGTGGTGACTTGGGAATCTAGAGAAATTCGACACAAATAAGCCAAAATAGATCGATATTAGTACAACAATGCGAATAATGACCATAAAGGCCACATAATGCACATGGATGGTTGGTGCACCATGATTTGTGACGCTAGAGAAATTCGACACAAATAAGCCAAAATAGATCGAGATTAGTACAACGATGCAAATAATGACCATAAAGGCCACATAATGAACATGGATGGTTGGTGCACAATGATTTTTTATGGGGTTTGGGAGCATCAGGAAGATGGACAATTGGAGTATTCTCATAATTCTTCTCTTCTATCATTTCTAGATGAGTGTGCAAGATGATAAACTCCAGACACTATTGGGTAGCATGAACCAAGAAGACATAGCACATGACAAAAAGCGTGGGTGTTCAAGCAGTGGAATAATGAGGGGGATTAATGGCTTGGTTCGGAGTAGCTTGTGTCATTACATTCTTGTATTTTTCCCATCATTCTTCTTGGGAGGAGGTTGGTTTGTGGGTGGGGATTCCTTTGTGACTCCAGGAGGAGGGTTATTGGAAGTACTAATTGGTTGCACATGAGTCAATATTACCTATGGTGTGGGGTGGTTTTGGTGGAGTAAGGTACCAAATAGGAATCCCTAACATCAAACCATGAAGGTTGAGCATATCAATCATATGCAAGCTCACTATTATAGAAAGTGGAAATAGAAACATAATTTGATGAATGGGTGTAGCTCCCCACATGTTCGTGGATAACTGGTTGGGAGGGGGTGTAAGTTGAGGTTAGGAAGTAGAATTATCATAAGAGATAGTGCACAACTATGATATATCCACCTCATAGGATGGGTGTTGGAATATTCTCACCATCATCATTTGTATTTGGATGCATTGCATGCATTCTGCATGCATGCACCTAGTCAATAGTATGGTCTCCTAGCACCAAGTCCCTAGTTCTAGGCCCCCTAGAGCCTATTTTTAGTCATCAGTAGCCCTCCTACCTACCTAGTGCACATTGTTTTCATCATCTGGATACTAATGCGCCCTACTACACACTTCTAGGATCACATCAGTCAGTTCGTGCATTGATTAGTCAGTTCTTGCATTGATTGCTTAGTTAAACTGACTGTAGCTCCCACATGTCTATATCGGAATGCCACTTGACTACTGACAAACTGTCATGCACCCTTGGAGCCTGCTTACCTTTATTAGTTCTCACATGCATCAGTTAGACTTAGTTAGACTCACCTTTGATTGACCTTTGACTATCGGTGCCCACTACCACTGATTGGGTGATGGTTCCAATGCAGTCCAAGCCATCCATTGAGGAGAATGCGAATCACCTTTGGGGTAATAAAAAATTAATTCTATTGTACTCTCATATTTTTTCTAGCTTATACCTTATGAATGACATTACAACATTTTTTCTCATTCTTTGAGTTTCATGTGTGAATATTGATTCAATTCTATCTCTTCTTCTCTGCAATTCTTGAGTGATATTTGTGAGGTTTGTTCAAGCTGAGTGATATACACCTGTAGAATTTCACATGGTATCAGAACTTGTTACAACTTTTCAATTTGCAATAGTTTATTGAACAACTGTTTTTCAGTAGAGCACCAGAAGCCTCTGGATTTCCATAGCAAATCCTGGTGCTATTTCCTTAAATTCACTGGAGCAATCCAGTGAGGTCTAGCCAGGTGTAAAGGATCCGGTCAAAAGTGCTCACTTTCCTAAAGTAGTGTTCTTTAGATTCTGCAACAAACCTCCAGTCAAATTTCATTGTTTTTTGCAGGTTATTCGAAGTGTTCTTGCAGTTACAATAGTTTTGAAGTTTTCTGCAGTTGCAGCATTTTTTTGCAGTTAAAGCAGTGTCAAATTTTTTCTGTAGTTGTAGTAGTTTTTGCAATTGCAGTAGTTTTTGCAGTTGCAATAGTTCCTACAGTTCCTGCAGTTGCAGCAGTTTTCTGCAATTACAGTAGTAGATTTAGAATTCAACAACAGCTTTGATGGATCTCAAACTCACCTCCTTCAACTATTTCAAATGGAAAGTAAAAATGGAGATTTTCATGAATTCCATAGGTCTCTTCAAAGTGTCACATGGGACATCATTCGAACCTACTGGTGCTACACAGAAATCCAAATATATTGATAGACTTGATGAAGCAATTGGGCTTCTACTCCTCGGTATTTCCGATGATCTACACTTTCATCTCTCTAGTATCAAAACTCCCAAGGAGGTTTGGACAAAGCGTAAAACTCTGTTTGGAAAAAAGGATGATTTGAAAGAGCATCAGATGGAAAATGAGTTAATCTCTTTGAGCCCCAGCAATTTTGACTCTATTAATTAGTTCTTCACCAAGCCCAAGAACCTGGTTGTGCAGATGAAGCAATATGGAATTGAGAAAGACAAAGAAGAAGATACATAAGACATTCCTTTCTTTGTTTCTCTAGAAGTTGAAGACAATTTCGAATTGTCTACTTCCCATGTAGCAGAAGCAGATGAAAGTAACACAAATGATGGATTTGATCCATCTTCTAATTCGAATTCTAAGCAAG
Source organism: Larix kaempferi (assembly GCA_027924585.1). Classification (NCBI taxonomy): domain Eukaryota; kingdom Viridiplantae; phylum Streptophyta; class Pinopsida; order Pinales; family Pinaceae; genus Larix; species Larix kaempferi. The sequence continues at coordinate 14,369,188 of BSBM01000179.1, forward strand.
ATATGTCAGCTACTACTCTAGAAGCTTAAGTGACTTTCGAAATCTCTACTTCGCATGATCCTTCTAATGTGCAAGATGATGATCCACTGAGTTTTTTGGAGAATAAATAATATTTTGGAGGTGATGCATTCACCCTCCTTGATCAAATTATTCCTATATAATTCAATTCGATCATGGGCACAAGTTCTCAGAGTTTCACTGAATATGAAGGACACTACCATTCACTTGGGTTCAAGTCTCAGGAAAATTTTTGTGATTTTGGTTTTGATCTCACCCCTACTAGTTCAAAGGAGATCATAAGAAACCATCTATCAATTCTTAGAGATGATTTTAAGTCCAATCCATCACCATTTTTTCATGGTTCATTTGGTTTTGATCTCACCCATGTTGGTTCAAAGGAGATCATAAGAATACATCTATCAAGTCTTGAAGCTAATTTTAAGTCCAATCCACCACCATCATGTCATAGTTTATTTGGTTATGATCTCACCTATGTTGGTTCAAAGGAGATATCAAAGAACTATCTACACATTCCTGGAGCTGATCCTACCTCAGTTGGTTCGAATCACATGTTCCAGAATGATCTTCATATTTTTGGATTTGTTCTCACCATGTTTGGGAGCAAGTTCATAAATCCTCCAGATTTGCTTGCATCCACTGAAGGAGAATTCAAGCACATGTTTTTGGAGCATGATCCACTTCTTCCCAGAAGGAATATGCCTCCAGAAATTGAATCAAGCATCACACCACTGCTTGTTGAGAAAGAGAGAGAAGCTTCATCTCAATAAAGTTCATATTCAGAGTCTGAAAGTGAAAGTAATGAAGAGCGAATGCTAGATCCAGATCCATAAGAACCTGAAGATCTATCACCTGAAAATGAAGATGAGCAAATGCTAGATCCAAATCCACAAGAACATGAAGATCTAGCACCTGAATATCCAACTATTCTTCCTAGATGGGTTGTCACAACTCTTAGATATGTCGGTGATCTTGTTGGAGATCCACTTGATCCAAGGAGAACCAAGTCTGATTTTCAGAATGGAAGGTTTCATCCATCCCACATTGATCCATTTCTTACCGATATATCCTTTCTTGGTAAATAAGTTCACTTACCTTTTGGGGTGAGTGATGCACATGCTTGATTAGCATTTTACAGTCTATCTTGAGGGGGGGATTTCTTCCCACTGGGTTTTCCCTCTTTCCTCACATTTTTATTTAGATTGTTGTACGGGGTGACCTTTGATCTCAGTTACCAGGGCCCTACTATTTCAGTTCTACTTCCTCATAGTCTGGCTTGCGTGGGGGGTGTTGGAATACTCTCACCATCATCATTTGTATTTGCATGCATTACATGCATGCGAGTCATCAGTATGGTAGTCTCCCTCACCTAGTTCCTAGTTTTATCCCCCCTGGAGCTTGTTTTTAGCCATCAGTAGCCCTCCTACCTACATAGTGCATATTTTTTTCATCATATGGATACTAATGTTCCCTACTACACACTTGTAGAATCACATCAGCCATTTCATGCATTGATCAGTCAGTTCTTGCATTGATTGCTCAGTTAAACTAACTATAGCTCCCATACGTCTATATAGGAGTGCCACTTGACTACTGACAGTCTGTCATGCACCCTTGGAGTCTCCTTCCATTGATTAGTGTGCACATGCATCAATTAGACTCAATTAGACTGAACTTTGACTGACCTTTGACTATCAGTGGTTACTACCACTAATTGGGTGATGGTTCCAATGCAGTCCAAGCCATCCATTGAGGAGAATTCGAATTACCTTTGGGGTAATCAGATTCATTCTATTGTACTCTCATATTTTTGTTAACTTACAGCTGATGAATGGCATTATATCAGTTTTTCTCATTCTTTGAGTTTCATGTGTGAATATTGATTCAATTCTATCTCTTCTTCTCTGCAATTCTTGAGTGATATTTGTGAGGTTTGTTCAAGCTGAGTGATCTACACCTATAGAATTTCACAAGGGGGAGGTAACGACTGAAAATACCTTACCATGGAAGCATCTTGAAAAATTATAGGATTAACACTCGTGAATGAAGGAATGGAGAAGATTCCAAAGATGCTTTCAACCATAGGTAGGACATTGTCTACGCAAGCCATCCCCTTGGTATCGTAAAAAGTCAGTTGATCTAGTTTTGTAATATTCCCTTCATGGGGGAACATCATAAGCTTGAATACCATAAAGAATTTTTTTTTCATAGTGTACATGTAGCTACACCCAAGGAAGAGGTTGTAATCTAGCTGGGCATAATAGCATGTATATTTTCATAGTCCATCTTGTAGGTGTTTAGTTTATGGATATAAATGTGTGGATATTTCAGAGTACATTGTTTTGGTTGGACACTCCAACCATCTTCAGGGATCATGAGAGCCAATTCAAAACCTTAATGTTGATCAAGGATATTTTCCTAGTTAGCTAGATAGGGATGTTCTAGAGGTTACCTTGTGGTTGAGAAACATGACCATCATAGGAACGAAACGTCACAAGGGACGGTGCAAGTTCATGGGAACTAAGATTTTGTTAGACATGGTTTGAAATAATGCAAGTGGAGGAAACTTCATTGATGATGCACCGATGAATAATAAATTTGTTTACAGCTACACGAATATGGAAATATACTGAAGAGGGATTCCAATATTTTTTGATCAAGTTCAAATTGTTAAATTTTCAAAATTTACTTCAATCTGATCTAGGATATTAACTGAGAGAACAACATGTATATCATATCTACAGCATATCAATCATGGAGACAATAATGCAAGCACACAAGAGACACAAAGATTTACTTGGGGAAAACCATAAAGGTGAAAAACCCCAATAACTTCATCAGAGATAGATAGAGCAATGATACAACCAACCATGAGAGATATACATAACCTAGCAGAAGATACTCCTCCTCCATAAGTGCGCCACTCCTCCTTGAGTGCATGAGTGAGAAGTAAGTGAGCAAATAGAGTGCCTCCCGCACTCTATTTATACTTGACTTGACTTGCCTTTTTACCTAACTCATGTAGGCTCGAACTTAACCACATAACATAATGCTGACTGGGCCGACCCCCAATAGGGTGGTCTAATAACCCTTTGACCCACATGACTTATACAGGGCCGACCCCAACAAGGTGGTCTAATAACCCATCAAGTATAAGTTACAACACTTCCGTATAGAGGAATAATAACATCTCTATAGGAATACAATATACATATATGTGAAATACATTCCGAAGTTACATATACATCAACACTCCCTCTTAACTAGGAAGGTATTTCTCAACACAGTTCTTCTAGCACAAGTCATCTTATCTGGATCATCATCATCGATGCATCGTCATCATCATCATCACTGCTGCTGCTATCTCAATCAATCTCTGAATCTACTTGTCATAGGAAGTTCTACATAGCCAGTCCTTTTTCATACTGGATGTAGGCCCACCACCTGCAGGTCTTCATCATCACTGGCCATACTGTGGAATCCTCAGGACTTATTACGTGCATCACAAAACCTCGAAAGAGCATCCCAGGATGTTACGAGCACACAGCTCTACGTATAGGATCTCCCAGGGCACCGAATTACATGTGAGCTCACCACAAAACCTTGCAAGAGCATCCCAGGCTGTTACGAGCACACATCTCTACCTATAGGATCTCCCAGGGAAACGAATTACATGTGGTCATGGCAAAACCTCGCAAGAGCATCCCAGGACTGATTACGGGTACACAGCCCAACCTATCGGATCTCCCAGAGAACCGAATTACATGCCATAGGACAAAACCTTGAAAGAGCATCTGCCAAATATCCCAGGGAACCGAATTACATGCCATAGGCAAAACCTCGAAAGACTATCTGCAGATCTCCCAGGGCACCGAATTACATGTCCTTCCAGAGCAAAACCTCGAAAGAGCATTTGCCAGATATCCCAGGGAACCGAATTACATGCCATAGGAAAAACCTCGAAAGACTATCTGCAAATCTCCCAGGGCACCGAATTACATGCTCATCTGCAAAACCTGATCCACAGCCATAGAGTATCAACCTGATACTCACCATACATCATCCTGATGTACTCATGATCATCCTGATCATCATCACTGCAACATCCTGCTGCATATCATCTGGAGCAACATCCTGAAGCTCGTCATCCATGATCATCTTGATCATCATCACTACAACATCCTGTTGCATATCATCTGGAGCAACATCTTGAAGCTCGTCATCCATGATCATCCTGATCATCATCACTGCAACATCCTGCTGCATGTCATCTGGAGCAACATCCTGAAGCTCGTCATCCATGATCATCCTGATCATATAATGCATCTACCTGATACATATCATCATACATGATCTACCTGATCATACAATGTATCCACCTGATACAAATACAAATACATGATAGATATCACCATACATGATCCACCTGATCATAAAATGTATCCACCTGATACATATACAAATACATGGTCCAAGCATCCAACATGATTCATATACAAAAACACATACACATGATCCAACCGATCATATCCAGCATCCAACATGATGCGTTCATACATATAAATGATCCAACTGATCATATCCAGCATCTAACATGATGCATACATACATACATATAATGATCCAACTGATCATATCCAGCATCCAACATGATGCATTCATACATACATAAAAAATGATCCAACTGATCATATTCAAGCAGAAACCAGAACATCATCCTGATGCTCATCATCCAATGCTTACATCCATAGCCATGTGAAGGGTTCCCCTTCCAACATGCTTGGAATGGCTTCAGCAAATGTGTCCATCACTTCTTCCTCGAAGTATCCTCGATCTGAAGCATGCCAAGCCTCTCTCTAAAGTACTTGAACTTCACCCTGGCTAGTGGCTTCGTCAGCACATTTGTAATCTGCTCGACCATCACAACATACAGGAGCTTCACAACTCCTCTCTGCACCATATCCCTGATATAGTGATATTTGATCTCTATGTGTTTCGACCTGTCATGAAACACTGGGTTCTCGGACAGCTTCACACAACTCTAGTTATCACAAAAGATACCAGTAGCATCCAACGGGAGATCAAATAACTCAGACAGTAGCTTCCATAGCCATACTGCCTCACAACTAGCTGAACAGGCTGCAACATACTCTGCCTCAGCTGTACTTAGTGCTACGCAGGACTGCTTCCTGCTAAACCAAGAGATCACACCTGATCCCATACTGAAGCAACACCCAGATGTGCTCTTCCTATCTGCAGCACTGCCTGCCCAATCTGAATCAACATAACCCTGCAGGTTAAACTTTTGATTTGCTTCATACTTGAGCCCAAAATCCATTGTACCCTTCAGGTACCTCAGAACATGCTTTACAACAACCAAGCGAACACTCCTCGGATCTTTCAGGAACTGAATAAATGTGTTCACAGCAAAGAAAATATCTGGTCTCATGTTCGTCAGGTACCTCAAGGAACCAATCATCTGACGATACATAGAGACATCAACCAGCTTAGATGAAGCATCACATAGAAGCTTCAGATTCGATGTCATAGGTGTGGCCATGGCCTTGCAATTCATCATCCCGAACCTCTTCAAGATCTCTTACTGCATACTTCCCTTGTCCAAGGAAGATTCCATCTACACTCTGCCACACCTTCATGCCAAAAACAAATAGTGCATCATCCCCAAGTTCTTCATCTCGAACTCAGTAGTAAGCTTCCACTGCGTGTCGGCAATCAATCTATCTTCACCTGATACAAACAGGTTATCTGCATACAAAAGTAGTATCACTGGATTGCCTTCCTCAACCTTGTAGAAAAGATTGGAATCCGCTTTATTCTTGGTAAATCCCAAGCTTAGTAGAAAGCTGTCTATCCTACCATACCAAGTTCTGCACACATATATGACTACACCATGCTGTCTTGAAATCCATCTAGTGCATCTTCTATTTCATCACTTTTATATTTCTCAATGCTGCCATCTGCAACATGCTTGATCTGATAGTTCCATTTGGAAGTCATAAAAAACTTCCTTCATGTCTTGGGACAACATCCCAAACATCGTTCTTCATGATCAACGGATCATGGCATTCCATTTCTTCATCCCAGATCCTGGGAACTTCAATATCTTCAATAGATAATTTTGTTGTTGAACAAATTTTGTAGTTCTTCTTTTGTAGGAGATGGCATATGATCTTTCCTACACAACAAGTTAAATTGCATGATTAGAAAACATCTCATAGTTTTCAGAGCAAATTCTTACACATAAAGAAATATGTCATACAGTCATGCAATTATCTTAGCCAATGCTTCAATACAACATTTATCCATATCCCGTAACTTTCTAGATGCCTTCCAATCTCTACCAGAACATTGTTAAGAGTGTGCAAAACTCCCAACATGTCAGCAAAGAGGTTTCATTCTAGATAAGTAGCAATGGAATGTTGTACAGTGCCATAGGCTACTTACCCATGCATATTAGTAGTATACTGTTCATTAATGCAATTATTCTAATGTGCATAATACACAACCTAATTCTAGGAACATCAGTATATACATCATTGAACAGTATTATTTAAACAAACACATATGCAAGAAATGATAATTAAAAATACTTATCTTTGTTTGGTTATTGGGTGGACTCCCTCTGAGTCTTTGCTTCCTTGTAGGAGCTGCTGAAGTAGCTTCTTCTACACCTTTCTGTTATGGAATGTAGAAAGATGTTCAACTCCCTTTGAATATCTGCATCCTTGTAGAAACTACTGAAGTGTGCTCCTTTGCTTTCTTGAAGGAACAACTGGAGTGTTCTTCCTCTTGATCTTTTCTTCTGTCCTTGAACTTACATTCATCCTTGCATGCTTATTAGTATCATCATTGTGTTATCCTCTAGGTCTCATACATAATCAAACATTCATTAGTATAATCTTAATAAAACACAATAATCTCAAGTATGTAGAGTCATGGTCATTTCAAACACAGATAATAAATATTAGTATTCAAGATTTCAGGGAAGATTTCTTTTACTCATGCATGTTCTCATTTGATCATAGGATTCCTCTGGTTAGTCAAATCAATCAATACAAGAGACATAATTCTTTTACTTATATTCCTATTTGACCATAGGATTTTTCTGGTTAGTCATATCATCAATCAAAGTAAAAATCATAATATGCCTAAACCCATGATTACTAACTTCAATGAATAATCATAATCAATCATGCCAAGTATACTTAAATAAAGGATCTTATCACAAGGTGAGATTCTAACTTGATATAGGAAAAACATACCTGGATTAGCATGCTAGCTAATTATGTCTAACATACTCACATGATGTCTTCTTGTTCTTCTTCAATGACTTGTGCTAGTAACCTGTATATCTCATAGGTTAACCATTATAAAACCAAGTTATACATACCTCGTAAATGGATCTTTTATGAGATCCATGACAATGGATGAATCTTTGTCCTCATGTCATCATGATCATATCTTCTTTGAACCAGAACATGATTTGTCTTTCTTGGTGTACCTTTCATGTTAGTAACATAAACCTCATACAACACCATAATGCATTAGTACAATCATAAGTGTCAATACCCTAATCAATGAATATTTTCTATCGTGCATTCATAATTTTATTAAGGTGATATGACAAGTCTAAAATCAAGATTGTACTAACCGTAATAATATGAAGACAAACATACCATAAACTTAATCATGAACAAATATCGAAACATACCTCAATGAGTCATACCTGTCGAGATCGCTTGTAATCTTCTTATGTAAGGCCTTAGCCTCATCTCCCTCTGAAACAGGAACTTATTCACTCATGCAAATGATCAATCCATCTTCTTCTAGGATTAACCTAATCCACTTGATTTGCAAGAACTGGACATGGAGCTGGATATGGGTTTGTCAGAGAAACACCAAAAATTAAAACTTTGAATTTCAAACTTCCGAAAGGATAGAAATATGCGCCTTGATGAGCTGATCAAGCTAGTATATTTAGAATTTGAAAATTGCAAAGTTTCACTCCTCAATTTTGCCTTTGAAACTTCCGGATTCATTGGACGTGACCCTGAACTGGGGTTTGATGAAGCCCACTCTTCTTCCCAATCAAAAGGTTTGATCCAAATCTCTAATCTTCTATTTTTCTGAGGAGCTTCCAGCTGTGGTCACAGATTTCAAAAATTCCAATTTTTACAGAAGCCCTAATTTTCCACTTTTCTGATCAAAGTCCCGAACTAGGGTTTGATCAAGCCCAGCCTTCTTCCCAACCAAAAATTCTGATCTTGGTATCTAAATTTCTATTTTGATGTGTAGCATCCAGTCGTGGTCTTCGATTACAAAAAATCCAACTTTCTACGAAGCCCTAAATTCCGGAAGCAATGAATGAAGGTACTCAAAAATAATTATGTTTTGACAGAAATATGTACCTGATTGTTTCTGGTGTACCTCTGAACTTTTTGATCCACAGGGTCTGAAAAAGTTTTCTGAGATAGCCTGACCTGTTATCTTTCCATCCTGATAGGTCTGACCTCAATTGGATTCTCTGAGAGAGAGTTATGTCAAATGTCGCAACGTGACCTGTTTTGGGATAAAACAGGAGAGCGAACTTGTATGGATTGCCACGTGTCACTATTTGAGCTTCGGCCTCTGAAAACTTTTCCTAATATAGATAGCCTTGTTAGCTTTCCATCCTGATAGGTCTGACCTCAATTGGACTTTCTGAGAGAGAGTTGTGCCAAGTGTCGCAATGTGACCTATTTATGGGATAATACAGGAGAGCGAACTTGTACGGCGTACCACGTGTCACCGGTTCAACTTCGGGCTCTACAAAATTTTTTTGAGATAGTAAAGTCTGTGTACTACTTGTCACTTTTTACGAAATTTCATTTGGACCTTTCTAGCCCAATTTATGACCTTTTTCCCAAGGTCACCTGATTTTGACTCAGATCTGGAAGAGGCAGAAACCCTATATTGTACAGATCATAAATCACAAAGTACAACGAATTAGAGGTTTTCCTTTGGACACAAGGCACATGGGGATCCTAGCTTCGTTTTGTAACAATTTCCAATCCGAAAACTTCGCCAAAACAGATTTATAGCGAAAGTGCTAAGATGAATGGTTTTTTCTATATCAAGCCCTAGCATCGTAAGTGCAACAAGTGTCATACATGCCATATCATGCCTTCTTTCAGGCTAGCTCTGATACCATGTTAAATTTTCAGAATTTACTTCAATCTGATCTAGGATCTTAACTGAGAGAACAACATGTACAGCATATCTACAGCATATCAATCATGGAGACAATAATGCAAGCACACAAGAGACACAAAGATTTACTTGGGGAAAACCATAAAGGTGAAAAACCCGAATAACTTCCTCAGAGATAGATAGAGCAATGATACAACTAACCATGAGAGATAGACATAACCTAGAAGAAGATCCTCCTCCTCCATAAGTGCGCCACTCCTCCTTGAGTGCATGAGTGAGAAGTGAGTGAGCAAATAGAGTGCCTCCCGCACTCTATTTATACTTGACTTGACTTGCCTTTTTACCTAACTCATGTAGGCTCGAACTTAACTACATAACATAATGCTGACTGGGCCGACCCCCAATAGGGTGGTCTAATAACACTTTGACCCACATGACTTATATAGGGCCGACCCCAACAAGGTGGTCTAATAACCCATCAAGTATAAGTTACGACACTTCCGTATAGAGGAATAATAACATCTCTATAGGAATATAATATACATATATGTGAAATACATTCCGAAGTTACATATACATCAACACAAATGTCATGAGGTGGGAATCAAAAGTATGAATTGCACCTAAAGCAGATAATAATGCTTTTCACTGCATAGGGTAGTTACAAAGAACCTCTAACATAGACATGGAAATGGGAGACTGTGCGAAGTCATCCACAATGCTATAGTTAGGAGCAAATATTTGGGAATGCCATCCATTTTTGGATGAGGTAGGGGCGAAGGTTCTTCGACTTGTGTGGAGTCTTTCCCTTTATTAGCACGAGAGGTATCAAAATATGAACCATATTGGTTATGTCTAGTATGAAGGTTTATGTTGGAGGAAATCATGAGGAGATGTTGGACATAAGTTTCATGAGGATGACTAGAGGATGATGATGGAGGTGGATAAGGTTCCATAGGTTGTGTTGTGACCACACTTTTCGCTAGGGAGGAGTTTTTCATAACCAAGTTTTGCAAAACCATCGGTTGCGATTGGGTCAACTAATCCAGGGGTGGATTGGGCTTCCCTTGTGATGAATTATCCATGTCCCATTGGTTGGCCTCATTCCATAATTGGTGAGCCTTAGCTAGATGGGATAAATGTTGAGTTTAATTCGCATTCACACTGCAAAAAGAACAAAGATGGTTAGTCCATAACTGAGGATTCTCACCTTTCTTGGGAGGTTTATTTGAATCTTGATTTGCGGGGTTAAGATTGAATCCAGTGTTGTTAAGAGGGTTAGGGGGTTGGCCCCCACATTCCTAGCATTGGTTATTTCCTTTGTTCTTCCCATTCTTCTTCTTTTTGGGATGTGGTTGTTGGTTATTGGGCGTAGGTTGGTAGACATATTATGTTGAGTGTACACTTTCCAATGAGGAAAAGGGGGATCCATAAGGTGTGGTTTCATTAGAGGGATGGAAAAGCGCCAGGAAAATGATAATATGGATTAATGGCTAGAGGAGACACATAGATGGTAGAAGCACCGCCACACATGGTTCCACTACACGAGGGTGCATGAACATGGGGATCCAAAGTAGGAGATGAATAGGAGGAACTTGTTCCTGTATGTGAGGTGGAGCGAGGGGGATCAATGAGATAGTACAATTCAGGGGAAATACCCTAATGACGATTCTCAACACTCGGAGGATCACCATATTCATAACCACTCGAAGGGGGAGGTGTTATAGGTCAAATCTACACTTCTCCATCTGTGATCACATTAAGCTGTCGATAACACAAAAGGACAACTTGGATTGAAGAGATAGATTAACCTAGGTGATGTATGGACTAGAATTACGCCTCTGCATCTGACAAAACCTTGTTTTTACCTTCATCTTGACATGTGCGCTACTCCAGAAGCATCAAACCAGCGCACATTAGGAAGTGTGCCCTACTCTACAGGAATAAGAGGGTCGCACACCAGCTAGTATGCCCTACTGTACCTCTTGCATAGTAGCGCACACCTCAAAAAGTCTTGCAAACGCTGGTCGTAAAGAACTAAAGTTGCATATTGTGCGCTACTCTACTGTGAAAAACTCACGCACATCTTAAGATGAAATCAAAAAATATATTAATTTGACGAATTGGGATCAGTTGAAGTTGTTTTGCAACTTCCCCAACTTCCCAATCAAACTACCTCTCGATCCAAACTGCCTACCTTGTCCCATAAATAAAAGGGGGATAGAAGAGAGAGACTAGACTCAATCTAGAAACGTAGACTGAGGAGAAGAAACTATGTAGTAAGGGTTGTTATGCTGGAGGAATTCCAAAGTTAGTGTGAAGAATAAGAGCCCAGGATCCAGTTGCACAAGCACTCTGAATGATCGGGTATGATTGTACTAGTTATTTTTTTTTTACAATAAAGGTTGAAATACCCTTCCCGTCCCAATCAAATGTCTAATGGATTGCATATTTATTTGGATTAAATGATTGATTGTATTTGATGTCTAAATTGTATTTCAATTTCATCATTGTTATATCAGTCAAGATACGCCGAGGAAGGTATCTTTTATATCACAGGTTCATCGAACGGAAGATCAAGCGGAGTATCAAGCAAATGCTAGGATCGAACGTCGTTAATAAGGTATGCCTTCTAAGATCTTGATCTCTTTCCTTTTGTAGAATCATATGTGACATGATCAATGTATTTACCTGTCACCCCAGAAGTTGGTAGTGTCCCTCTCCTCGCTATAAGGTAGAAATCCTAAACAACAAACTGGCGACTCTGCTGGGGACTGGTTGTTCTCTGCTCTAGGAGACATAATTAGTTTTCCTTCCAGTACTTTTTGGTCTTTTTGATCCTCTGAGAGGCCCTGCAGGTCACTATTACATGTTTCTGCTTGCTTGACTCATCTCATTTTGATATTGCAAGGCCTGTTTTTTACCTCCTCTGACATGTGTGCTAGTCTTCCTTATATACAGTAGCGCATACTTGATGATGAGCGCTGCTTTCACTACTGTACAGTAGGGCACATCTCCCAGTGTGCGGTAGTTTATGCACTACACAGAAGGGCATATTCCTATAACTCTCTATTTGCTATAGGGATTTGATTTGCAGCCTCTTGCTTTACCTTCTTAACTAATCCTTGAGGTTTTTATGCCCTTGTTGAGTCTTGTTTGCCTCTCCTAAGTCCCTTAGGTCATCTTTTGATTGCTTGAGTACTTTTGAGGTGTCTTGTTTGTTTGTGACTCTTTTTGAAGACCGCTTACTGTTCCTTTTTGGACATAGCTGCACTCCTGTACCCTGGATGCTTGTTGCAGGTATACAAACCTTTGTTTTATAACATTTGTTGTTTGTGGCAACGCTAGCACACTTTGACGGTGTCTTGGCCTTTTATATAGGGTTTGACCCCAAGTTGGAGTCCTTAGGGTGTTTTCAAAAGCTTTTTGATTCTAGACACTTTTTTATTGCTTTGTCAGTTTCGGTCCAAGTAAGTTGAAGTCCTTTAGTCTGATTTCTTTCGAGTCTTTGTGATTGTAAGGTCATCTTTGGTTCACTTTCCTACCTTTTGCTTGGCTTAGTGTTTTCTTAGGGTTTTTTGTGCTTTGGATCAACCTGTGAGGTTTTCCTTTCCATTACAAGCATCTCTTATCCCTGTTTTCTTTTCGCTTTGTTTCCAAGCCCAAATATTTTTCCTTTGAAAAACTTTGTAGGACAAGTCTTTGTCAAGTAATCGATTTGATTGTTGTGAGCCTTACAGTTGCTTTTCCTTACTCACATTTCTCTTTTAGGTCTTACTTTCTTCCATTTTCGAGTTCTTTTTTGTTTACATATATCAGAAAAGGAAAAAAATGAGTTTGGTAGTTTAAAGTAGTAAGACCTATGATCATTTCGAAGTAGCGTAGTTTCCTTTGTTTTGAATTTGAAAAGAAAATAAAAAGAGACTTGTTTTAGGTTTGCTTATCTTTAGTTTTGAAAAACAATGAATGAGCAAGTTTAGTGAAAGTTTTTTACTTTTATGTATTTTCCATTTCTGTCACAACCATGCCACACAATGCACTACAACCTTTGAGTAAAGAACAACCCTTAAAAAGAATAATTAATAAAATTTATTAGCAACTTTTCTTTCTATGGATGTCACTACACCAACTAGCTTAGGCTAAGGTTTTATATTAGAAAACACTCTAACTATCCGAAACCATTTTCATTACTCAATAATCGTAGTGAGACTATTTTTAGGTAAACCCATTGACATCAAAGTTGTTCTGGAAGCTCCACTGAAACCAGAGCTAAGCACGAGGCCTTGCGAAGGTGAAATAGTGAGGATACCCCTTCACTTTTCATTCGGAGCATACACCAAGGCTGGTTCGCGTACGGGGATCCTTTTGGATTTTGGGCTTATCTACCCTAACCATGCGTTCTAGTAGGACCTACGGCTGTCCCTCGGAGCTTCTTTCGTGTTAATGGTAGCCTTAGTATCTTGAATTTAGGGCTTCTTACATAGGTGGCAGTGAAAGGCTATTTTCATTGTACCTAGGACAGATACGGAAGGTAACCCTTTTCAGTAATCCCAGGAGGGCGGTTTGGTGATTCAAATGCTTGCACCTAGAGGACCTGAACTGGACATCGTATAACTGTTCTTCGATGCTCTACTAGCTTGTTCTAGGCCCTGATCATCCCAGACTTTCTATTGAGAGTATTTACCATCCTTGTTTTCTTGGTTTTGGATACTTAGGATTTTTGTAGTGGTTTGCTCTTTGTGCCTCTCGCCCTTAGTTGGCCTTATATATTTCTGGCACGTTGAGTCAGAACTATGGATAGCATCCCAGTGAGCACCAATCATGGGACCCCTATTCAAGGGGATCCTTGTGCTTTTCCATTCATTGGGAACATTGGTACTCCCTTAATGGCTACCTTGAATCTTTCGGGATTCACTATAGGGATACCGATTTGGTTATTTTCTGCTCTGAATGCCTTGCATGCTCCTGATGCTTCTCAAGTAAGCACCTCACATCAAGAGAATCAAAAACCCATGCCCACTTCGCCAGTAACATCTTCTCCTCCTACTTCTCCCTCATGTGGTGAAAGTAGTAATACTAATAACCAGCATTCTAAAAGGAATACACGGAAGAAGAATAGGAAGAAGATGCCAAAGCAAGGGGGCATCCACCCAGCCTCTGGAGGTCATGCTGGGGGAACCTGCCCAGCCTCTAGAACTCATGCTAGGAAAAAATACTCAGTCACTGTGAATCATACTGAACCTTGCCACCCTTCCTCTGGAAGTCATGCTGGGGGCACCTACCCAGCCTCTGGAGGTCATGCTAAGAGCAAACTTTCAGTCAATGCAAATTATACCGAAAGAATGTCTTCAACAACTGTTTGTCATGTTGAGGACATGTCATTGATCACTACCGGTCATATTAATGACAAGTCACCAGTTCCTGTGAGTCATACTGGAGAAACTGAATCGGCCACTGCAAGTCATGCTGAGAATGTTAACATTGTTGACAAACCTAATAAATAGAAGCTTAAGTTCCCTTGTAATTTTTGCGAGGGAGACCATCTTACTCACCGGGGCCCTGCTATTCTAGAGGTGCAAAGAGTGTGGTCCATAGTTCAAAAGTATTATGCTTCTGAAAAACCAGCCAATGCAAGTCATGCTAGGGGCAAGCTGTCAACCAATGCTAGTCATGCTGAGAGTACTGTTGTTGTTATGGAGTCTAAGCTTATAGGACGCAAGCCAAAGTTCCCTTGTAAACTTTGTAAGGGAGATCACCTTACTCACCCATGCCCTTCTATTCCAGAGGTGCAGAGAGTGTGGTCCATGTCTAAAGGATCCTCTGCTCCTGAATTGTCTATAGATTCCCAACAGCCGGATCAACCTTTGGTTTATGAAGTGGTTGAACCAATGCAATCTTTGGTCAACCCCACACTTGTCTTCCTTCGGAGAGTGAAGTGATCGAATCGATGCAATCTTCGACCGATCCCATCAGTCCTTCGGAGACTGACGCACTTGTCCCTGAAGTCTTCTGCATTACCAGTTCAGATATCTCTAAAAATTGGGGCACTACATCTGTGCTGAGTGAACCCCTACCAAGATCTGGGATCATTTCCTTTGATTGGAATAGTCTAACTCGGCCTCGCCTTCCTTCTGCTACACCTTTCTAGATAAAGGTTGATATCGGCAACCATGTGGTTCATCGATGTATTGTAGATGAAGGAGCCTCTGTTAGTATCTTATCCCCTTATGCTTGGAGAGACTTAGGTTTCCCTAACCTTGTTACAGCTATTAATTGACCGTTGACCTTCGACAAAAGACCTACTGAACCGTTGGGATTCCTCCCTCAGGTACCTGTTACTTTGGGTGGAAAAAAAGTCTTTGTTGATTTTATGGCTTTAAAGGACCCTATGGATTTTGATATGATCCTTGGACATGATTACGTATATACTATGCAGGTTGTGGTGTCTACGCTCTTTCGTGTGATGCATTTTCCTCACAACGGAAGCATTGTCACTATCGATTAGCTTAAATTTGTTGATCCCTCTTATTACCCAACTATAGACCAAGTATGTCCCCCATCAGTAGGAACTACCATGTCACAATAAAATTATGTGGCATATTGTTCTTTGAGTCCAATTGCTACTGAGAAGAAGCCTCTGAATTCATGCTTACCTTCTCAGGACTGGGTCTCGGCAATTGACCAGGCAATGACTCCATCTGAATGTTTAGATATGTGTTCTATCTGGGATGATATACTTCCCTCTGATGAAGTTTTCCTAGATTCTATAATGCAGTCTTCCATTCATTTGGACATTGATGAAGTTCCGAGCAGTCTTCCACCTTCCCTTCGAGATCGTTAAAAACAGTAAGGAAGCTTTGAGCAGTCTTCCACCTTCCCTTCGAGCTCGTTAAAAACAGTAAGGAAGCTACAAGCATTCGTCCACCTTCACTTCAAGCTTGTTAAAAATAGTAAGGAAGTTTCGAGAATTCTTCCACCTTCCCTTCAAACTCGTTAAAAACAGTAAGGAAGTTACGAGCATTCTTCCATCTCTCCTTTGAGATCGTTAAAAACACTAAGGAGGTCACGAGTTTACTTTTTTGAGCTCGTTAAAACTTTACGAAAAAGATCTTTATGGAGTTCTCTCTAAGATCTTGTTAGCCTCTTTAAATATGACAAGATTGCTGAGTATAGTTGTCATTTCAGACTCGTTAAAGGATTTGAAGCGACATCTGCTTAAGTATAAGTTTAACCATTTTCTAGACTTTTGCGGATTACTTACGAAAAAGGAATACTCTAGTCATTTGTGGCTAGAAGAGTTCTTCTTCCATTGTTTTACACTTTTTCGGGGGAGGAGACTAACTTTATGAAAAAGGACCTTTTGGAGCCTTCTTTAGGGTTTTCAGGCTCTCGAAACATGAAAACACCAATGAGCACTCACCTACTCGGGCTCGATGTGAAATCCACGAGAGGGTGTAAAGAGGATTGTTTAAGTTTTTCAGACTCTATAAATAAGAAAACACCCACGAGCATATATCAACCCAGGCTCGATATTAAAATCCACGAGGGGGTGTATGGAGGATTATTTAAGCTTTTCTGACTCCTTAAACAAGAAAACACCGGTGAGCAAGAACATATCTCAGCTCGATATTAAAATCCAGAGATCAGTACTATAGAGTATTCTTCTATCTCTTCTTCAAACTCTATAAACAATGAAGAAAGTCCTAAGTCTTCCTCCCATGGGCTCGTTAAACTCTTTACATGGTTGTATATATTGAGTTTTCATTCTTTCTTGGACTCATTAAAACAACAAGAAAGGTATTATTTTATCTAAAAAGAATAAGGGATAAGAAGGGTATATCACATATTGTAGTTTCAAAGGCAGTTCAGTCAGTCCTATCCTTGAACACAACACCTATTTGAGTCTATCATTTCAGTTGGGTTTAGTTTTTTGACCTTAGGGTGAACCTGATCTCTACGTTTACTCCCCCGATTGGTTATTCTTCCAACCATATGGAGGGTCTGCTAATGTCTCCTACATTGCAGGCTTATATAACTTTCCCATCATGTTGAAAACTTCCTAAGTCACTTTGTGTCATGCTTACTGTTCAAGGATACAGCCTTTGTCGGCCATTCTGCAGTTTATCTTGACCTCATGTGTCAGCCATCCTAGTGTCAGTCTTGTTACTTGTCCTACTCCACATAAGCTCATACCATTTGAGTGTTCCTCGTGTTGGATGATGGAGGATGCCTTAAGGCCTCCCTTCCAATGGACTTCTTCCCATCGGCATCAACTCATTTTGCTCTGGGAATGAAGTTTAGAGTTTCGGTTAGTACCTTGGGGATTGCAGTTATCAGTGGAAGTTTCCCTCGTCGTCAAATAATGAGAATACGTCAATGTCTTTTATTTGACAGGTTCCTCAGGTGTTCGAATTCAAGTCCCCTTATTCACACTTGTTGGATCATACTAGGTACCTTGGGCCCCATTATCATTATCGGTGGAAGCCCTCGCGTTTGTTAACGGTATAAATCAATGACCCGTAATCAAGTGATTCCCCCATGTTTGACTTCAGCTCATTTATTCACATGGTTAGGGTTTGTACCTTGGGTTGTTTAGATTAAGACCTTGGGATTTTGATAGCATTCCCTCATTATGTTATCACCCAAGTTGTGCAAGACTGATCCTCACTCATTTTGGCTCTCCATGAGACATAGATCCAGTTTGTTGTTATGGTTATGGTCTCTCATTCTAACATGGATCCACGCTTGTATTTCAATGGGTGTGCTATATATAAATCTCCTAGTTATGTATCGAAGATCTTGTTGTATAATGCTACACATCTATATGATGTCAAGATTGTAATTGCTCGCGGACCTTGATCTTTATTTCAAGTACTTTTGCGACTTGGTTCTGTGGTTTCTTGCTCCTCTCCTGACTTGGAATTATAATGTATTTCGGCCATCATTTTTCTCTGACCTCACACATTAGTGGGAATCTGTTATAGGTCAAATCTGCACTTCTCCATCCGTGATCACATTAAGCTGTCGATCACACAAAAGGACAACTTGGATTGAAGAGCTAGATTAACCTAGGTGATGTATGGACTAGACTTACTCCTCTGCATCTAGCAAAACGATGTTTTTACCTTCATTTTGACATGTGTGCTACTCCAAAAGCATCAAACCAGTGCACATCAGGAAGTGTGCCCTACTCTACAGGCATAAGAGGGGCGCACACCAGCTAGTATGCCCTACTTTACCTCTTGCATAGTAGCGCACACCTCAAAAATTCTTGCAAACGCTGGTTTTAAAGCACTGAAGTTGCATATTGTGCGCTACTCTACTGTGAAAAACTCGCACACATCTTAAGATGAAATAAAAAAATATATTAATTTGACGAATTGGGATTAGTTGAAGTTGGTTTGCAACTTCCCCGACTTCCCAATCAAACTACCTATCGATCCAAACTGCCTACCTTGTCCCATAAATACAAAGGGGATAGAAGAGAGAGAGTAGACTCAATCTAGAAAACTAGACTGAGGAGGAGAAACTATGCATTAAGGGTTGTTATGCTGAAGGAACTCCAAAGTTAGTGAGAAGAGCAGGAGCCCAGGATCTGGTTTCACAAGCACTCTAAATGACCAGGTATAATTGTACTGATTATTTTCTTTTGACAATAAAGGTTGAAATACCCTTCCAGTCCCAATCAAATGTCTAATGGATTTCATATTTGTTTGGATTAAATTCTTGATTGTATTTGATGTCTAAATTGCATTTCAATTTCATCATTGTTATATTAGTCAAGATACGCTGAGGAAGGTATCTTTTATATCGTAGGTTCATCGAACGGAAGATCAAGCGGAGGATTGAGCAAAAGCTAGAATCAAACGTCGTTAATAAGGTATGCCTTCTAAGATATTGATCTCTTTCCTTTTGTAGAAGCCTATGTGATATGATCAATGTATTTACCTGTCACCCCAAAAGTTGGTAGTGTCCCTCTCCTCACTATAAGGTAGAAATCCTGAACAACGGGAGGGTAAGGTGAGTATGGATTTGGACAAGATGCAACAACATCGCCAATGATATTTGCAGCATGGGATGCCCCAGGAGGATCCTTCCGGGAGGAACTTCCTTGACGAGAATTTGGAATGATCATGTATAAGTAATCAGAATGTGCATAAATACGGTCATATTGCTGATCCTTAAGAGTGGCTTCTTATTTGGTTTGTAGGCGCTCATAGGCCACGTCCTTGGCTATAGAAAGGAGTAGTGATTTAAGGAACCAATCTAATCTGACACATACTTCTGCATCGATGCCACTCATGGATATGATCCCTGATATGGGTGGAAGAGTTCTGGTGGCATGATAGTAGGATTTCAAATCCCCTGTACTAATAAATTGGTAAATAGAAAAAGGTCAGGAAAGTGGATGCTAATGACACAAAGTTGGGATGCATCCCATGGGGTTGGTTAATATACCACTTCGAAGCGATTCCAGTCAAGGTCCTTTGAAACAAACGTAACCGAATGGAATCATCTATGATACTATTGGAGGAGCACCACAAATGAAATGACATGATATGGTTCTAGGGGTCCTCTCCTTCCTTCCCTTCAAACTTAGGGATGTCTTAGGGGAGTTTGGTAGGCATGGGAGACCATGCAGGATCATGACCGATGGTATCATTGCTTAGTCTCACCAAATATGGAATATTGAGACTAGCCATGAACAAGATACTCAAGGTAGGATATGAGGTAGAGGGGTCAACAATGGTGTTGGTCATAGCTTTGCTAGTGGAAATACCGCTAACGATTCCTCCTTTAGAAAGGATGATGCTTCCACCACCAGAAGTGGGAATGCTAGTAACATGATGTTAGCCACAGCTGCGTAGACCCGGGTTAGCTGTATTTTCTAGACCAACAGAACCCTTAGCTCACTGGCCCTTTCGGCAACAGGTCGCAAAAGCAACCTGAAGTCTCACCCGAAGTGATTCTAATGGGTGGCAGAAGACTCAAGTGTCCTCAGCCAGGTTTCGAGGCATCCAGGGTGCTCAATCCCACCCTTGCTCTCTCCTCAAGGGCTAACTTATCGCATTCTATTACTCCGGCTATACCCCTGTCTTATCGCATCACGCAGGAAGTGCGATAAGTCTTCCCCTCATATGAGCCCGTCTAACGATACCTAAGATATCGCAGGGTGCGATATCTTCCCCCTTTCTGTCCCTGCGGTATGTTATTCTTAGCCGCTTCCTGGATTAATGCGCGGTTTCACCCACCCTTATCTTATTACTGAAGATAGCAATATTATTTAATCTCTAAGCATAACCCTCACTAATGAGCTTGACCCCTGATGTTCTGCAAAGATGTGACTGTATAGAGTATTACTTTGAGCATTGTTCTAATTACACCCTTCATGCATTACATTCATTCCATACCCGAGCATTGTCCTTTATTAAACAAAGATCTAGTTCGCTAGGATTTAGCTATGATTCTCACAATGGTTACACATCAACCAGAACTAAACTGACGACCATATACATTACTTATAAACTGAAGGAAGCATTCATGTATATTAGAGATAAGTAAATAAGAGCAATAGCTATACAACTACAATTGCGCTACTTAGATAAGCACGTAGAGTAAAACACAGTTCTGTCACAACTCTTTGCAACAGAGGTCTTCTGGGAAACTCCACCTCATTGGGAGCCCTTCTCTATAGACCTCCCTTCTTCTACTGGTTCTTACAATGCATTCTCTTTCTTTTTCAATCCCAGTGGATTGCATAATCTCTTAATTGGTCGGCCCCTGCCTCCGGGGAATGTTCAGACTCTGTATTACAAAGACTCAACTACCCTCTACTTCTGTCACTATGTGGCCAACCCCTTTTCATATAAAACGACTCCTATATATAGATGGCCCGAAGGTCTATCGCAGTTACAAAACTGTGGGCCTTATCCCAACAGTGACTCAACCCTAACCACTTACAGTCAACTAGCTGTACTTCCATAGCCGCCTCCTGTCTCGTCGCCGCTTCCTGCAGTCCTTAGTCTTTAATGCATCGGCCCGTTGCTTCTTCTTGGTTCCAACGACGCTGACTGTGGTCCTTCTTCTTAATGAGGGTAGCTGAACCCTCTCTTCATCTTCGGCGCCTTTATTATGGTGGTTGAGCTCTCCCTTCGGCCTCTTCCTTGTACCACATGCTTTGACTTTTCTGTACATATCGCCGCAATTCCCGTCGGAATTTGCGCTACGGCGATATCTTTGTCTCGTCGCCAAAATTGGTGCTTTGTCCCCAAAAATGGTTATCTTTCCCAAAATTAGCAGCTTCCTAATTGCTGCAGAAGTTCTCTCCAACAACTCCCCTAACACTTACTTGTGGCTCGTCCCCGAGCCACTCGCAACATCATCCTGCTTCATCTGCCTAAGCTTATCCTTTGCTGCCCGTGAGATTGTTGCGAATTGTGCCTTAAGCGCTTTAATACTTTCATCCATGCCTGTTACTTCTTCCTGCGCTGCGCTTAGCAGTTCAGCTGTTACCAAGGAGTCTTCTGTGCTCTCAATGACTCCTTTACTTGAGGTGAAGCTTTTCACCTTTTTCTCCAGTTCATCAACCAGATGTGCGACTTTGCTTTCGTGCGGACGAACTTCGTTAGATAGGTTGATCTATTGTTCTCTGTACTTCTGCACTTGCTGTTGAAATTGCGTGATTTCTCCTTTCTTCCTTATCTTTGCAAGAGCACTCAAGCCCTTGTACTCTTCTTCAGCTCTTGATATCGCATCTTCAAAGTGCTTAATATGCTGATTGAGCTCAGCTTTCTGTGGGAGCTCCTCGAGCTCCAGCCATGTTTTTGATGCATCCTCTAGGATAGCCTCTGTTGCTTCCACTCGACACTGCATCTGTGTCTGCACAATTCTGAGAGCTTGCACTCTTGCTTCTTGGATTTCCTCTGGAGTAAGAGGCCTATTCGCTTCCAGTGCAGCAATCCTTGCTTGATATTCTTCCTCCATCTTTTTCTTCTCTTCATCTAGAGCCTTTGCTCTTTCCGCTATTTTTCTGATCTTTTGAGTTATTTCTAACTCAGGCCTGATATCGCACTGCGGAAGTTCTGCTGCGATATTCTTTAAAACAAGAGAGACATCCTGCTCCCGCTGAACATATTGCGTCAACTGGGCACTCTCTGCCTCATGCTGTGCAATGAGCTACACATTTTCGTTAGAAAGTAAAACATTATGCTCATATGTGACTTGTTCTCTGTGCCTCAGCTCCGTGCCTATCTGCTGGAAAATTTCGTACAACTGGTCCACAGGTACTTCTGGTAGGTTCACCTCAAGAGGATGAACCATCTGTACTTCCATAGGAACAGGGAACTTAATGCTTCCCGGCGGTATACGAACAATGTTCGTGCGGTCCCTTGCAATACTTTCTTCTCTGGTCTGTAAAGGGGGCTGCGAACTTTCTGCTATTGCGGTTGGAGCTGGCTGAATCTGCATGGAAGCAGTCTTCTCAATTATTGCCTTCAGCTCTCGCAATTTCTTGTCAAGGCTTATGCGCATCAGATCCTGCGATGACTGAATCGCAGCGAATTTATCCCGCATCTTCTCATGTATTCTGCTGGCGATGAGATCATACTCATCCTCTGTCATGATCGGTGCCTGTGGTTCTTCGAAAGTAACCGCCTTTGTTCTCTTCTTCTTTGCTCGCACCGGAGAAGGGCCTTCAGTACCCTTTCTCTTAGAACCTATTGGTTCTTTCACTTTATCTTTGGGATCTATCTCCGGAACATCTTCTGGATCCTCAACTGGAGTATCAACTGGAACTAGGCCAGAGGATAGGTCATCATACATCTGCTTCATTTCCTCATCAAAACAGTTCTTAATGGTGTCTTCAACCTGCTGGATTTCCATGCGATATGGTCCAGGGGCCCATTCCTTATGTTTCCTGAATCCCTTGGGTCTAATATATGTTTTATCCCTGTCGACTTTAAATTCCAGCTTGGACTGATAAAGATCAACGACCGGCGAGTCAACACGCGGAATCGTTGCTACGGACTCAAGCAATAGCATATAATAGTCATGGAATACCATTGCATTATTCTTGTGCTTCTCTGGGTGACTACTCGCCCATAGATTTGAATACCTCGTGCCTCTGCACGCCCCTGGTGCCAGTTGTGGAAACTGCGAATTGGGCGGCTCTTTCCATCCAATAAAAGCCATAAGGATCAGCAGCCACGAGAAGTGGAAGCTGTGAAGAGGATCCTGCTGCGCCTGCGCACAGTCTTGAAAGAAACTATTCAGCAAAAATAAACTCCAGTTGTAAGGTTTACCTTTTATGACTTCAATCGCTAGGCGGATAACTGAGCCTGTGACTTCCTTTGGCCTCACCTTGAGGAGGAGCTTTCCTGCCAACAGACTAACAGTAAATCACAAGGCGTCATCCTGTATTGAGTTGACATCGTAGGCGCGACCTCCTCTTTGCAGCTTATACTCCGCAACCTGCTTGGTTGAGAGCCTGGTATCCTTTGTGGCGCCATCGATATTTATCTGGGGGTCGAAGCCAGTCTTCGACAGACCGGTAATGCGGTGAATAAGGTCAACATTAACATCTATCCGGTTACCCAACCATAAGTAACCACCATGCACACATGAGAGTAGCATCCGCACTACAGCATTTACCTCTGAGCCTCGTCCAAAGTGTGGGATGTCCAGGAGATTGAGCAGTCCCGACGGTGTTAAATGGCTTGCATGGTCCATGGGGACGAACTCATCGCGCTCTGTCCTTGGGTTCCTCTGAATCGTCATATAACGATCGCGACGGAAGTGTGGGTAAAGCTTATAATTTCTCAGATTATAATCAGTGAACTTAATAGCATGCATGTTCCCCCACAGGTTACCTTCTTCCTTCACTCGCTTATCCAGTGGTGGGAGTACGAGTTCATATCTAAAGTCTTTCGGAAGGACAATTGCTGGTGCATTTTCCATCCTTGGCGGAAAGTATACGGTAGCGACTGTGACTTCTTCCGGAAGTTCCTGCTCCGGTTCTTCTGACTCTGTGCTACTCGGGGTCTCGCTAGGCTCCATATTAGCTAAGGTTCTTGGTGACTGCCGTGTGGATGGAGAATCAGCAGTAACTTTCTTTCCTTTCTTAGCCACAGCTGAAGTCATAGCACACTCAATTCCACCCCTTTGGAATCTCTGCAACACGTCTTCGAGAGGCTCGTCTGGTGCGAGGAACCTTCCCCTGTGGTACTCTGGACTTCCTATGATTACTAATCTGATACAAATCAAAGTCTGCAACTGTTTTTGGCTTCCCTGCTAAGAACTCTGCTGAGAATACGCTTGGCTCGTCTCAAATGCGCTCAACTCTTTCGGTAAAAATGACCAAGTAGCCCCGTTCTTTGAATAAGACATGTATTTATCATAAGGCGGGAACTTCAAACGGCAACGGACCAGTAAACTGGACCCGTTGGCGGCATTTAATGCATAGACAAGACAGCACCCCGCGCCCATTTATTGAAAACGCCATTTGAAATTTCGCTGGGAAACTGTGCGCTGGAGTGATGTCGCATCAGATTTTCCAAATCTAGAAGAATCGTCGTATTGCTGCCAAATCTTAGTACAACAGATACTTGTCAGTCGTACACTTAATGCTTGTCAGAAGGTGAAGTGACTAGCCCTCTGAGCAATTCAAAAATTGGTATCGCATCGATCTGTTTTCTGTCTTCTGCGATACGATATCGCAACGCCTGGAAATGCAAAGTGCAAAAAAACTCGCATCGTATCAAAATTATCGCAACAACCAGAAAAGCTTGCTGCGAATTCTTACCTAAAGTATTTCCCGGTGTAGACTCCTTAGGGTGCGATGCCTCATTTCAACTACACTGGACATCTGCACCATTTGCTTCTTTTCTGGGCTAGGGCTAGGAGGTAGCATGGCCTTCACAATACAGCTTAAGCCTACTGCCATTGATCAAGGTAGGAAGAGACTCCCTACTCATAGTACGAAGCTGGATAGCACCTCCATCTGTTATGTGCTGAATTTGATATGGCCCTAACCAATGAGTCTTGAATTTTCCAGGGAACTTTATAAACTTACTGTCATAAAGGAGTACCAAGTCTCCAAGCTGAAAGGTTTTGTTCTTGATATGCCTATCATGCCAAGCTTTTTCTCGTGCTTTCTGCACTTTCTGATGGAATCCTGCGATAAATCTGTCTTCCTCCAGATTGAGCAGCTGAGCCAATCTCTCCTCTAAAGTATCAGAATCAGCCATCTCTGTAAGTTGAGCAATCCTTAGACTGGGTAAGATGTATTCCATAGGCATAACAGCCTCTTGTCCATATACCAGGCTGAAAGGTGTGTGTCTTGTTAATTTCTTGCACGTGGTCCTGTAAGCCCATAATACAGCATTAACTCTAAGGTCCCAATCATCCCTTTGACTGTTACAGATCTTTGTCAGAGCATGTTCGAGTATCTTATTGAAAGCCTCCACCGTACCATTAGCTTGAGGGTGGTAAGGTGTACTCTTATGGTGCTGGATTTCAAATTCCTCTGTCAAGGCTTCTATGGTGCAATTCAAAAAATGTGTGCCTTGATCACTCATCAAAGTCACTGGGCATCCAAATCTAGTGATGATGTTTTCAAAAATAAATTGTGCTGCTGTAGCAGCATCACAATTCCTGACTGGTTTTGCCTTAGCCCACCTGGTGAGGTATTCTGTTGCTGTAATAATATATCTCGCACCAGTTCGTTTTCCTGGGGGGTTAATAGGACCCACAAAGTCTATATCCCACTTATCGAATGCGCATAGCGTTATCTGTGGTCGCAACGGCATTTCATCTCTTCTGGAGGGCTTTCCTGTCCTCTGGCAGATGTCGCATGATCTGCAAAACTCTTTACTGTCTTTATGTAATGTAGGCCACCATAATCCGGCTGATAGGATTTTCTGAGCAGTAGGCTTCCCTGCGAAATGACCTCCTGCGATGCCCGAATGTGCTTCCTTAAGAATGGTCTGTTTCTCGTGGGGCATAACGCATCTGCGCAAAATTTCATCTGGGCCCAGCTTATAGAGATGTCCTGCAATCAAGGTGAAGTCTGCTGCTTTCACCACTAATTGTTTCTTTTGTTGCTTAGTAAACTCAGACGGTGCCCACCCTGTAGTGAGAAACTGAAGTATGTCTTCATAATATTCGTCTGCGACCTGAATAGAAAACAATTGCGCATCAGGCAAGTTGTCCTCTAAGTTACTTGGTTCTTCGCCTGAGTCTGTCCTTGACAGGTGATCAGGTCCTGCATTTAGTCTTCCTGGCTTGACAATGATTTCGAAATCATATTCCTGAAACAACAATAGCCATCTGCATATTCTTCCCCCTAACACCGGCTTATTGACCAAGTACTTTAATGCAGAATGGTCAGTGAACATCTTGAACGGGGCACCCAACAGATAGTGCCGAAATTTCTGTAGAGCATACACCATTGCTAACCCTTCCCTCTCTGTGGTGGTGTAATTCTTCTCAGCTATCGATAATCTCCTGCTCGAGTATGCGATAGGGTGATCAATACCCCCTTCTCCTGGTTGCGTGAGAATAATGCCTAGTGCGATGCCAGATGCATCCACATGAACATGAAAAGGCTTGTTCCAATCTGGAAATACCAAAATAGGTGTTGTAACCATTTTTTCTTTAAGAGTGTCGAGACTCCTCTGACATTCCTCATTCCACTGAAATCTGATATCCTTCTTCAATAATTTCTCCATTGGTGCGGTAATCTTGGCATAACCTTTAATAAACTTTCTGTAGTACCCGGTATGACCAAGTGTAGTTCTCAGTTGCTTTACTGAGTTAGGTGCTGGTAAATTGACAATGATGGCGATCTTCGCAGGGTCTACCATCAAGCCTTGTCTGCACACAATGTGACCCAACAACGTACCAAAAGGCGCACAAAATATACATTTTTTTAAGTTAAGGGAAATCTGGTGCTGTCTACATTTTTCAAACATTAATCTCAGATTTCCTATGTGCTTCTTTAGTAGTCCAAATACAGTCCAATCATCAAAATAAACTTCTAGAAATCGATGGATGTAGTCCTTAAAGACAGCAACAACTACTCTAGAAAAAATTGCTGGGGCATTCTTAAGACCAAAGGGCATTACCGTATACTGAAAGGAGCCCCATTCTGTCGCAAACGTGGTCTTGTGCCTGTCATCTGGATGGATTCTTATCTGGTGATAGCCTGAAAAGCCATCAGTGAATGAATATATTTCTTGTCCTCCAACATTGTCTAAGACTTCATCAGTGAAGGGTGTCGGAAATGGGTCATGCAGCGATGCATCATTCAGTTTGCGCAAGTCGACACAGATCCTGATGTCTCCTTTTGTTTTCTTTTCTTGTACTACCATGGGACTAACCCACTCACTTTCTTCAACAGGCTCAATGATGCCTGCTGCTAGCATCTTATCTATTTCATCTTTTACTTTTGCTTTATACCGCGGGTTCAACCTGTATGGACGTTGCTTAACCGGCTTAGCATCCTCCTTAAGCGGTATCCTCATGACTCCTAAGTCACCCACTATTCCCTTCATTTCTGTAAAGTTGGTAGGAAATAGGTCCTGATACTCATGTAGTAGGTCTGTGATTTGGCCAATTGTCTCATCATCCCAATAATCTCCAATAGAGGCAAACTTAGGTTCTGTTTCTGTGCCAATATTGCTCATTTTAATCTTGATTGGTTCTGTTACAGCTGGGATTTCCAGGTGTGGACCTTCAACTTCACGCGTACCTTCGGTTTCTGCGATATTGACACTGCGAGGATCTTCATCCTCATCGCCTGAATCTTGTGCGAAGTTGTAACATTCCAAAGCATGTTCCATCTGAATAGCCCACTCGGGTTGTGAATCCGCTGGTAATGTGCAATCCTCAAATATTTTAGTCTTTATGATCTTCAAGGCCCGATCAATGCTTGGATACTCAGATTCAAAACTGAAAGTAAGCAAAAAATTTTCAATCATAATAGGCCATGAGATAGTTCCTTTTCTTAGCTCTGTTTCTGTATACCAGTTCCTTGGAACTGTATCCAGTGTGTGGATAAACAAATGAACCCATTCATCTGCTGGAATTTTTAACCAACTCTGTTCACAGATCATAATGTGTGTTCTGGGATCACTTTCTCCTGTGTATTTCTGCTGTGTACAGTCTCTTTCTTTAGAGAATCTGATACGCATCAGTCTATTACAATCATACCACGATGTGATATGTTCCTTGTGTGTGTACCACCATCTTGTAGGTGTGGCTCTAACTGCGAGATCAAAAACCTCCATCCTCTGCTCTTGAGGAATCTCTTGTTCAAACTGTTGTAAGAAATCATTGACGTCCGCTAATCCATCAAAAGTTGGAATATACCTATTTTCTGCCCCAATCCATCGCAGTGATTTAGTCATGAATGCGCATCTGCGAGTAGAAACTTCGTGGAGTCTATTTTGCCAATTCTCTAAGCCGACATCTGAATCTGATGTGCATGAGCTATCGCATCTCCAGCTAATATGTCCATCGGCTGTAGGATCAATGTAATCTGTCTGATTAGAAGTCATCTGGTACAAATATTCCATGTTATGCACCTCCTCTTCCGCTTTGATCGGCTCAATGTAGCGAGGACCCTGTAGGGGGTCTAGTGGTGCGATAACCCGGACTTGAGCATCTTCAAATGTCATCTGCCTTTTCTTCAAGTTGATAACATCCTTGTTATCAAAAGCCCAATCAATACCTAATAGAGCTGGATAGGGTTTGTTATCACCAATAATTTCTATGACCTCAAAATCTGCATACGTGTGAACTCCATCGATGTCCACGGGGACATGCGATAGGCGACCCATCGGTGATATTCTTTGCTGATTGGCTAGTCTCAGATGGATAGGGGATCTGCTTAGTTTTGGACTACCCATCTGTTCCCATGTCTGCTTAGTCAAGACATTTACTTCTGATCCTAAATCTAGGATAACCTCATCCATTTCAAATAGTCCGATCTGCGTTGTGAGCCTCATCTCTCTTCCTGTCCTTGTATGGCCCATTATATGGTGAATAGTTCGCTGTGTGTTGCTCAAGGAAGGGCTCTGTTGACATTGATCAATAACTTTCTGAAGTTCCTCTACAGCTTTCCCATTTCTCAGAAGTTTCAAACAACCTTGCAGGAAGGACTGTACACTTCCTGTCAATACCTCTTCGTCGCATCTTCCAGATATGCTAGCCTGCGGTATCTGTACAGTACTAACATCATGTGGTAGCTTCCGCGGTATACCCTGAGATGGTAATAATAGTGATCTGGAATGTGTCTGTTCAGCAAAGGAGGTCTTAGTTTGCTGAAATGCCTCCTTATTCTTCTGTAGATCAAGTGGGATAGGTTTTTCTGGAGCTTTGCGCACCCACTGCGTTCCTGTCGTTTTTTTCTCATCCTGCGATATGTTACTTGTAGAGAGACCACTGCGAGTTACAATATTAACTCGTGGTTCTGTTTCTTTCTGCTCGGCAGTGATAAACTGGATAGTCTGATTGGTTGCTGGCTTGGCGTCCTTGATCTTAGCTATCAATATGGGACACTCCTCTATTGTATGATCATAAGATTTACAATACTTGCATGTTGTAGTGGGGTTCTGGCAGTCCCTAGCGTAATGTCCTGTACCTCCACAATTATAACAGGTAATAGGTCCACGGCCACGGCCAGATTCATAGCCTCCTCCACGTCCTCGACCTCTGAAATTTCCTCCACGGCCTCCCTGAGCCGGATCAATTTGTGGACGTACTGATGGTCCAGATGCTTCTGATTGGACTCTGTAAAGGTCATGCTTTCTTTCTATCATTAACTCATAAGCTCTACAGTTGTTTTCGTCATGTCCAACAGATTTACAAAAATTGCAATATAGGTTCTTTGGTGTCTGCACATATTTCTGAAAGAGTGGACATTCCTGAGGTCTGTGTCCTCTAGTTCTACAAATCTCACACCATGGCCCCTGATTCTGCATCAACGGGTTAGGAGCTCTGCTGGCGAGATAGTCAACAAAGACAGGGCAGTTATCCTTACTATGTCCCTGCGCTTTACACTTAGTACACCAAATTTCATGCGCAACCTCCTTTCCTTTCTTAATTTCATGCATCTGTAAGGTGAGGTTAGCTAGCTGATTTTGCAGATTAGTGATACCTGTGTTAGTCTCTGCTAGGGGTGAAGCCTCTAGTTTCATTGCCATTTCTAATGCTTCATCTTGTGTATTTAATTTCTGTTGCATTAGTGGAAGTCTGATGTGTGGTAACATTGCTGCGATAAACCACTCTTTATGCTGTTGAGGCGCAAGCTCAAAGCTTACCTGATCAACGAGGGTTTTGAATCTCTGGTCAAAATACCAAACAGTCTCCGTAGGCAATTGCTTAATATCTTTAAGTTCTGCTATGCACTGTGACTTGGATTTAGGTTTTTTAAACTCTTTGATCATAGCAGTTCTGACCTGTGCAAGCGTTCTGTTATGTCCAGTGGTATACTTCATATACCAAGTTAATGCTCTTTCTCTGAATGTGGTGGCCAGCTGGACAAGCTTGACATTATCATCTTGTATTTGCTTAATGGTCCATATGGCTTCGCATAGGAACCAGTGCTGCTCAGGGTCCTCCGACCCTGTACCTTTGAATGTTGGTAACTTCATATCATCTCCCATTCTGTTTCTAGGTGGTGGGTTCTGGTGTGCTGTATTACTACCACTCGGCGGTGTAGATGTAGAGGGTGTAGCGGTAGTATGCGCTGTATGAGAGCTACTGGACGGGGTTCCTGCGGGATTACTCTGAGTTCCGACTGGTTTTTTAGGAGTCCTAGGGTTCTGAATCTGCTGTCTAGGGTTACCTAAACTGTTTTCTTCAGAAGAAGATGAATCATTGACTCTATATCTTTTACCACTACGTGTATGTCCAAGATGCTCGTAATCACTCTCAGAGTCTACTGACATTACAATATCATACTACTATTCATCTGAGGTCATATCCAGTACTCCTTTTTCATATAGTAATTGCTTAATGGACAGATTTAGAGAATTTAGGTACTTACCGCGATAACCCTTGAAGAAGTACTGTTCTGCTACGCTGAAACTCTTTCTCTGATCAACCGCGAACTCTGTGATGAATCCTTCCAGCAAATTCGCAAGCCAGAAATCTACTGCGCGTGAGATGGGATTATCGACACCTTTCAAGGTCTGAATCAGCCCTGCTGTCCAGACAACTTCTCGATTCTTCTTGAGACCGCTGTTGTCAGCAAGCTTTGATAACCAATCATATAACTCAATAGCATAGGTTACGAAGAATATCTCATGGGGATCTGTAAAAATGTGCTTCTGTAGCCAAGCCTCAGTGCTCAGTCTAGGATTCTGGTTTTCTTTTACAGCAAACTCTCTTTCTTTTGACTCAACCCACTGGTTAAGTTCTTCCTTGGTAGGATGCCAACAGAACATCAGCTTAATGTGTTAGTCCCGGCAACGGAACCATTTGTTAGCCACAGCTGCGTAGACCCGGGTTAGCTGTATTTTCTAGACCAACAGAACCCTTAGCTCACTGGCCCTTTCGGCAACAGGTCGCAAAAGCAACCTGAAGTCTCACCCGAAGTGATTCTAATGGGTGGC
Organism: Larix kaempferi; assembly: GCA_027924585.1. NCBI lineage: Eukaryota > Viridiplantae > Streptophyta > Pinopsida > Pinales > Pinaceae > Larix > Larix kaempferi. Next base: position 14,401,032 of record BSBM01000179.1, read on the forward strand.
AGAAGACTCAAGTGTCCTCAGCCAGGTTCTGAGGCATCCAGGGTGCTCAAGCCCACCCTTGCTCTCTCCTCAAGGGCTAACTTATCGCATTCTATTACTCCGGCTATACCCCTGTCTTATCGCATCACGCAGGAAGTGCGATAAGTCTTCCCCTCATATGAGCCCGTCTAACGATACCTAAGATATCGCAGGGTGCGATATCTTCCCCCTTTCTGTCCCTGCGGTATGTTATTCTTAGCCGCTTCCTGGATTAATGCGCGGTTTCACCCACCCTTATCTTATTACTGAAGATAGCAATATTATTTAATCTCTAAGCATAACCCTCACTAATGAGCTTGACCCCTGATGTTCTGCAAAGATGTGACTGTATAGAGTATTACTTTGAGCATTGTTCTAATTACACCCTTCATGCATTACATTCATTCCATACCCGAGCATTGTCCTTTATTAAACAAAGATCTAGTTCGCTAGGATTTAGCTATGATTCTCACAATGGTTACACATCAACCAGAACTAAACTGACGACCATATACATTACTTATAAACTGAAGGAAGCATTCATGTATATTAGAGATAAGTAAATAAGAGCAATAGCTATACAACTACAATTGCGCTACTTAGATAAGCACGTAGAGTAAAACACAGTTCTGTCACAACTCTTTGCAACAGAGGTCTTCTGGGAAACTCCACCTCATTGGGAGCCCTTCTCTATAGACCTCCCTTCTTCTCCTGGTTCTTACAATGCATTCTCTTTCTTTTTCAATCCCAGTGGATTGCACAATCTCTTAATGGGTCGGCCCCTGCCTCCGGGGAATGTTCAGACTCTGTATTACAAAGACTCAACTACCCTCTACTTCTGTCACTATGTGGCCAACCCCTTTTCATATAAAACGACTCCTATATATAGATGGCCCGAAGGTCTCATCGCAGTTACAAAACTGTGGGCCTTATCCCAACAGTGACTCAACCCTAACCACTTACAGTCAACTAGCTGTACTTCCATAGCCGCCTCCTGTCTCGTCGCCGCTTCCTGCAGTCCTTAGTCTTTAATGCATCGGCCCGTTGCTTCTTCTTGGTTCCAGCGACGCTGACTGTGGTCCTTCTTCTTAATGAGGGTAGCTGAACCCTCTCTTCATCTTCGGCGCCTTTATTATGGTGGTTGAGCTCTCCCTTCGGCCTCTTCCTTGTACCACATGCTTTGACTTTTCTGTACATATCGCCGCAATTCCCGTCGGAATTTGCGCTACGGCGATATCTTTGTCTTGTCGCCAAAATTGGTGCTTTCTCCCCAAAAATGGTTATCTTTCCCAAAATTAGCAGCTTCCTAATTGCTGCGGAAGTTCTCTCCAACACATGAATACCTATGGAAGTGGGAATAGTACTAGCCATGGAAGAAGTTATTTGAGGAGGTGAAGGTGATCCATATTACAAGGAGTTAGAATCAAATGAATCAGAAGAGTGCTCTGATGATCATGAAAAGTGTCAAATTGGAATGTAGCTTGTGGAGCCGATAGTGTGCCTTAAGAAGTTGTACAAAGGGGGTTGGCCCCAAAGTAACCGAGAGTAACTTGAGGGAGCTATAGTGACGTGATCTAAGATGACCAATCCAACAATGAAAATCTAAATCAAGGTTAATATTGACAATGTTTAATCATGTAATATCAACTCTATAAATGGTGTGAGATCAAATAACAAGTGCAAAGTGGGTGTAACAAGTGATCTAATCTAGCAAAGAGAAGAAAACATGAAAAGAACATCCTAGAAAAAGAAAATACCTGCTATACCTATGAGAGATATTCTACACAATCAAAGTAAAAGCAAAAAAAAAATCTTTCTCCCTCAAATGGGGACATCAAGCCCATTCGACAAAATAAGTAGAAGGACAAGTTGGGTCTTCAAATCACCAAACAGAAAATAGGGGCAAAAATCCTATCCAGTCAAAATGATTTAAGATTAAAAATAATAGTTATAGAGCGGGTTGAATCCAATTGCTATCTTCTCTAGGAATACCCCACCAAAGGGGATCACCTCTGGGTAATATACCTAAATAGAAAGGATAATAGGATACCTCATTCATATACACATAAAATGAGTTACCTACAACTTCATCCCAAAGGAAATGATTTGGATGATCTTCAGTACTGAATGGGGAAGGTGCACCACTCAGCCATATGGTTATAGTATTTCCAAATACCACCTTGAAATGATGGGCCCACCCACAAATTGCCCTAAACCATGTATGATAGTAGTGGAGGATTTTGATTCCCTAGAAATTCAATGACTATGTCTAGGATGTATAGTTACTAAGGGGAATTATTTGGATTCCTATCCCCAAACTCCTAACCTAGCTACATAATTATTTTTGGTCCTCAAGTGAGGATTTAAGTTGTTTAAATTAGGGTTGATTTTATGATCCACTTGGGTTCGTGAACCAAATGATAATTTGATTTAAGGTATGAAATTGTGTGCACAAGTGGTGTGTACAAATATCAACCATTAGAGGAAATTTGGGGTCTAAAATGGGCCTTATAAGAAAACGAGCCAACCATAATCTCTTGATAAGTTGGAATTCAAGAACAAATAGAATTTCAATAAAATGAGTCACCATAATGGTTGACTTGAGATATTTGTCATAAAAAAAACTACTTTTTTGTTCGTATTTTCAACATATCTCCCTGTGTTTTTACTCAAATTTCAAGCGGGAGCACCCGTTGGATGCATAGTTAAATTCCACATCCAACGAGTACCCAGACTGCATACTTTTGACAGACCCCACTGCCCCAAAAATAAGAAATACCTAGAAAAAGGTGATGATGGCATATGTGTTTTCACTCAAATTTTGAGCGGGAGCACTCTTTGATGCGGAATTATGTCATCATCATGTTTTTTTAGGTATTTCTTGTTTTTGGGGCAGTGGGGTCCATAAAAAGTATGCACGGTGGGTACTCATTGGATGCAGAATTTCATTCCGCATCCAATGAGTGCTCCCGCTCGAAATTTGAGTAAAAACACAGAGATATGTTGAAAATACAAACAAACAAAGTAGTTTTTTTCTTTCTTTCTCCAAAATTGATAAATATTATTTTATTATTTTAACTATTATTTTATTATTAAATTTAGGAGGCCCATTTTAGACCTCAAATTTCCTCTAATGTAAATTTTGTGAGAAAATGTAAATGCTTGTATAATTGAAAGAGAAATCTATGTTTTCTTGAAAGAAATCTATGATATTTCAATATTGTAAAATATCTATCACGGTAGGATCTAGCTACTATAGATACCTCACAATTTAAATATTTAACTTATTATGCAAGAAACAAGTGCATAAATAATTCTGGAAAAACAAATGATCAAAAACCAGTCACAAATGATCAAAAAACCAGTCACAAATGATGAAAAACCAATAAATACAAATGATCAAATATCATATTCTATTAACTCTCCATTATGTCTCATATAGAAATGAGTTGTGAGTACATATATATGGTGTTTGGAATAATTCAAGTGCCTTAGGATGCTTTGACAAGTGGCTAGCTTATATTTGAACCCAATCCCCCCTAGGTTGACCAATAGGCTCCCAAATCACCCTAAACTAGTACCAATTTCCCATGTGAACATTGGGTGAGCATGTAATACCAAAATGAGGCTCACACATGTGAAGGAGGTGATTGGGTGGTGTTTAGTTATCCAAGGAGAGGCCAAAACAGTCAAATATGGTCCAAAATGACTAGATTCAGTGCATGGGCGCCTAAGTCAAAGACAGTTTCCTTAAAATAGGGAAATAGGGAACCTTTTCTAAGGAGGTGGTAATAAATGTTGGAGGTGGCCATAAATAGGGTTCCTTACAGCTTATATAACTAAATAATGAACATGTACAACATAGTCATAAAGAGGAAAAACTAAAATAATAATAGCATACATAACAATCAATGGTAACAAAGAGATCATCAAATGTGGCCATCGGTATGTTAATGCATGTTTAATACAATATTCTTCCTACATTTATTTTATTCATAAGGTCCAAAATTATGATGTTGGTGTTTTATTCTTGATTCCGTTATTCTCTTAATGGAGTTCATTTTTTAGAACCCAAAATATGCCTATGTGCATATGACCAAGTAGGAGCCACATCTAGAATTAAAGAAAACCATTTATAAGTCACCTTGTTCGTATTATATGAACATAAAAGGTATAATTTGTAATTCGCTTCATTCACAATACCTAGTGAAATAGACTTGGTGGTAGGGTCAACCTTTGGCTAAACACCACCAACAACCTTGGTAACATGAACATCACCCATAAAAATATCTTCAAGTGCCTCCAATAACATTTATAATTATGTTATAATCCATAAACCCTAAACTTGTTTATAATTAATCATCCAACATATATTTAACTTATTTACCTTGTTTACAATAGAAGTATTATGTGCCCAACATGTCTTCATTTTGAACAAGGCTCTATCCCTATGTCATGACAATTTTTAGATCAATTTGGGTCAGTATAATCCATAGTTGATTGACTACATATCATAACATAACACAATTTAGTAACAAAATCTTTTAAATTATAGTTTAACAATTCGGTAATGAAATATTTTAAATTATAGTACTTGCATATCTCCCATTTATTTTTAACATAGCCTCTAAGACTAAGATTGTGTTTCTCAATCTTGTCCAATCTAGCCTTTGTTTCCTTCAAAGTGTCTTTATAAACTTTATGAAAAATTCAAAATGAATGTTAATGTTATTTAGTTGGTTAGGAGAATGAAAATTATAAGTTCAATGTATATTATATTATATTTACTGTTTTAAGTCTCCAAATTTTTATCTTGATTCCCTCTTTTTTCATCTTCTTCTTCTTTTGAATCCTCCAATAGTGCATCCACTCACTTTTGGGAACTAGTGAAGGATGCTCATAAATAGGGTAGTGTAGGATATTAGTGTAGTACTTTTCCTACACTGCTTTCAAATACTTTCCCTCAATAGAAGAAACCACCTTTTGGTTGAATACTTGGCCAAAAAGGTGCACCATGTATTTAATCAACCCTTTTTTCAAAAAAATTATTTGGTATTCATATCCAATTCTTATTATTGATGTGCAAATACTAAACATCTTCTCATGCAATTGTTGATAAAATAAGTTATTAACTACCATTGAAATCATAAATTATGATTATACTTATAATATCAACATAAAAATATTAATTTATATAATAAAATAAGTTGAGGGATTAGTAATCACCATGAATTGTGAATCCCTTCAATGGGACAATTTCATCCACCATGTCTAAAGAAATATGAAATTCCCTAGTGCTCATGAAAATTATGACCAACGAGGGAGTCAAATCAACATCTATAGTAGAGGTATCTTAAGGAATAGGATTAGACACATTGTTAATACTAGGTGTAGTACTAGATGGGGCACCAACTATAAGTCCAGTAGGAGGGGCACTAGTAGTAGGAGAAACAACAGGGGCACCAATAGTAGGTGTAGGAGTAGTGGCACTGAGCAATAGAAGAAACAATAGAGGCACCAACAATAGGTGAAGGAATGGGGGCACTAGAAATAGGAACAATAGTAAAGGCACTAAAAACATATGCAGGTTTGATACTCCTAATGCTCATGGCATGATGTTTCAATGTCATCTATACATTAAAGTAATTGATTGGATCAAATTTCAAAATTTTGTGTGCTAATTGATTATTGAGAAACAAGTATTACTTTGTTTGAATTATTTCTTCACAACTAATATCACTCATCAAACTTGTAATTTAATTTTATCATCATTTAACATATTCTAATAGATTTCATATTGTCAAGATAATTAAATAATTCATAATTTTCACCTTGATGAAGTAGGGTGGAAGCCCACAAAAAATAAAAAATGATAAGGATTAGAACATCAATAAATACTAGTAAAATAAACGTATAAAAGTTATATTAGAGGGCATACCCTACATAATTTTTTTTCACACAATCAACCTACAACATAAACACCGTTATGCCAATTATATGAAAGATGCATAAGATAAAACTAAGTCATATCATATTCAAACACAATATTCCCAAAATAACAACTATAAATTGTAAAATATAGTTGTCTATTTTCTTAATTTGGTTCAAATAATGAGATATCAACATGTCATTTTGCAAAAACTTTGGAATATCATGGCCATATTACCATCACAAATACTTGCCTATAGAAATTTCTCAAGGAGGAAGAGACTGGTTTAAACATTGGGGATTTTATCGAAACTTCATTACTTGATATATTTCACTGACAAGAAACCAATTTTCAAAGTGGGGAAACATTGGTTTTTCTCATGAAAAAATGTAATGAATACATCAAAGTCACTTAGTTGACATCAACACATAAGGATGCTAGGTTGAACATTCATGCACATATCAATTAAGCATGTACTTTATTATAAGCATTGAAGAAGTAAATTTATTATATTCCTAAACATCATCATTAAAACATACACAATCATCTTCTTCACAAGTGCACCCTAGTGGTCGCGATTTTTCATAATCTGGCATATGTTCAAATTGTGCATCTTCAAACTTGAAGTTAGTGGATGATTGAGCTATTTGTTTTGGATGGATTGTTGGGATTAAATGATTCCATGGGGCACCTATATTCCACTTATCCACAATCATTTATATTTTGAGCATGCTCTTCTAGTTGGTGATAGGAAAGTAGGTGAATGTTGGTAATAATTTCATTGGTAGACTTTATAGATATGACAATGATGGATATACTAGTGCATTGGGTGTTCAAGATCATGTCTACACTTATATTGGTTTTATGTTCTCATTGGTCATTGTTGATGATAGTGTTGAGAAGATGAGTTGAATAAACATATAGATAAAAATGAGGAAAAAATGAGTAATAGGAATATGATGGAAATCCATTCGTGATGACTTGACATATTTATGTCTTTTCTTCTAATTTGCAAGTAGAAAATGTTTGCAAATATCTCTTGATAGAAAAAATATCATTTTCACCCATTCTACTATTGAGATACACAAAATACTTGAGAGAAAAAAATAAGCCCATATGATTCAATGAGAAAAAGGCCGACCTAAATGTTTGAATCAACTTGAAACTTAAAAATATAAATCTATTGGTCAAATTATATTAAAAAAATCAATAAATAATGGCTATATGTTGTAAAACACAATCATATATTTCTTTAATTCTATTCAGATTTTAATCAATCAATAGCTCCTTACATGCATCTATTGGATTTATTGCACAAGCCACAACTTTATTTCCATCACACCCCTTAAACATGTGATTTTGTAGCTTGTTCATGCTTATGGGATATGGACATTTATAAACCCTACACCATCTCACCAATAATTTGGTTCACCATCAACAATATAGATTGTCCTTAATTTTGATTATTTTCATTCAGTTTGTTATAATTTCCACAAATTCCATATCTCTACATACTTGTAGATAATGAGCCAGTGTTGTGCAATGTTTATAATTGTAATTTGGGATAATATAATCTGTAAATTAAACTACATTATTTTATGAATTATTTACACAACCATAGAAAATATCCCCAATTTATGTAAACTAAATAGAGCAATTTGATATGTTCCCCCATTGATAAAAAAATTGGTGTCCAACTCAAGAAGCGGGTTTGGTTCTTATATTTTCACATAATTCCTTAACATTAATGACACTTCCTTATATTTGGAAGCCTCATATTCATTTCTTGCATATTGCAACATTTTTTAACCATATAACCTTCCAATGTAGGGTTTAAGTAGACATAACAAGTGATAGTGTAATGTCCATGTCAAATTAACCGCTTCGTTACATATTGTGAAAAGAAAATTACAAGTTATGGGGGTTTGTGAGAACAAGAGTTATTATAGAGAAGTAAGAAGTTAGGAACTTAGGTGATGGTAAGCATCAAGTATTTTGTATGATTTGTCACGATACGTTCAATGCATACATACACATATAGATATATACCATAATTATTACATTGTTATTTACTATTTTCCTTCCCTATATTTTGTGAGGGCACGAAAAACTTATAATTTACATACACTACAAAACACAACATTGGCAATATTCAATTTAGGCCTTTGTTCTCTTTTCTTCTCGCGTTCATTCAATTTGATTCCAAAATGATAACTAGAGAGTACAATAATTGTAGGAAGATGGATCTTGACCATACCTTGTTGGTGATATGGGCGATAGGATTTAATAAAAGAGTCATGATATATTTTTGTATGAAATTTAATGGTGAAGTAGGCCTTAACATTAAGACTGTTAAGGTTGAAAAATGCAAGTTGTCTAAGAAGGGATTTGGATCTATGTGAGTTTCAGGTATGTTTTTTGGTCATGGAGATGGAATCTTTGGTGGTGGAAAACAAAGTATGGAAAATATATTGAAAGAGTTTGCATGGGAGCAATGAAAAAGAAAAAATATTAATAACAATAATGTAGAAAGAGGAGGAAGAGGAGGAGGAGGAGGTATGGTGTTATCTATGTCATCTACCAACAACAACAACAACAATAATAATCCTCTAAAAATGTGCATATGGGTTTTAGAGATGGATTTAAGAAAGAAAGGTTCAAATACTTCTTTAATATATTCCATATTGACTCAAGAAAGGTTAAAACTCATTAATTTAGGTTCCATTGTCCTCCCCTGTTGGGTTCAGATCCCACATTGGTGGTCCCCTCTGGTCACAAGTTCCCTTCTTGTCTCTTCTTAGTAATAACATGTTCCTTCTTGTTACCCTCATATTAAGTGCAGTTGTGAAATGGTGGTATATCTTCTGTCAAGGTCAATATCTTTGGATTATGGTCAAACTTGGGTTGTGCACATGTGAGATTTTTTGTTGGAGTATCTTATTCTTCTATATATATATATATATATATATATATATATATGGTATATCTGATGATGGCAATGATGAATGTAATGATGATGGTGATGATGATGATGATAATGATTCTCTCTATTATTCTATGCTCCTTCATGATGCAATATTTAACATATGCCTCATCTCGAGAAAAAAATATGATCATGGTAATCATAATCAAATTTGACCCTCGATTTTTTTTATTACAATATCGCTATATATTCACCTCTAAATGGTCATGGGTTTCCCTCATAATACACGGGTTTTCCTTGATATAAAGTGGGGTCATGCTAATCCCTAAATCATTCTCTAAATTTTACCTTACAATTGCATAAAAAATATAAGAAGTTATTTAAGTTTCTCTTCCTCCCCTCCAAACATTTCTGAGTGCTCAACTGACACCCACCATCAACCTAAGCTCTAAACACATATACCTCCTAAAAACACCACCATTTATTAGTTCCTAGCCCATAAATTCCCATGCACCAAAGTCAAATACACTAATCAACCTTACCAATAATATTTGCATTATGATTTCTAGTCCCTAAGTACCATTTAAGCCAACATTGTTCATGGTTTTTTCCAACTATTTGTCAATTTATTGATCAAATTTAACCCCCATAGACATCCCTGATCATGATAAATATCCATCACCCAACCCCATGATTGAGGGATTTCCCATGCCAAACACTTCTCATGTTGTTCCTCCACAAGCTTGCCCTATGGTGATCACCCCTAGATATTTAACTCCACTTAGCAGGTTCCAATGCCCCCTTTACTTGTTTCCACATATGCATACCAAGTCTCAATTTTACTTTCGCATGATGACTCCATCATTCTCATATATTTAACCATTAAAGGAGGATTCAAATCCCATTGGCTCATATTCAACTATGCATACCAATGCTTCCTTGATAACCCTTTATACCATGCATAATAAACAAGCTACGACCCTAACCCATCATAGTAGAATCATATAACCCCCTATATATGACTCTTTTGGATCCACACCATCCCATGATTCTATTACCCCACTTTAAACTCCTTTTCAATAGTAGTCACCTAGTCAATAAGTCCCTTCAAACGAGTCTTTGGTCATTAATCTACACCAATTAGGTCTAGTTATCCACACAATTGACCATTTAATGGTAAGGATATTCAAAATGTCATTTTCAATTATTATTTTCCAATGTAATCAACTGTGGATAATTTTTTGTTTAATTAAAGATGGCACAACATCTCAGTGTTGTTCAATTAGTGTGATAATCTACAACATGACCAATATTAGTCGGAGACAAACAATGCTAGACAACTTGCGAAATTGGAAAATACTAATGTCATGGTTACAAACCTATACACTTAATTAGAAAAGTAGGATTTCAATAGGAAACATGCTAAAGACATGGATTAGATCTTAATAATAAGATTTCCCAATTGGGTGAGTTAGTGGAAGCTCATTCATTATTGCACCAAGGATAGCAAGGTGTTATATAGCTCAGTATGGGGGAGACGTTGTCACATAACGTTATGCAAATAAAAATAAATAAATAAATTACATGTCGGCTAAAAAAATAAATTAAAAAAAATAATAAGAACATGTTCACTTAAAAAACATACTTACAATGTGTCATCTCATAAAATAAAAATAAAAAATAAAACCAACATAGTTCTATGGATCCCTCTCAGTGCTTGATAGATCCAGGTTTAAGATGGATATTTGTTGGTCTTAGATCAGTCAAGAAAAAAATGATTTCATGACAGAGTTAGAGAGTGATATTTGTTAATTTTGCGACAATTAATAAAGCTTATAATAGTAGTTATAATTGTCTAATGACTATGTCTAATATTCCTATAAAACGTGCATAAACAGTTCATAGAGATATATCCCACACGTCCATCATCTCCTCATGCAGAATTATCAGCCTTTGATCAATCAATACAACAACTTTTCCTTTGTGGGAAACATTGACATTTTGCAATGTTTATCCATGATCTTTGCGAAGTATAAGATTGCCCCACATGTTAACATAGAGGAGTTAGATGTACCAATGTAACATGTGTTTGACGATTGGTTCATTCATGATGAGCACTTGGACTTGAATAGAAAGCATCGTCTAGTTTAGGGATAGGCTTAGAAAAAAGAGTACCTACAACACAATAGTAAGGTTTATTTATATACAAAAGTTTATGTATATGGGAGCATGGCATCACTTAAGAGACGTCTTAAACGTTGGTTAAGTGACATTGTGTGCCTCACATCAATGAAGCGATATTTGTTGAGGCAGAAAATTAAAACATATTTCACATTCTTTTCATTGATTTTTTATGTTAATTATTTTTTTCAACAGACATTGGCTCAAATGTGAGATTTTGACCCTAAATGTAATAGTTTCATGTTGAAAACTAACACTTCATCATCTACATGCTTAATTTGAAAGAGTCGACCTAAAACTTCTTGCTTCTTAGATGTTTACTCACCATTCCTTTTTAATCAACATGTGAAGATTGCAAGGGTTAATATATCTAAATTAACCCTTCTTATTAACTCAATTGACTAATAAAATGAGATTGTATCACATGTTAGTCACTAATAGATATAACATATTTTTTTTTCTTTTTTTCTTTTAATTCATTTATTTTTTACAATTTAAAAAATTGAAAATAACAAACATGAAAACAATATATTTATCATTCTAATACAAGAGTGAGAATAAGGTTCTTTGAAGCACATTTGCTTTTGCCTATCTTTACATTGCATATCAAAAAAACAATATATTTACCTAACGATGTATTGTAAGGTACCCAATTCACTACAATCTCAATTCCTTGAATTGAATAGCAAGAGTGAAAATGATGGTATACCATTCATTTTATTGAATATCGCCTTTTCACAAACATATTTGTACGACGTCTCCACCTTTATGTAAGATGAGGAAGAATGGTCCAATCCGTGAACTAAGTCAAAAAAAAAAATTTATTTTTTATTTTATTTTATTTTTTCTCAAATAAGTTAAAAGTTAAAACCTATGTTAAAACCATAATTCAAAAGTCACTTTTCAAAACGGTGAAGTTTTGGACTCTCCCAATCGTACATGAAGGACACTTAATGGTTTAAAATTTCAAACAAAAAAAAATTCACCAATGTGTTGTGACTTTAAAGTCATGGATACTCAATAATAATTGTACTTATTAAAGTAAACATGGATGTGAGTTTTGGACTCACCCAATCGTACATGAATGACACTCAATGGTTTAAAATTTCAAAAACAAAAAATTCACTAATGTGTTGTGACTTTAAAGTTATGGATACTCAATAATCATTGTACTTATTAAAGTAAACATGGATCTGAATTATGATTATCATCCAGAATTCAACATCTATATTTGTTTTTGGCATCTAAATACGAATGTGTGTTGTGACTTTAAAGTCATGGATACTCAATAATCATTGTACTTATTAAAGTAAACATGGTTGTGAATTATGATTATCATGCATAATTCAACATCTATATTTGTTTTTGGCATCTAAATACGAATTTCATCTAATAGGTTGCTTAAAAGGGTTGAATAAGTGTTGAATATACGTGGATTTGAACTCATTGGTTTGCATCTTTTAATATCTATAACTACTATTCAATCTTGTGATGCTCTTCTTCTTTGTTTTTTCTATGCGATATGGAAACACTTATGTATGTGGTAGTTAAATAGTTTCACGAGGATTATAGGACTTGGCATATACTCTAACCCTACCATAGTGTGTATTCTCCAATCAATTTGGTATCCACGGAAATTGAGGATTATATCAAAGAAATGAAAATATACTCGGTGTAAAGACTTTATAAGGAACCCCTATTAAGCAAAAATAAATAAATGGTCATAATGGCATCTATGCCTATAGCTTCTAGAAATTATTTCCCCCTCACCCAGTGAGGAGTGTGATGCAGACACTAATATATTGTAACACAAAATCCAACCTCTCTTTTATTAGTCTGCTTTATTGACTGCTCCTTTAGGAAAAAGAAGACTACCCATGATTTGGATAACTGGGACCATTTTTATCTCAGTGGGTGATACAAAACAATTGTTAGAATATTCATTAATCTCTAATTAGTTCATTGGTTAAATTAAAATAATGAAGAGAAAAAATGAAACCGTGTAGCCCATTAGTTTGCATAATTCTCATATAGGGCTTGAAAGAGTTATATTATGTCACTATAACATGGGTATAAATAAAAAGGGGAATTGACAATGACACAAAAATGGATACTAATGATATTAAGTGAAAATGGGGTTTTTTTAATTGGAAAAGTGGATTGGTGTGGCAGGTGGGTTGACAAAAGTATTTTATGAGGTATTTTTTCATATCTAGTGAAATTAGGAGGAATCTTTAAAACCCCTCAAATGGATGTAATATCTCGTAGGCTCACTAAGTGAACCCTTGTGATGAGCCTACAATTTTATTATGTTTAGCTTCATGTTTTCTACTCTCTTTCTTTGTTTTTTCTTGCCATTTGATGGAAATGAACTAATAGGCTATCCACCTAAGTATTTTCCACTGATTGGATTGGTTCTCCATTCTACTCTTCTATTTTATTAGTTTAACATTATAGATATAGGCCACATACTCTGTAAACCCCATTGTAATTAATTTTATTCTTAAATTCACCTCCACTTCCTTGATGCTTGCCTTGGAGTTTCTTAGAGTCACTCCCTTATCTTTTGGTCAGAATCACATTCTCCATATGATACTCTATTTGAGAGTTTCCCTAAACAATTTGTTGGTATATGTTATCCAATTTCTCAAGTTTCTCTTCCTGTAAGGTTTTCTTCTTTGGTCTCTTCCATCCATGGAGGGGATTTAATGGGTCAATGCTTATATTTGGTCATTTCTTTGCACTAATTGACATATAGTTTGCTTTCTAGGATGAATCACCCCCCCTAGATTTTAGTACTTGACCTTTTTTTTACCAAAGATTCAATGCCAAACGTTGGAGGGAGGGATGCATCTTTGCTATGTTATTCGACTTAAGTAGTTTTCAAAACTAAAAAATGATTATGGATGGAACCTATATGTGTCTAACTTTGGGATTGAGTGGTAGCTAGATGTTGTTGTCTCCTTTTATTACGTGGGAAATTTTAAGGATCCATAATTATGCTCAAGTGTAGAATACTTGGTGAATCTTACTAGTTATTAAAGTTCCAACTATAAAATATTTTTTTATATTTTTGTAAACATAGTCAAATTCTAAGGAATTTAAATAGTTATATAAAATTTTGGCAATTTTAAAAATAATTTTACCCTAGAATTTCGGCGATTTGAATTTAGAAAAAATGAATTTTGTCGAATCTTTTTTTTGAAAAAAAAAAACATAAAAAATTAGCTAAATGGTAAAATTTAATCTCTAAAATTTTCCCTAATGTGTTAGAGTTTTGTTCATTGTTCGGAATTCTTCTTTGTTTGCTAATTTTTTTAAGGAACCTACATCTTTGGACAAAATTCTTGTGGAAATAGACATATTCATGACACTGGCTATTTCTGAATAGGAGTTTCTCATAGTCCAATGTTTGCTCATGAGTCTAGTTATCAATTTGAATCTATGTCACTTTTGGAGACATTCTTCAATATTTACTTCAACATATACTGAAACACAAATGTACAACCTTGATATTTTCTTAGTTTTAGATGTACATGTCTCCCAAATTTGTTCCCCATTAATTTTTGGGTTTCAACATTGCATAGGTTGAGTTGGCGGTGTGATAACTTGACCGATACTAAGACCACAAACATTGTCTCCTCTTCTGGATCAAATTCAAGGACCATCTATGTAGATACAATCCTCAAATCCCTTAAACCATGGGCCACTATGAAAGGAAGGAAAATTTTAAGGATGGAAATTTATCTTACATTATAGAAACATTTTCAAATCTTACTAGTCCTTATTATGCTAACTGTAAAATGAACGATATTTTTGTAAAATTATTCAAGTTTTAACGATTTAATATAGTTTCAATACATTTTTTGTGGTTTTTAGGGTTAAATAGTTTTATCTTATAAAATTTGGGTGAACTAATTTTATAAAAAATGGAACATGTCGAATCAATTTTTGGAAAAAAAGAATGGAAAATTAGCCTATGGGAAAAATTTAGCCCTAATTTTTTTCCTATATGAACGATTTGATATATCCTTTTCGAGCTATAAATGAAAAATAACCTTTACCATAAAAGGATTTGAATACCTCATTTTTTGTGAGGAACCCTTCTAGAATTATTAATGATACTAACAAGGGGGGTGAATGAGTATTATGCGTAGATTTGCAAATTATTCACTTTTTAAAACATGCACCAATATCAATTTAACACCATATCAATAAAAACAAACTGTGCACGGATATTTGAAGAAACTTATATGTGTGTGTGTTTGTGTGTGTAAAAATGATATTGCAGAGAAAGATAGGAGACACCAATCTCCACTTATGTGAGCACCGATTCACTCATACATTCCTCTGATTGGGACACCAATCCCACTGGAAAGCACCAACTTGCAAAATGTAGGATTCAACCTGTGAGGACACTCGTCCTCCACGCAAGCACCAACTGGCTAAACAAATATCAGACCTATGAGGACACCAATCCTCTATGTAAGCACCAACTTGTAGTGTTCAGGAACCAACTTGAGTGGACACATCAATCTCCTTTCCTTTCCCCGTCCAATCGCCCTTAGAAGAGGATAGTAAATATTTCTGACTCCAGGTCTGCGTGCACAAATATTTCCATTCTGATATATTGATTGTGCGCTCTTCCATTGGTTCATTTTAAGTTGGTGTTTCTCTTACAGTGTGTTACACCATTGATCCACTCTTCAACATAGATTTTGCACACACACACACCCATATATATATATATATATATATATATATATATATATATATATATATATATATATATATATATATATATCGATATGTATTCTGTGCCTTTTCACAAATGCTCATATCTACGCATCTGCTCCTTGTGTTTATGCATTTCTTGTTGCCTCATGCACTTCATCGAATCATCTTTCTTCTAATTCCCCTAAGCATTTCATTCTACCGAAGCTTGTGAATTCAGAACATTACCCCATGAGTTCTTCCAAGCTTAATTTTCACTCCTCAAATTCACTTCTTATTTATACTTCACTTGTGCAAACAATGAGTCGACAAGTTGGGGATTCTCTAAACAGTAACATCCCTTATTCCTTTCTTTTCAGACAAGCTTACCCATGCATTTTCCACTTGTCTTCATCCATGCAAATGGAGTACTACGACTATGTGGGTTCTACACACATTAGTTCATTGGCTTGGTGAGACTTGCCATAAAATATTGCCACCCCCAAAATGTATCCTAAATAAGAAATGGATTAAAAATTAATTAAAATTTAATTAACCTCACTAATCAAGTATTTAGTCAAACCCTTATTCCCCCTTGAATGTTTTTCTGGTTGCACAAGAAACAACGTGGAGTTTGGCACACAATTCAATGTGGCATTAATTCAAAATTTTCGAAAAAGGGTATCAATGGAAAAATCCCTCCATTTTCATATTTTTCGATTTGCCCCAAAATATTCGATTTACCTAGACCGGGCCAAAATATGTTCCAAACCAAATATGTGTCTGTATTGAATCTACCCTGCTTGAATGAAATCTATGAGCTTGTCAACACACTAGGTCTATGATCAAACCAAATCATATCGTGTTGAAATCCTCTGAAGAAAATTGATGTTATCGTGATCGACTGGTAAGAATATTTTTTTCCAATTTTCTAAGCCCTAGGTTGTATATTTTCAAAGATGTTTTTTGTTTCAGAGCTGATTGTAAGTACAGAGGAACATTCTATTACTTACAAAATATGCATTGCGGAGGAACACTCTATTGCTTAAAAAAATTACATATCTTGTTTTATATATTACCCTCAAAAATGTTTTCGAACTCATGCCTCGTTTTAGATATAACCCTGCTTAAATCGTCAACGGACCAGCTCTTTGATCAAACCAAATCGTACTGCATTGATACCATCTAAGCAAAATCAATGGTGTAGTGATACAGATGGTCAATATTTGTTTTTACAGTTTTTGTGCTTAATGTTTTTTACATTCTTACCCTGCTTGAACAAAATATACGAACCCATCAACAGGTTTGTGATCAAACCAAAGTTGATTACATTGAAATTGATGAAAACAATTGATGGTATAGTGGCCGAATGCCAATATTTTTTTTACTTTTTCTGTTAATAGACTGGTGTAGTGATGGACTGCTTATCGACCAATTGATTCAATGCATCATCTCTCTGATCAAACCAAACTAGAACATGTTGAAATCCTCTGAGAAAAATCGATAGTGTAGTGATATGAATGGTAATAATTTTTTTTTTTTCAGTTTTTTTTTTCTTAAAAAAATTTACATTGTTACCCTGTGATTTTTGTATTTAAGTATTCTATAAAATGATTTATCAGATACTGTCTATGTAGAGTAATCAATTTTACCCTTTATTATTTGATGCATATATTGGTTTGGATTATCTAGATGTGAATCTAAAATCTTGGTTGGAAGGAGAAAATAAAGCGAAGGTTTTTACCAAAGGTTAGAATTTATGTAGTATTTATATTATGCCTTTATAAACACTCTGTTTTTTCAATCTCGCTTTCCAATTAAGAGATCATGTGTAACGTGTGTGGGTCATTTTGTCTTCCTTTCATGATTTCAGAATTTTACTTCATCTAAATTTGATCATTTTCAATACAGACCCTGATCTATTGCCACGTAAAGAACAGAAGTCATTGCCTCTAGAGGTTGTGGAAGAATATTTTTGAATACTTGTTGAAGAGGATGTTGAACCAGAAAAGAGACGAAAAATGAAGCAACAATGGTATATACAGGGACAAAAGTCACGAAAATTATGTAGACTTGCAAAAATTGATTGTTGGAATGACGATGATGTATCCAACGGTAATGATGTTGAGAACAAACCTAATGATAGGGATATACCTTATCAACTCTGATGTCATTCAACTATGTAGTATGTTAAGGGAAAGGCTCCAAACTTTGGTATAGTTTATGTTCTTAAAGGAGAAAATGGTCCAGAAGAAATCATTATGTCCAAAGTTATAGATGAGTCACATACAAGAAATGTAGAGTTGACAATGTTGGATCTTTGTGGTGATGATCCAATTCTTTACACTATTAGTAACAATAACACATGGACACATACTATGGAATGTGTTCTTCCTATTCAAATGGTCTATGCAAATGAAAGTGGCAAGCTTATGTTGCACCATCCTTCACTTTTTGAAATAAAATCACAATTATCTTCAAGTGGGCCAGATGAAAATCATAAAAAAAATTCCACTACAGTCATCAAGTGAGGGTTTTATATGGGAGCTTGTTCAAATGTGACTCCCCTATTGAGTCAAAATGGTCGTTTTTTGAATATTGGTAGAAAGAAATTCATTCAAATGGATGGGCTATTGGTTCGCAACACAAATCCATTTGATTTTACCATAAAGGCATTCATGTATGTACGTATTTATTATGAAAAATTTCCTAGAATGTCTGAATATGAGTCATTAAAAATTCCATATACTATAGAAGTGTTGGATTGTTTAGTAGATGTTTCAACTGGTGGAACATTTTTTTGGGTAAGAATATTTGAAAATCATGTAGATTTTTTCGGTAGAGGCCACTATATTCCTGAAGGTGTGAATTTGCATCCACATGAGGTGTTTACACAAAACAAGCTCTGTTGATACCAACTGGAATAATTGATGGTGAGTATACATGTGTATCTTTTAATATATATTGTTCAACTCATGTATGAACATTTTATTTATAGTATCTAATTTTATATGCTATTGTGTTGTAGATATTGTTGACATTTTCTTTACTGTGAGCTATATTAAAAGGTGGGGTACTAGGAGTCGAAAAGGAGAATCTTTTTTTTTGTCATTTTATTGCTACGGATGATGATAAGCACACCACTTTTCAACTTCTTGAAAACAAAGGTGACAATGAAGTTGTGACTGCTAGATTAGTTGCCTCTATAGAATATGGAACACACAATGCATTGCCATCATATATCAGAGTATTGCATCCCAATCGAGTACATCGTCACAATATTCATCTTCTTTCCTACAAAGTTTTCAATCACATAAGGTCTCGAAACATTATACATAGTGAATCTTATGTGGAAATTCCTTGTTCAGATGAAAGTTTCATGGTTACTTTTGAACTAATTGCAATGCATGATGTACCTCCCGGGATTGTAATTTAAGAAGAATATTTCACTAGAGTTCAGCATAGAAGGATATGAGAATATTAAGGAGGCATTTTTATATACATGGCCAACCTTTCCTAATAGATATCATCCAACTTCTAGCTCAAGTGATCAGACTCAACCTTTTGGTAAATGGAGAGTGGGACCAAAATTTAGATTTCTCTATTTGTATAATAGCCTACAACCTCGTGTACATGTACACTTTTCATAGGATTCACACCAATGGGATCCTTTCCATCAACGTTATGGATTATGGATCAAGAATGGTGTATCCCATTTGGATTTGTAAACATTTTTCTTTTCATTAATAAATTTTTATACTGTTTGGTGTAATATGTATGGTGAATTATATTATTTAGTATATATGAATTATTTATTTATTGCATTCAATTGTTTCTAGTATTATACCGTTATGTTATAAATGTTTTTTCTTTTCCATGAAATTTTTCTTTATATATGAAATTTGAATGTTTGAAACGATAATATACATTTTGTAGCCCGTGGGCTATTGAGAAGATGGTTTTGTACTGTCTTTTTCTGTCCTAAAAGATACTTATTTCAGTCTTCTATAATCATCAAAACATGCCCTATGAGGATCTGCACTTACATAAAACATAGAGTATAACTTTCCAAAAACAAAAGCCTTACAAAAGTGGTATTTTCTTCATCTTTGTGGGGAAAACCATGTAAAATTAACTCTGGACGGGTTCAAATAGTTTTTCTCCCTTCTTATTATTTAGTTATGTAGATAATATTTATTTATGATAGTTACATGAAGTGCAATTTATATGTATATGCACTCTGGTTCTATAGTAGCTGCTCCAGGATTAAATGTGTTGATCATTTTGGAATTTCAGTTTGTTGAAGAAGCTTGGGGTCTTTTGATAGACCAATTTAGATATTATTGAATAATGTATTACATTTATACTTGAAATATAATATGATTTTTTCCGAGGAAAAAAATGAGTAATTTTTTACCCTTTTAATCCAAGGACTAAATTTAGATTATTTAATCTAACATAGAAATAAGAACATTCTTCATGTGCTAGTAAGAACGTTACATAGTCAAATTGAATTATCCAAGTTGAACATGATGTGTCTTAACAGTCACCACTACTCCACTATTTAATATTTTCAATTTTATCCTGAAAATTGCTATTGTGTAAAAATATTGAAAAAATGCCCTAGTTCACCAAAATTCACATATAGGGTTCAATTTTTGGCCTGTTTGAGTCATTCAAATTGGAAACTATGAGTTTTATTATTCTCCATTTTTTTACATTTTCATATTTTCATTTCATATTTGCAAATACCAGGAAATTTGGCTGAGTTATTGTCATTGACAAAAATGGCTAAGTACTAAAAAATTGACTCAAGTTCCTATGGGAAAATGATCGCCATTTCCTGAATGAGAGAAATAAAATTATTCTAAGGGCACCATCTTGTAGGTGGATGACTAATGCACCTGAATGTAGTCTTAGTTTTGGAAAACAAAATATTGTCAATAATATATTAGCTTTCCAAAACAACCACTCAGCCTGTTTTGTACCCAAAACCATCCTAAATGGCCTTAAGCAAATGCTCACCATTTCTCACCTGTGAGGAATAAAAAAATTATGAGAGGATCATATTTCAGGCGAAGGATTTATACACTTGACCATTGAATCATTCTTGATAAAAAGTATATGGCCAAGAAGACAGTGACCTGCCAAAACAACCAATCAACCTATTTTGCACCATGCCAGAAAATGCTCGCCATTTGAAAAATGGCTAAGTACTGAAAAACTGGCTCAAGTGGCTATGGGAAAATGAGCGCCATTTTCTCATAGAGAGAGAGAAAATTATTTTGAAGGAACAGTCCTATAGGTGGATGACTAATGCACCTGAATATAGTCTCAGTTTTGGAAAAAAGTCTCCAGTCAAGAATATATTGGCCTGCCAAAACAACCACTGAGCTTGTTTTGCACCTGAAACTAGCATAAATGGCTTTAGGAAAATGCCCGCCATTTCCCACCAGTGAGGGATAAAATTATTCGGAAAGCATAAGATTTTAGGTGGATGTTTTTTTCACTTGATCATTGAATCATTATGGATAAAATGTATATGGAAAAGAAGATAATGTCCTGCCAAAATAGCCAATCAATCTCTTTTGCACCATGCCATTAAATGCTCCCCTTTGGAAAAAATGGCAAAAAATGAAAAAATAGCTCAAGTGGCTATGACAAAATGACCTCCATTTCCTCACTGAGAGAGAGAAAATTATTCTGAAGGCACCATATTGTAGGTGGATGAATAATGCACCTAAATATAGTCTCAGTATTGGAAAAAAGTCTCTTGTCAAGAATATATTGGCTTGCCAAAACAACCACTCAGCCAATTTTTCACCTAAGACTAGCCTGAATTGCTTTTGGAAAATTCCGACCATTTCTCACCAGTGAGGGATTAAATTATTTTGACAACATAAGATTTCAAGTGGATGATTCAAGTGGATTTGGAAAAATGACTGCGATTTCCTCAATGGGAGAGAGAAAATTATTTGTAAGGCACCATCTTGTAGGTGGACGATCAATGCACCTTAATATAGTCTCAGGCTTGAAAAAAAGTATATTTTAAAGAATATATTGGCCTACCAAAATTGCCACTCAGCTAGTTTTGCACCTAAAACTGGCCTAAATGGCTTTAGGAAAATGCCCACCATTTCTCACCAGTGAGGGATTAAATTATTCTGACAACATAAGATTTCAGGTGGATGATTTATGCACTTGACCATTGACTCATTCTTGATCAAAATTCTATGCAAAGAAGATGATGGCCTGCCAAAACAACCAATCAACCTGTTTTTCACCTTGCCAGAAAATGTTCGCCATTGGAAAAAATGGCCAAGTACATAAAAATTGGCTTAAGTGGCTTCTGGAAAATGACGGCCATTTCCTTAATGAGAGGGAGAAAATTATTCTGAAGGAAGCATATTATATGTGGATGACCAATGCACTTGAATATAGTCTCATTCATGGAAAAAAGGATATGGTCAAGAATATATTGGCTTGCCAAAACAACCACTCAACCAGTTTTGCACCTAAAAATGGCCTAAATGGCTTTAGGAAAATGCCCACCATTTCTCACCAGTGAGGGATTAAATTATTCTGACAGCATAAGCTTTCAGGTGGATGATTTATGCACTTGAACATTGACTCATTATTGATAAACGGTCGATGGAAAAGAATATAATGGCCTACCAAAATAGCCAATCAACCTATTTTGCACCCTGCCAGAAAATGCTAACCATTGGCAAAAATGGCTCAAGTGCCTTTGGGAAAATGACCGCCATTTCCTCAATGAGAGAGAAAACATTATTCCGAAGGCACCATCCTGTAGGTGGATGACCAATGCACCTGAATATAATATTAGTCCTGGAAAACATTCTTTGGTCAAGAATATATTGGCTTGCCAAAGCAGCTAATTAGCCACTTTTGTATCTAAAACTAACCTAAATGACTTTATGAAAATGCTCGCCATTTCTCACCAGCAAGGGATTAAATTATTATGACAACATAATATTTCAGGTGGATGATTTATGCACTTGAAAATTGAATCATTATTGATAAAACGTCCATGGGAAAGAAGATAAGGGCCTACCAAAACAACCAATGAACCCGTATTGCACCATGCCATAAAATGATCCCCTTTAGCAAAAATGGCTAAGTACTGAAAAACTGGCTCAAATGGATTTGGGAAAATGATCGCCATTTGCTCAATGAGAGAGAGAAAATTATTTTGAAGGAACCATCTTATAGGTGGATGAAAAATGCACCTGAATATAGTCTCAGTATTGGAAAAAGGTCTCTGGTCAAGAATATATTGGCCTGCCAAAACATCTACTTAGCCAGTTTTGCACCTAAAACTGGCATGAATGGCTTTAGGAAAATGCCCACCATTTCTCACGAGTGACGGATTAAATTATTATGACAACATAAGATTTCAGGTGGATGATTTATGCACTTGACCATTGACTCATTATTGATAAAAATTCTATGGAAAAGAAGATAATGTGGCAAAATAGCCAATCAACTTATTTTGCACCTTTCCAGAAAATGCTCACCATTGGCAAAAATGGCCAAGTACTGAAAAAACTGGCTCAAGTGGCTTTGAGAGAATGACCGTCATTTCCTCAATGAGAGAGAGAAAATTATTCTAAAGGGGCCATCTTGTAGGTGGATGACCAATGCACTTGAGTATAGTCTCATTCTTAAAAAAAAGGCTCTGGTTAAGAATATATTGGCCTGCCAAAAAAACCACTCAGCCTATTTTGCAACTAAAATAGACTTAAATGGCCTTAGGAAAATGCCCTCCATTTCTCACCTTTGAGGGATAAAACATTTTTGAGAGCATAAGATTTCAGGTGGATGATTTATGGACTTGACCATTGACTCATTCTTGATAAAAATTCTATGGCCAAGAAGATAATGGACTGCCAAAACAACCACTCAGCCTATTTTTGCACCATGCCATAAAATTCTACCCTTTGGAAAAAATGGCTAAGTACTGAAAAGCTAGCTCAAGTGGCTGTGGGAAAATTATCGCCATTTCCTCACAGAGAGAGAGAAAATTATTCTGAAGGCACCATCCTATAGGGGATGACTAATGCACTTGAATATAGTCATAGTATTGGAAAAATGTCTCTGGTCAACAATATATTGGCCTACCAAAACAGCCACTCATCCTGTTTTGCACCATGCCAGAAAATGCTCCCCTTTGGAAAAAATGGCTAAGTACTGAAAAACTAGCTCAAGTGGCTTTGTGAAAATGACCGCCATTTCCTCACCGAGAGAGAAAATTATTTTGAAGGAACCATCCTATAGGTTGATGACTAATGCACCTGAATATAGTCTCAGTCTTGGAAAAGAGGATCTGGTCAAGAATATATTGGCTTGCCAAAAAAAATACTCTGTGCGTGCATAATTTATTTGAGTCTGAAATACAATCTGCATGCATCACTTCTACTTCGAACCTAGACAACCATGGCAGAACTTGAAATAGGGGCATCCTCTACCACGGGCACAGTTGAAATGGGGGAATCCTCCTCTGTGACCGCAATTGAAACACGGGCATCCACAGATGATAGGTTCACAGTAAAAAAATTCTAGGAGTATTCGGATGCATGGAGAGATGAAAAGAATTGGCCATCATGTATGGAAACTATCCTGAGGAAATAAAAAGTGTTCAACTTTTTGTTTGAAATGTTCAGTTTTGTTGATAAGGAGATAGATGAGGCAATTTTAAGTTATGATGTTGGTAATATGGAATTGAGGATTTTTGGGAAGAGGGTATATCTCAACCCTTATTTGGTTTCCCAAGCAACACAAATTCCAAGCAGAGGGGGAGCGATTTTTATCTCTTGGAAAACCCCCAAACTAGATAAGAACTAGATGGACAATAAAATTTGTGGGAAAAAAGTATATGTTCCAAGGAATGGTTTAATAATGTAGGATGTCCCTCCTGGAATATACAAAACATTGATTCATATTATCCTTAGGACGATTTTGAATCATCACAGGCAAGACATTTCGGGTGAATATATGAGGGTAGTGATACATTGGGTTGATGATAGACCTGTAGATGTTCCTTATCTATTGGCTAAGAAAACCCACTCTTCCCTGAAAGAGAGCCAATTGAAGAAGCTTAAATTTTGTTTTTCGGGAACACTTCAAAAAATAATTGATTTATGTCTACCCCATGCTACTTAAACAAAGATTGGTGATATCAATCTACACAAAAATATATCTTTTCCAAAACCACCTGTTCATAAAACATACTTTAGGAAATATAATATCATGGAAATAGTGAGGAATTTCTAGTACAATATCCTCAACAGAATGAAGAATTAGTACAATCTCCTGAGCACCATGAGGAATTACCAGTACAAACTCCTGAACAAAATGAGGAATTTCCAGTACAAACTCTTGAACACCATGATGAATTATGAGTACAATCTCCTGATTTTGTCACCACTGATGTAGTTCATGCTATCAAAAATTTGAAAGAGCTACATGGACGTGTAGATGGAGGTTATTGGGAGGAGGTGATAGAAAACGAAATGGAACAAACTATTGTCGACTTTTCCATTCCTCAAGAGATTCTTGATAGAATTTCTCCAAAACAATTGGCAATTGAGTATGATTATTTTTTCAAATTTGATTCAAGGTATTCCACTATGCATTTAGATAATCCATTATATAAGTTTGATAGTATATTTGTGTTCAACTTGTATGATAAAATGGAGCATTTCAAGGAATAAGCTTCCTATATATGCAATTGGGTGGAAGAGGGCATGATTAAAGATAATAATATTACATAATGCTTCAAACAGATAGTGGTGTTGCAAAAGACAATTGTTATACATAAATAAAAATTGTAAAAGTATATAAATAATAGAATAGGATTAAATTTAAATTTAAATTAATAAAATGTTAAGAGTTGTGACTGTAGGAATAGTCACCTCTAAAACATGAATACATATATATTTAGGAATTTTCATTGTAATAAGATCAACCTACATTTTTATACAAATATTGTTCTTTTAAATCTTCAATTTCATCATTTTTCATTCCTTGATTGGTATCAGAGCCTATTCGACTCTGGGAATCTCCATCCACTTTCCATCCTCCCGCGCTCTGCTACTCCCTCCACGCTCTGCTACTCCCTCCATCTTGCACTCAGTATTTTTCCACACCACTCCACCATCTGAGCTCTCCCCAACCTCTGTACTCCCCCTTCCTCCATTGTTTCTCCCCCACATCACCACTTCCCCTACACTCCCATCGGCCCTCCCCACCTCCACTCCCATCATCACCCCATCTCCTCCCTCAATGTTGCTCCACGCAGCTCTCCACTTCCCTAATCCATGC
Organism: Larix kaempferi; assembly: GCA_027924585.1. Taxonomy (NCBI): domain Eukaryota; kingdom Viridiplantae; phylum Streptophyta; class Pinopsida; order Pinales; family Pinaceae; genus Larix; species Larix kaempferi. The sequence continues at coordinate 14,427,140 of BSBM01000179.1, forward strand.
AGCTTTCTTCTGGTCCACCCAGCGTCGCTCCCCCATCTTCTCCCTCGCTGCTGCTCTACGCATCTCCCTCCACCACGCCAGCCACCCTTCCATATTCCACTCCCCACCTCCGTCCTCGCTGCCATCGCTGCCCACCCTTCCATTGCTACCAAAAAAAAACCAAAATATATATTAATATATAATAATAAAATATTTTATTAATATAAAAAACAAAACAAATTATTATATTATTATAATAATAGTAATAATAGTAATAATATATATATATATATATAATTAATTTTTATTAAAGATTTTTTTTTTACCTAATAAAGTTAAAATATTATTATATATTTAATTTTATCTTCCTAAAAAAAATAGCCAATAAAATCGTGGTTGGATGGGAACAAAGAGCCAATAAAAATAAATCAAGATTTAGTGTAGAAAAAATTCCATCACTCACCATAATGGGAGATATCAACGCCAGATTGGACTAGCTTAACGAAAAAGTCGAAAAAACTAATGACACATTGACGTCAAACCTCACAAGAATCATGACAGGAATAGAGAAAAGCATCAATATGATGAAGGAAGACCAGTAGAAAAATCAAGAGTATCTCAACCATATCTTGGCCAGATTACTGCTACCTAACCCACCGCTAGACCCTCCTAATGCATCACATCCAAACACACCTAGAACACCAGAACATTAAGACCATCATTTTCATCCCTTCATTACCACACCATAAACATCAACCACACCAACACACGGATATCAGATAATCGTAAAACTAGAATTACCCAAATATGATGGTGACGAAATACAATGCATCGCATGGATCAATAAAGCTGAAGAATACCTTGACATCCATCACATACTATATGATAGTGAGAAGATTAAATATGCCTCCATGCAATTGGAGGGTAACGCATACAATTGGTACCTGTGGTGGAAAACCACAACAAGTGTCTATTCCTATAGTTGGCCTACCTTCAAAAACGATCTTCTTAAAAGATTCCAAGGCGTAACCGAGAAAGACTTATTTGCCAAGATCATGAGGTTACATAAAAAGGGTAGTGTAGATGAGTACACTTCTAAATGTGAAGCTTTGGAAACCCAAGTTCCATAGCTAACCGATTACCAACGACTGCAGACATACATACATCTACTGAAACCACACATTCGAGATGAGTTAGAACTACATAACATTTCTACCATGGAGAAGGAAAGACGTAAGGCCAAGATGATCGAGAACAAGTTCAAAATATCCGTTCATACGAGTTTTGACAAGGACTACTCCAAGAGGAAGCCAATCCACCCAGCAAATACGGTAAATTCAAAATATACACCGTCGCATCTCATGGAAGGAGAAAAACCTAGTTCGGAGGCCCAGAGGATGAGGGAAGGAAAATGCAAATAATGTGGAGAAAGATGGGATTCTAAGCATAGATGTTTGCAAAAGATAAATCCCCAAAAGTTGTGTGCTTGCGAAGCAGAAGAAGAAGTAGAATATGAAGTTGAGGGATCAAATGAGGACAATACGAGAAGTCAACAACACTACCACTCTAAAATAGAATATAATAAACCAAAAATATCATTAGCCTCTATTACAAGGATATCCCAACCTGAAACATTGAAGCTAAAGGGGCATATAAAAAAACATAATGTCACAATTCTCATAGATATGGGAAATACCCATAACTTTATTAATTTTAATCTTGCTAAGATATTAAACCTATTCATATTCTCGGTGCCTAACATGAAATTTATGGTAGAAGATGGAAAGAAGATTGAAAATGTGGTAATTAAGTGTCACAAGGTCAAAATACAAATGCAAGAGTATAACCTAGATTCTGACTTCTTTGCAACACCACTTAGAGGAGTCAACATGGTATTAGGAATCCAATGGTTGCAAACATTGGGTGCTTACTCCGCAAACCATCAAGATCATTTTATCGAGTTTCAGTGGCTAGGGAAAAAGCACAAATTGTATGGTTTCCAACCACCTCCAACACAATTGGTTACATCACATCAAATGGAAAGTCTAATTCGAAAAGGAGCACCTGCGTAAATAATTCAATGTCGAGAAATGGAGCTGCTAGCATGTGAAGGTGATGACTGCAAACCAACAGAAATACAAGAACTAATTCAAAAACATGACAAGGTGTTCCAAGAGCTTTCGATGGACCTCCCACCAAACAGGAAGATTGAACACATAATTGAGGTAGAACTAGGGAAAAAACCTGTCAATACAAAACCGTACATATATCCACATCACCATAAAACATAGATCGAAAGGTTAACTCAAGATCTGCTAAAATATGGTGTCATTTCAAAGAGAAGAAGCTCGTATGCAACTCTAGTAGTGCTAGTTCGAAAGAAGGATGGATCGTTCAGATTGTGCATAGATTACAGAGGGCTGAAGAAGATAACAATCAAGAATAAATTCGCTATTCCATTCATCGATGAGATGTTGGATGAACTTCATGGAGCTAAGTATTTCTCAAAATTAGACTTAAGATCGGGACATTATCAAATCAAGGTTAGAATAGAAGATGTAGAAAAAACTGCTTTCTGTACTCTTGAATGCCATTATGAGTTCAAAGTAATGCCCTTCGGATTAACTAACGCTCCAACCACTTTTCAAGCTTCAATGAACAAATTGTTCCAACCATATTTGAGAAAGTTCGTATTAGTATTTTTTTATGATATCATCATATATAGAGAAACTTGGAAAGAGAGTCTCCAACACCTAGATCAAGTACTCACCATCTTGGAGGAACATCAAATTTATGCAAAAATTTCTAAATTCACTTTTGGAGAAGAAGAAGTGGACTATCTTGGCCATAAAATATCGAAGGAAGGAGTCAAAGTCGATCCCAATAAGATCAAGGAAATCACTGAGTGTCCCAAACTAGATAACATCTTGAGATTAAGAGTATTTTTAGGCTTGATAGGATACTATCGAAGGTTTGTGAATAATTACGCCCATAAGACGGCCCCTCTAACAAATTTATTAAAGAAAAATTCATTTCAATGTAATAATGAAGCTGAAAAAATGTTTTGAAGCATTAAAAAACATTATGTCATCAATTCCAGTATTAGCAACACTGGTCTTCACAAAACCCTTTGTATTCGAATGTGATGCTTCAGGATTTGGGTTAGAAGCAGTCCTAATGCAATAATGTCATTCAATAGCATTTGAAATCCGAAATCTCAACAAGGGAGAATGTTTGAAATCTACATATGATAAAGAAATGCTTGAAAAATGGCGACAATACCTTCTAGGAAGAAAAATATTGATACGAACTAACCACAACACTCTTCAATATATCTTACAACAGCAAAAAAATATGAACTAAAAAACAGAAGTGGATAGAAAAAATTTCTACATTTGATATGGAGATATTGCATCAAAGAGGAAAGGACAATATAGTCACTGATTCCCTATCTCGAAAAGGTGAAGAAGTCAAAACTTATGCAATTTCAATTGCAATTCCATAATGGTTGGATGAAATCCAAAGGGAATATGCCAAAGACCCAGACACATGTTCTTTAATCAATAATCCTAATAGAGATCCCAAATTTGAATGGAGGAATCACATCCTTTGGTATAAAGGAAGGATCTACTTAAACCCAACATCAAGGTTTAAGACTAAGGTGTTGATAGAATCTCATGACTCACCAGCTGCAAGACATGTAGGTTTCTTCAAAACTTATTACAATGCCATGCAATCATTCTATTGGAAGGGAATGTATAAGGACGTTCAAAAGTATGTATCTGAGTGCGACACATGTGAAAGAAAAAAAAGTGAAAATGTCATGACTCCGGGGCTACTCCACCCGCTTCACATTCCAAAATAGAAGTGGGAGGAAATATCCATGGATTTCATTGAAGGGTTACCCTTATCTATTGGTAAGGACAAAATCTTCATGGTAGTGGAACGATTAACGAAATATGCACATTTTATGGGCATGAAGAAAATTGACTCAGCTAAACAAATCGCTGAAGTATTCTATAAAAATATTTACAAATTACATAGATTCCCAAAAATTATCGTTAGCGACAGAGATGCTAAATTCACAAGCAATTTTTGGAAAGAATTATGCAAACAAATTGGGATCAATCTTAACATGAGTTCAGCTTATCATCCACAGACATATGGGAAAACAGAAGTTGTTAACAAATGTTTGGAAGCATATCTTTGTAGTTTCATCATTGAAAGCAAAATGGTGGTATAACACTACCTATCACATGTCAGCTAAGATGACACCCTTTCAAGCATTGTTTAGTTATGAGCCTCCCATATGGAAGGAATTCGTTCAAGGTGATGCAAAATTACCCACAGTGAAAAGTCAACTTCAATAAAATCAACAAGTAAAGCAAGTACTCAAGGATAATTTAACTATGGCACAAGAGCATATGAAGCAACAAGTAGATCAACATAGAACATAAAGAGAGTTTTAAGTAGCAGATTGGGTATTTGTAAGGCTTAAACCATACAAGAAATTATCACTTAAGCAACAAGGAAAAAAAAATTGGCTACCAAGTTTTATGGGACATATCAAATTATCCAAAAGATTATCTTGGTAGCATACGAATTGAATTTACCATATAAGAGTTTAATTCACAACGATTTTCATGTTTCGAATCTAAAAAAATTGTTGGGTCAACATCAATCTGCTCAGACAACACTTCCTACCTTGGACGAAGAAGGGAAATTTGTTTTATAACCAGAAACTGTCATCAACATCAGAGAAATAAGGCTATGTTCTAGAATGATCAAAGAATACCTTATTAAATGGAAGAATTGTCCAGAAGAAGATGCTTCATGGGAAACAGAGAAGTTCCTTCAGCAATATCCGTCATTGCCTTGTTTTGAGGACAAAGCATTTTAAAAGACAAGGGAAATGTTATACATAAATAAAAATGTAAAATTTATAAATAATAGAATAGGATTAAATCTGGATGTAAAATAATAAAATGCTAAGAGTTGTGATTATAGGAATAGTCACCTCTAAAACTCGAAGACATATATATTCGGGAATTTCATTGTAATAAGATCAACCTGCATTTTTATACAAATATTATTCTTATAAATCTTCAATTTCATCATTTTTCATTCCTTCAACAGTTGTGGATAATCAATTCAAAGTGAAGAGAATTATGAAAGGAAAAGAAGAAATGGTTGAAGAATTATCCAAAGTAGACAAAATCACTGATGAAACTGAAAAGGAAATTGAGTCAGTGAGGGGTGTGTTTAAAGAGGCTTTGGAAAAAGCTAAAGTTAAAGTGAGTGAACTTAAAGAAGAGTTGACAAAAAGACATCATATTTTCAATATACCACCAATAAGGACATAAATGGTTCCTTTACAGGTATTGGAGAAGAAATTGAAAGAAAAAGGAACACTTAATACAAGAATATTAGTTGAAGATGAAAGAGTGGGAGGGAAGCCATGAACAAAAAGTTGGATAGTTAGAATCATTAATTTCCAGTTTGAGAAAAACCATTTCTATGCAAGGTGATAAGCTGAGAACCAAAAGGTTCGAAAGGATCTCTAAATCACTGGAACTTAAAAACCAAAGGAGAGGAAAAAAAATTGACAGTAAATAAGGTGGTGAGGGTGAAGGTAAAGGTACCAAAGGAGATGAGCATAAGGCCGTAAAATGAAAAAAACTAATAAAGGTACAATGTCCTTATAGTGAGATAATTCCTTATCAAATCGAGAGAAGATCCTATAGGAATACTTCTGTCGCGTCCCCGATCCCCTTAACTCCCTTCAGAGGCAATGGGAGACAACCTTATACATTTTTTTTTAATAATTCTCTCTGCAATTTCACACACACAATTACCTCTGGCCCGCAATCTGTAATGCACAATCCGTAATATGTAAGCAGAAGTTGGAAGTTAGATTACCGAATCCATCTCTCTGACGAAATCACGCTCTCGACTTCCACAATCCACAATGCGGAAGTCAAAATTCAGGATTCAACTTCACAGCCTCGAAGAACCACTAGTCCGACTTCCACAATTCGCAATCCGCTTTGCGGGAGTTGGAAGTCAGAACACCAAAATATCCTTCCTGGGAAATTTACTCATCTGACTTACGCAATCCACAACCCAAGTTGCGGAAGTCGGAAGTTGAAACCTCCAATTTTAGATCCTGGGAAACACATATGTCTGACTTCCGCAATCCGCAATCTGCATGCGGAAATCGCAAGTTGGAACCTCCAATTTTTGTCCGAGAAATTTTACTCATCCAAATTTTGAAATATGCAACCCGCGTTGTGGAAGTCGGAAATCAGAAACCTCATTTTGCAACTCGGAAAAAATCACCTTCCGAATTCCGCAATACGCAACCCACCTTGCAGATTCGGAAATCCAAAAGTCCAACATGCAAACCCCGTGGAAATCGCCCTTTCGACATCCGCAATACGCAATCTGCCTTGTGGATTCGGAAAGTCAAAATTCAAACCATGCAATTCCAAATACTGGTCCTCCGACCTCCGCAACCCGCAATCCACACGCGAAACTCGGAAGTTGGAACCACTTACCCCTTCCCCTGCAAACTTTCAATGCTGATAACTTCGTCATCCTAAGGCCAAATTTGGAAAATCTAGTACCGTTGGAAACCTCTTGGAGATGTCTATGCAGTGGTGTAATACCCTACTACATCTGAGGACTCTAACTTTGTCATTTTTTAAAATTAAGCATAACTCAAACTCCCTCAATGCCTCTTTACCCTTCTACAAGAAGCACTACTTTCCCTCTGTAATAGCTTCCCCATTCAGCTGACCCACAAAGGGTCATGAAACAAAACAGGGGATATCTAATTCTTTCCCCAAGTTTAGGTGATTCCGTCTGGTCCATCTAAAAGTGTATGCAATGCATAACAAAACACATATAATGAAACTAAATAATCAATGCATCTACAACATGCAGGGTTAGAAGCACATTAAGCTCAAGCAAATGGTGAAACAATCAAACATGCCTCTACCTCATACTCAGGCTCATACATAATATTCCTACTAATCAAGTTCATGTAATCATTCATTCAAATAACTTGAATATAACAAGTAGACATCACACAGGGAATCAGAATCATTTAACGCTAGAAGGAGCACTTATCTTTAAATTGAATCTATCCAAGAAACTGTCTAAGTGAGAGGAACACTCCACCCAACCATAGGTCTCTGTCCATACTATACTCTTTCAGCTGAGAGACCAACCCCAAGTTGGGTTGTGTATCCACTAAGGAGTGTTAAATAGGATCACTCACAGTCAAGGATCCACACTAATGCTAAAATAACATACAGTTGGGTTTATCAAGCATGCAAGGGAAGCATGGAGGATGATTCTAAGCGAGCGAGATCAACCACAAAGCTACAATCATCTCAAACCATTCATCAGTCATGGCACCCAGAGTACCTACCACACCCAACAGAAGGAAGGATGCATTCTATGCTGCACAATCCCTCAAGGCCTCTTCCCTCTAGTGCTCTTCAGGGTGGGCATAGAAAGGTTCAAACTGTTGTTTTCCTTGAGACTTTAGCCTTCACTTGGTTTATCAAGCAGATCCAACCTCTATCTTGCCTTATTCTTAGTCATCCTAGTTGGGATCTTCTTAGGGGTGCGTCCGAAGCTCGGTCCCGCAAATTGGTTCTTCTGCTATCAGATCAAGGTCTTCTTTAGGGTTTTCTAAGATTCTCACGCTCTGGAATTTATTCCAGGGTTTGATCCATGGATCTCCCAATCAATTTTACTTCCCACGCAAGGTTTCTTGTGCATTCTCACTTCTACAATTTGTGGCTTACCCCGAATCGCGATTTTATTCCTTCTTTTTCCCTGCTCTCTTTGTGATGCATTCTAACTGAGGTTTTTGGTCAACAATGGGATAGCAATTAGGGTGAGAAAATTCCCAGGAGTTAGAGTGGCTTATGGGACAAGTAAAACATATCCATAACCTACCATATGGTTTTTAGGGCTTCTCCATACTTTATCAACCTCATGAATAGGTTTTCTCAACCACCTCCTTACAATAGAATTAAATGTCAGTAGGGGAGTCAAATGGGTTCAAAAAATGACATGTGGAAGCATGGGTTTTAATCCCACAACCCCCTTACCTCTCCCTAGTGGATACACATGGCCCTCTCTTATTGGTTGCCTCCATAGCCAGTTTTCTTGGTATTTTATTGCAATTTTAATATTTACATCATTTACAAGTTTCCATGGCTTAACAACACATGGATAATCAGAGTATCAAATACTTTCCTTTTGAATGAAATCTGAGCATCCACTAGTGGGGCCTTGGCCTTGAGCTCCACACTAGGGAAAACATACATTGCATGTATACAATATCTACATTAAAGCCAATAAACCCTCAGGGTCAAAATATGGGTATTACAATTCCCTCCCCCTTAAAACAACATTGTCCTCGATGTTCTCAAAATTGAAAAAAATGGGAATGCCTCTCTCATAGCATCATCCATCTCCCATGTAGCCTCATCGGGACTAAGGTGCTTCCATTGCACCTTCACCTGTCTGATGGCTCGGTTCTGGAGCAATGTGAACTTCTTGTCGAGGATGCGCATAGGCTCCACTTGGAATTCTCCCTCGGGTTCCACCTATATCACATGCCAATCAATTATGTGATTAGGATCATGTACATATTTCTTAAGCAAAGAAACATGGAAAACATTATGAGCTCTCATGTTAGCAGGAAATGAAATTCTATATGCAACTGGTCCTATCCTATCAAGGACTTCAAATGGCCCACAATATTTTGGTTTGAACTTGGAAAAACTCCCCAACTTCAAGGAACTCTTCCTTGGTTTCACTCCTAAGTTAACATGATCCCCAATCCTAAATTCCTTATGCACTCTTTTCATATCTACATAACTCTTCTTCCTATCTTGTGTTGCCTTCAAATTCTACATGATATTGACAATTTATTCTTCCATCTCCTTGATCATCTCTAGTCCAAGCACTACCCTGTTCACTAGACTGTCCCAATTCATTGGAGTCCTGCATCCTTTTCCATATGATACCGCAAAACGACTCATCCCCAATGATGCTTGATTCCCATTATTGTATGCAAATTCTACCAAGTGTAGGTAGTCCTCCCACTTGGATGGTTTATGCATCACATACATCCTCAACATGTATTCAAGAACCTGATTCTCCCTCTCAGTTTGACAATCTTTTTGAGGATGATATGATGTACTAAAATTCAGCCGAGTTCTCAATTCTTGAAATAATCCCTTCCAAAAATTGGGAGTGAATTTTGTATCTCGATCAGAAATTATTGCCTTGGGCAATCCATGCAATCTGAATATCTCCTTCATAAATATTTGCTATGTTACTTATATTATGAGTGGAATTGACTGGAATAAAGTGAGCTACCTTTGATAGCTTGTCTACCACTACCATAATTGAATCATGCTTCTTCACTGTCATTGGTAGGCCTACTGTAAAATCCATAGAAATCACCTCCCACTTCCACTCCGGAATGGGAAAAGGCTGCAACAATCCTGTTGATGTTGATGTTCTGCCTTGACTTGTTGGAATTTTTTATAGCTGGCAATGTATTATTTTATGTCCTTCTTCATCCCATGCCAAAAGTCTTGCTTTCTTACTGTTGGTATTGTCTTCTGATATCCTGGATTCCCAGAGTATGGCATTTGATGTATTTCATCCATCACTAGCATCTTCAAATATGCACAATTTGGAATATACAGTCTAGTACCCTGATAAATGAGAACATCATCTTCACCAAGCTGATATCTTGCACATGTTTCATCCACATTTCCCTGCTACAATTTTTATCTGACTTGAAGGTAAACTTCATCACTGGTTTGAGCTTCAAGAACTCTTGCCTTCAAATCTGATTTACTCATACTTAATGCTGCAACATGGAATTTTCTGCTAAGAGCATCTGCAACTTTATTCTCCTTACCTTTGACATGCTTAATTTCAAAATAAAATTCACCGAGAAACTCCATCCATCTAGTTTTCCTAGCATTCATATTTGGATGGTCAAACAAATTTTTATAGCTCATGTGGTCTATTCTGAGCTCAAATATTCTTCCCAATAGATAATGTCTCCATCTCTTGAGAGCATGAACTACGATTTCTAGCTCTAAATCATGTGTGGCATAGTTCTTTTCATGCTCTTTTAACTTTATCGACTCATAGCAAATTAAAAACCCTTCTTGCATGAGCACTTCACCTAGCCTTTCAATCCAAGCATCTGTGCACACTACAAAATATTTCTTTGGATCTGCAATCTTAAAAATAGGGGCGTTGGTAAGCAACCTCTTTAGTTGCTGAAAGATTTTCTCACATTTTTTAGACCATACAAACTTGATATTCTTCCTTTGCAATGATGTAATTGGATGGAGCTATTTTGGAGAATCCTTCAATGAACCTTCTGTAATGGCCTACAAGACCCATACAAGATCTAACATGTCTAACATTGTTTGGATTAGGCCAATCCATTATGGCTTCAATATTTTATGGATCCACTGCAATTCCTTCTTCTGAGATTACATGACCCAAATATTGTACCTTCTTTTGAAATAATTCACACTTGCCCAACTTTGCATAGAGTTGGTGTTCTCTACGAAATTATAACACCATCCTTAGATGTTCATCGTGTTCTTCTTCATTCCTTGAATAAACAAGAATTTCATCCAAGAACACTATCACAAGCTTAACCAAATACTTGTTGAAGACACTATTCATGAGACACATGAATGTAGCAGGTGCATTGGTAAGACCAAATGGAACCACTGTGAATTCATAATGGCCATACCTTGTCTGGAAAGCTATCTTGTGGATGTCTTCTTATTTTATCCGCACTTGATGGTAGCCATACCTCAAGTCAATCTTGGAAAACACTTTAGCTTCCTTCATTTGATCAAACAAATCATCAATTCTTGGAAATGGGTACTTATTCTTGACTGTCACTTTATTTAGCTTCCTGTAATCAATACATAGTCTTAAAGTCCCATCCTTTTTCTTTACAAATAACATTGTTTCTCCCCAAGAAGATACACTTGGTCTAATATACTCCTTGTCCATTAATTCTTGTAGCTGCATCTTCAACTCTATCAATTCTGGTGTGCTCATTCTATAAGGAGCTTTGGAAATTGGTGCTACCCCTGGAACAAGATTGATGGAAAAATCAATATCTCTTTTTGGTGGCAGTCTCGACACTTCATCCGGAAACACATCTTGGTACTCTTTCAACAGCTGAAAGTATTATATCCTTGGTCCCTTATCATCTGATGAATCTGATAATGTGAACTGCATATAATTGGAAACCCTTCTTATAAAAAAATTCAACTGCAGGGTTGAAATCTGCCTTACCAAAACTTGCTTGGGAATTCCTCTTACCAACCTTGGTCTTCCCTCTTCATCAATGCATTCAAGTACCTTCTCATAGAAATCTATCTTGGATCTATGCCTTTCCAACCAATCCATAACTATTAGGGCATCATAATATCTTAATGGTAGGACATTCAAGTTTACCTTTGTGAGGATCCCATTAAACTCCATGGGGCACTCCATCACTACTTCACTCACCTTCCTCTTGGTACATGTGACTAATTGGACTAGAAAAGACTTACTATGCTTTACTTTACTATGATAAAAACCTTAAACCACCATAGGAGACACATAAATATGATTAGATCTTGGATCCATCAAAATAAAAATAGATTGCTTAGCAATCTTACCTTCAACTCCTACCATTGTCGATTGATGGTCTGCTTGGTGGTCATCCAATGCTACATAAATTAGAGGTGCTACCCTTTCCACATTTTCCACTATAGTATCTTCTTCTAAGTTTTTCAAGCTCCATGGATTCTCCCTCCGATGTGGAAAATCTCTAATCATGCGGTTTCCTCCACATCCCCATTACTAAAGTGGTCCTTTGATGCTTTTTCTGCTGCTACTGTTGGCTTGAATCCACTCCTTTCTTGTTGTCTCTGTGGAAAATTTATGGGTTGATTTCTAAATGGTGGATTGAATCCACTTTTCCTTTGTTCAAACCTCCCTCTTGGATTTCCCCTCCATGCCGGTTGAACATTTGACTTCCCTTTACTCTTCTCATAGAAATGCATTGCCATCCTAATGGTTTCATCAAGACTTCATGGATTGACAAACTCAATCCTATCTCTGAAATTTTGAGGTAGACTACCAAGGAAACATTGGATCTTTACCCTTTCATCCTTGATGCAATCTACATACTTCAACAACTCCAAAAACTTGTGGACGTGCTCTTCCATGGAATTCTATCCCAACCTGAGTTCAATGAACTCTTTCCTCTTGTCATCATATACCTAGCTGATAGGTATTTTTCCTTGAAGTACCTTTTAAACCGCTCCAAGATGATCCTCTTTTCACTGATCCTCTTCACTTGCATGAGGTGCTCCCACGAAATTGAAGCTCTTCCATTTAGATTATAAATGGAAATTCTGGCCTTTTCATTTATTGAATAATCATGCATTCTGAAATACTTCTTCATTCCAAGAAGCCATGCCTCTGCCTCTTGACCTGTCTTTCTTTATCCATCAAATGTGGGAAACCTTGCCTTCCTAAATTCTCCCTATGGAATCCCTTTGAATTTCTTTCTTCTCTCAATTATGTTGGAAGTATGCCTTAGACCTCTTTGAGAATCTTTGGAGTCACATGACCTGCTAGAAAGAGATCTTGAGGAGGGTGTTTTGTTCTTTTTTCTCACAGAACGTTTTCTGGGGTCTGGAGTCCTCTTCCTAGAACAACCTCTAGAGCGACTAATTGTGTCTCTTCCTTCCCCTCCCACATTTCTAGGGTTGGAACCAAGGTTTATCCTCTGATGCATATCAGTGAGGCTCTGCAAATGGTAGCATCGAGTTGGTGTTGTTCTTCTTGAGCCTTCATCAATCTTTCATTAAAGCTCACCATGGTCTCAACCAAGTTCTGGGGATTTATTTACTCCCTTATTCCGTTGGATTCAGTTTTAGTATAAGCTTCTTGCACATTCTCTCCTAGAACATCTCCCTCATGCTCATAAGTATCTTGGGCATCGTTTATGGTCACCATTTTCCTGTATGCTTCCTTTGCTGTAACGATTCAACTACTAACAACTACAATCACTGTGCATGATGTAAATGTTTATTAGACATTATAAAAATGCATATAAAACATAAAACATCCATACAAATCTAGAAATTACTCATTTGGACAACAATAATAATAATATATGTTTATCAAAAATGTGCCATGAGCATTCTTCTCCCTGTAAACTCATTCATGCTTCGACCCAAGAAGCCCTAGTGCTGTAACTTGAGATCTAATACCACTCTGTCATGTCCTCAATCCCCTCAGTTCCCTTCAGAGGTGATGGGAGACAACTTGATACCTTTTTTTTAATAATTCTCTCTACAATTTTGCACAGCCGCAAGCACCTTTGGTCCACAATATGTAATGCGCAATCCTCAATTTGCACGCAAAAGTTGGAAGTTGGATTACCAAATCCATATCTCTAACGAAATCACGCTCCTGACTTCCGCAATTCGCAATGCGGAAGTTGGAAGTCAGGAGTCAACTTCACAACCTCGAAGAACCACACATCTGACTTCCGCAATCCGCAATCCACTTTGCCGGAGTCGTAATTCAAAATGCCAAAATATTCTTCTTGAGAAAGTTACTGATCCGACTTCCGCAATCCGCAACCTGCGTTGTGAAATTCAGAAGTCAAAACCTCCAATTGTTTATCTCGGGAAACATATCCGTACGACTTCCGCAATCCGCAATCTGCATGCGGAACTCGAAAGTCAAAACATCCAATTTTCGTCCCAAAAAATTTACTCATCCGACTTCTGCAATCCGCAACCTATGTTGCGGAAGTCAAAAATTGGAAACCTCATTTTGCAACCCGGGAAAAATCACCTACCGACTTTGGAAATATGCATCCCGTCTAGCGGATTCAGAAAGTAGGAATTCCAAGACACAAACCCTGTGGAAATCGCCCTTCCAAATTTTGCAATATGCAATCCACCTTGGGTATTCAGAAATTCGAAAGTCTAACCACATAATTCCAAAGACTGGTCCTCCGACCTTTGCAACCCGCAATCTGCATGCGAAACTCAGAAGTCGGAACCATTTACCCCTACTCCTGCAAACTTTTCAGGCTGATAACTTCTTCATCCTAATGGAAAATTTGGAAAATACGGTACCATTGGAAATCCCTTGGAGAGCTCTATGCACTGGTATAATACCCTACTACATATGAGGACTATGACTTTGTCATTTTTCCAAGTGAATCATAGATCAAACTCCCTCAATGCCTCTTTTCACTTCTACAAGGAGCTCTACTTGTCCTCTTCCATACCTTCCCCATTCACCTGACCCACAAAGGGTCATGAAACACAACATGGGATATCTAATTCTTTCCCCAAGTCCAGGTGATGTCGTGCAGACCATCTAAAAGTGTATGCAATGCATAACAAAACACATATAATGAAACTAAATCTAATCAATGCATCTACAACATGCACGGTTAGCAGCACATTAAGCTCAATCAAATGGTGAAACAATCAAACATGCCTCTGCCTCATAATCAGGCTTATACATAATATTCCTACTGATAAATTTCATGTAATCATTCATTCAAATAACTTGAATATAACAAATAGACATCACATAGGGAATTAGAATCATTTAACACCACAAGAAGAACTTATCTTTAAATTGAAGTTGTCCAAGCAATTGGCTATGTGAGAGAAACATTCCACCCAACCATAGGTCTCTGTCCAGCCTATACTCTTTCAACTGAGAGACCACCCCAAAGCTGGGTTGTGCATCCACTAAGGAGGGTTAAATAGGCTCACTCACAGTCAAGGCTCCACACTAATGCTAAGCTAACATATAGTTGGGTTTATCAAGCATGAAAGGGAAACAAAGAGGATGATGCTAAGCCAGCAAGATCAACCATAGATATATAGGCATCTCAAACCATTCAGAAATCATGGAACCCAAAATACCTAGCACATCGAACACAAGGAAGGCCCCCTTCTCTACTGCACAGTCCCTCAAGGCCCCTTCCCTCTAGTGCTCTTCAGGGTGGGCATAAAAAGGTACAAATTGTTGTTTTCCATGATATTTAGCCTTCACTTGGTTTATCAAGAAGATCCAACCTCGGGAATTCAGAGGAGGTTTCTTGGAGCGATGGAGGCGGAAGGTTTTACAGAGGTGTAAGGTGTGACAGTATGATCTTGAGAGTGTAGGTTCGGTGTAGTCTAGGCCCTGGATCCTGTTTTGAGGAAGGGAACTGTCTAAATGGACATGACGGTGGGTGGGGAGGCTCGGCCTCCTACCCCCAAAATGGACAAAGTTAAAGGTAAAAGGCCAGTTGAAGATACGGAATCTCTTATAGGACAGGGTGAAGCCAGGTACAGTGGAGTGGAAAAGGAGACCCCCCTACTCATGGGAATCTGAAAACCAAGGCAATGTATGCCGAAGTCAAAGAAGGTACCAAGATTGTAGATCCGATCTAAATGGATCAGAGAGGACATACAATACATGAAGGAGCATGCTCTAATCGAAAAATTCGTTGGAATTTGGCCAACCGAAAAGGCTTTGTTATGGTGGATCAACACCACTTGGAAACCTCAAGGTCACTTTGATCTCCATCTTGGAGCCAAGGGATTCTTTACGGTGGTTTTCTTTAATGAAACTGACCATACCAAATTTTATTACAATGGTTCGTACTTCTTCCATTCAGGAGGCCTGTACCTGAGGTCGTGGAAAGAACGTTTTAACCCTGACAAGGAGAACCTTACGATAGTGCTGGTCTAGATACGTTTGTATTCCCTCCCTACAGAATATTGGGAGGAAGAGATCCTCACTGATATTGGGAACATGTCAGGGGTGTTCGTCAGGGTGTCTGAGCAGACGAAACAGATGTGATACACCTCATATGCTAGAATTTGTCTGTATATGGATATTTCTCAAGATCTGCCGGATGGGATCGAGTTATCTTGGGAAGATGAAGAGTGGTTCCAAGCTATCAATTATGAACAAATACCCTTTAGATGCAGACGTTCTCACGAACATGGCCATCTCTTTAGGGACTGCCCCCTCAAAAAAAAGACAGGGACAGACAATAATCAAGAAGCGAAGAAAGAAGATGGATTCACCAAAGTCAATAACAAGAAAAGATCGGCTAAAAGGATAGCCGGCCCAGAGATAAACAAGAAAACTGTAACTCACAATAGATTTGAGGTACTACAAGCTGAAATAGGAGGCAACATCCCTCAAGAAGTTCAGATTCAAGAAAATCTTGGTACTATGGTTACAACCATTCCTGAACCGGCAACGATAGTAGCTATGGAGGAAGTTGAAATATCGGAAGAAGAGGGGGAGGAGATGAATTTTGAAGGTCTAGATCTAGAAATCCTAAAGGCGGTTACTTCGACCAAGGACCCAAATCCTCTCTCACAAACTCAAATATCCATGTTGGAGAAATCCATACTCAAAACAAAGCAAATGAAAGGTTTAGGAATAATCTCGGATCCCATGAAAGAAACAGAGGGTGGTAAAAAGAAAGGAAGGAAGGACAAACGTGGAAGGCATAACAATGCGCATAGGATTCAACTGCTAGGAATGCAGCTGGTCACATCAGGCCAATACCCTACCATTGTCGCAGCTCTTGCGGCCATCCTCAAGTAGTTATCTAATGTAGATCACAACCTGGAATATTAGAGGTTGTAAAGGCCCTCTGAAGATTCGGCTTCTGAAAAGGAAAATAGAGATGGAAAAACCCATGGTAATGTTTCTCCAATAAACGAAGTGCTCTGACGAGGAGCTCAAGGAAATAGGTAGGAAAGTGTGGCACAATTGCGAGGTTATGGTAGTAGGAGCTAGAGGTGCGGCTGGTGGTTTTGGAATCCTGTGGAACCCTAGAAAGGTCATTCTCTCGAGATTCTTTGCCTCCCAATTCACTCTTTCAGTGACCTTCCATGTGTTGGAGACTAAGACACGGGGCTTCATCACCAATGTGTATGGGCCAGCTACTCATAACTAGGAACTCTCCTTCTTGAATTCCTTGCAGTATCTTAAGGACCAGGTTGGAATGACTCCCTGGATTCTGGGGGGCGATTTCAACTTGATTTATACTCTGGACGAGAAAGAAGGTGGTATTCGTCAATTAAGCCCTATCAGCGACCACTGTAATGAAACTATTGAAGCTCTGGGGTTGGTGGACATCAGAGTGACAAACTTTATTTATACGTGGAATAATAAAAGGGCGGGGGACAGAAGTATTGCCTGTCAACTTGATCACTTCCTGGTTATGGAATCGACAATGATGGCAGGAGGGGATTTGACGACGGTGGTTCTCCCTTCGGTCGGCTCCGATCACTGGCCGATGAGCCTAGAGTGGTCGAGGATTGGAGACTAGAGTGGTTGAGGATTGGAGAGAACCTGCGAAGAACCTTCATGTTTGAATATTTTTGGTTGCTCAACTAGGATTTCTCCTAGAAACTCAAACAGTGGTGGATGGAAATTCCTCACATCAAGGGTACGTTAATGTACTGGTTCCAACAAAAGCTAAAGGTCCTAAAAGGTAAAATCAAGCTTTGGAACTTGGAGTCATTTGGCAACATCATCCAAGAAAAAAAGCGCTTGGATATTAAGATGAAAGAAGTCCAGCAGAAAGGTATTTATCAGGGTTTCTCGGAGGAATTAAAAAAGGAAGAGCAGACTTTGCTTCTTGAATTTAACTCCCAAGAGCAACAGGAAGAACTCCTCTGGAAGCAAAAGTCTAGGAACCGTCGGCTGCAGGAAGGGGAACGCAATACTAAGTTTTTTCACAGAGCATCCATCCATCATCGACATGTGAACCATGTGGTGCGGCTTAAAAGATGGGATGGTACGCTCGCCAAGTCCCAGCGAGAACTGGAATCTACTCTCAACGAGTTTTTTGCAAACCTCCTAGAAGAACCTGAGATGGATAGGGAAGAGGCTCAATCCCAGGTCCTACAGGTCATTCTGAGGGTGATTACTGAAGACAATAACCTCATGTTGATGAAACCTATCGATATGGAGGAGTTGGAGGAAACGGTCAAGCATATGGCTGAGGATAAAGCACCTGGTTCGGATGACTTCACCACAAATTTCTTTCACGCATGTTGGGCATGGATCAAAGATGAAGTGTATGATCTGGTGGAGGACTCTAGAAAGTCAGGGTCTATTCTGAAAGCTCTCAATTCCACTCACTTGTCGCTCATCCCGAAGGAGTCAGGCACGGAAGACCCGAGGAAGTTTCGACCTATCGCCCTATGTAATGTGATCTACAAGATTATTACCAAGATAATCGCGAATAGATTACGCCCCCTCTTCCCACTTCTTATCTCCCCAGAGAAAGCGATATTTGTGGAACGCCGTCAGATTATGGATGGTATAATTTTGGTACATGAAATAATTCACTCCCTGAAAACGGTGAAAATCCCTGGTATGTTACTTAAGCTTGACCTCTCTAAATCTTATGACAGGCTAAATTGGCAGTTTCTTGACAAAGTGCTAAGCAAATTTGGGTTTAATAGGGATTGGACTAACTAGGTGATGAGTTTGGTCTCATCTTCCTTTTTTTCTATTTTGGTTAATGGTACTTCGTCTCAGCCTTTCCAAGGCTCTAGAGGAATCAAGCAGGGAGACCCTTTGTCTCCTTATCTATTTATCATTGCCGTGGAAAGGCTAGGATGGCTGTTAAAGGATATGAAAGGTGGTGGAAGGATCTGTGGTCTCACTCTCTGTGAGCGGCTGGAACCCCAAACTCACCAACAATTTGTTGACGACACTATGCTGATGGGGGCTCCCAGTGTTTAGGAAGCCAGGGGGATCAGGGAAGGGCTGGACGTGTTCTTGATGGCCAGCGGCCTGGAGATAAATAAGGACAAATACCAAGCTTATTTCTTCAATACCCCGAGAATTACTAGAAGAAATATCATTAGAATCCTTGAATTCAGGGAAGGGACTTTTTCCTCCAAGTATTTAGGGGCTCTTCTGGCTGATTCCACCATTCGCCAGGTCTTGTGGAAAGACCTGCTAGATAAATTGAAGAAGAATCTTGATCACTGGACCTTTAGAGTGCTGAACCTTCCTAGCCGCATCGTTCTGGTCAAGTCAGCTTTCCAGGCCATGCCGATTTATTTGTTCTTTGTTCTTGCTACGCCTAAGACAGTTCTTAAGTAGATTCGTGCCATTCAAAGAAATTTCCTTTGGGGTGGTACTGAGGGGCATCGAAAATGGGCATTGGTGGATTGGGGTGCTCTCTGCAGGCCTAAGGTGGCTGGAGGGTTAGGGATTCATGACCTTGTTAGCTCTAACAACATCATGGGCAGCAAAATCTGGTGGAAATGGATCACTCATACGGTGGAACCCTGGCGTAGGTTATGGCATATGAAATATGCCCCTCTTTCGCCGAAGCAACATCTCATCCGTTTCAATGAAGAGTCCCCAGGATCGAACATATGGAAGGAGGCTTGGGAGAATAGGGGTATTATCCACAAGCATAGTTTTTGGGAAATCAGAGACAGGGCCTCAACTCGGTTCAGTGAGGATGCTTGGCAGCAGTTACCTAGCATTGCTAACCTTACAGTCAGCCCCATCCTCTGTTTACACCTCCTAAATGATCCTCTGAAGTATGTCAAAGACTTATGGGAGGACAACACTGAGGATGTTCACTTAAGGGTTTGGAAGGTCAAGGAATGGTGGCAGGCCATTGTCCCGGGTGAGAATATTGAGGATTTCTATTTGGAGCTTTCCAAGCACAAAATTCTGATTTTTGAAGGTGTTGACAAGGTCAGGTGGGGATACACTACCTCAGGAAACTTCAACATAAAAGAATCTCTGGGTCTGATGATGGGGACTCATTTGATGGAGGCAGAGGAAAAATGGAAAAGAATCTGGAAGGGCCACTTGTGGCCAAAAGTCGTCACCTTTTGATGGCTTCTTATTCACAGGCATATCCTCACATGGGAAAACCTGTTGCGTCGAGGTTTCATAGGGCCCTCCATATGCCCCTTGTGCATGAAGAATTCAGAGACTATAAATCATTTGTTGGACTCTTGTCGTTTTGTTTCCCTTCTATGGGAGAAAGGGGGCGAACACTTTTGTAAAATTGCCAGGGTCCGGGATAGACCGGATCTCTCTATAGCTAATTTCCCCCCTAAAGATTTTAAAAATGAAATATTGAACAGGATGTGGGAGCTCTTCCCTGGTTTTGTGGTGTGGGAGACATGGAAGGAGAGAAACCGTCACATTTTTGAAGGCAGACACCGCACCTCTGAAGGAATTTGGAGCCAACTGGAAAAGCATTTAAAGGAGACCCTTACTCTCATCCTTTGGAACCAAGATGTAATGAAAAATGACATAAACGAGAAGCTTATCTTAAGTGACTAGGGAATTTAGAACATACTTGTTAGCATTCGCCGAATGAGCAAGACTTCGAAGCGGCCTATAATCTCGAAGCTTTGGAGATGCCCTCCTGTCGGGGTGTTCAAACTCAACTTTGACGAGGCTGCGAAGGGAAACCCTGGTGCGGCCAGGTATGGAGGCATCGTTAGAAACGACGATGGTGTCATACTCGGTGTCTTCTAGGGGATTTAGGCGAGAACACGAACAATGTGGTAGAATTGGAAGGATTGGTCAGTGGTATCAGGTGGGCATTACAGAAGGGATGGATTCCACTAGAAGCTGAAGGGAACTCTCTTATTATCATTGCAACGACGAAAAGGATTCAATGCAGGTCGACCATTGACAAAATATCTAGGAATTGGAGGTGGGAAAGCCATCTCAGATCCCTACGTAATCTTGTGAATGACTACTCAACCATTCAGTTTATGCATATTCGGAGGAAAGGAAATCAGGTGGCGGATACCATAGCCAACAAGGGTGTGAACGTCGGTATTTCTTTTCCCGGGGAAAATTTGTCGAAAATGGCATATGAGGATCTGAAAATGAAGTGTATGAAGATGGCTACGGGGGATATGAGACACCTGGAGGGTAGCATGCAGAGGGGTTGCATGGATTGTACCCGTCAAGTTAACAGCAGGCCCATCTTGGGAGTTCATTCCTCGAGGAAGTCATCCATCGTGTCGATGATGGGACATCTGGAGGCTCATATCCTGTCCAGTTGGAGTCCGATAATGGTGGGAGATGAACCGGAGAGAGTTGGATGGGACCCAAAAAATAGACACATGAGACTCCACTAGTACTCTTCTCCCCAGAAGTGTCAATTTAGGGATCGGGATGACAACGGGGATGGATCCGTTAGAGGAACGGGGATGTCACTCTCATTAATAATTGGGTATGTTATACACCCTTCGTTTCTTTTACCCCCAGTCATATCAATTATTGATTCTCCTTGGAAGATGAGCCCTTCGGTAGTTAACCATCTTCGTGCTCTGGAATTTAATGTGGTTAGTACTTCACCAAAGTGGAGGTACTTGCATTTCAGATTCAAGTGTGGGAGAGTACCCACACAGGAGATAGTGGTTTCATGAGGAAGTACTGGGCCATCAAGGGTAATTCCTTTGCCTGTGCATATTTGATGGCTCCTAATCATGGCTCTGGATGGGAAGTTAATGGTCCTCCCAGGATTTTTATTATAAGTATGGGTAGACATGCAGGTATTGGCCATAGCTATATTTGTAATCAGGCTCAACTGTGTTGTTGTTGTTTTTTTTACGTGCTTTCACCTTCATTATTGTCATGGGCTAGGTGTGTCTAGTTCCTTGTTCCTAGAGGTGAAAGGTAGAATGGCCCCACGGTTGAGAGCTTGCAGCCTCATAGGTGGGAGTCGGGGTGGTAGTTCTGCACGCTTGAGGGGTGAGGGCCATGGTGCAAGCGCTTCCTTGTCCCACCATAATCCTAAGAGGCGGGGATCGTCCGATCCCCAGCCTTTCAACTAGAGTGCGCAATACCTGGATGAATTTCCTCCAAGCATTGAGTCCCAAATCGCTTGCAAGGAGGTTGCTCTGGTGCGGGAGTATGAGGCACGGCTTTGTTGGAGGGTGGTTGAGAGCCCATTTTGGGTGGTCCGTATTCTTCTTGCGAGGGAAATTCAGGCATGTAATCAGTTGGTGCAGGGCCTGCATGAGGCTCTCCAGATTATGAAGGGGGGACAACAAGCCAATTCCTCTAGGGTTTGACTTTTCAAGGCCGTGCTCAAGGAATTCATGGAGACCTTTAGATATGGAAACCGTGGTGAGTCTGAGATACCCGTGGGGGAGAACCCTACTCCCTGACGGGTCTGGGTGGTTGGCGTCCTTGGTTTTTGTGGCTTGGTAGGCTATTGCTCAGATATGGCAGTGGAGGTTTCTTTTTGAAGTTTGCTTGCAGGTTTGGTGGCGGTCAGTTTTTTCTGGTCTTTGATGGCCCTGGGGCTACTGCAGTAGTGCATAGGCTCTCCTCTCTTTTGGCTTCATCTCAGGTGCTTCCTCTGGTTCTTAGTGTTTTTTTGTCGTCTGGAGGACGGATTGTCTAGGATCTTCTTTTATGTAATTTTTGGTGCCGAGGTGTCTAGTCCTGGTGACCGGCCTCTTCTAGGTTCGGCCCTAGTATGTTATGTCTTCTAGTCTTCATTTTTAGCATTATCAGTGTAGTCGGCCACACTGGGATCTATCGGTGTGGCACGAGCTGGAGGCACTCGTTTGTATTCATATTTTGTACTATATTTTGGTTTTAAGTAATATAAGGTTTCAAGCTCACTTACAGAAAAAAAAAGATTGAACCTCTATCTTGCCTTCTTCTTAGTCATCCTGGCTAGGATCTTCTTAGGGTTGCGGCCGAATCTCGATCCCGCAACTTGGTTCTTCTACTATCAGATCAAGGTCTTCTCTAGGGTTTTCTAAGCTTCTCACACTTTGGAATTTATCCCAGGGTTTGATCCATGGATGTCCCAACCGATTTTACTTCCCACACAAGGTTTCTTGTGCATTCTCGATTCTGAATTCATGTCTTACCCTGAATCACAATTTTCTTCCTTCTTTTTCCATGCTCTCTCTGTGATGCGTTCTAACTGAGGTTGTTGGTCAACAATCTAATATGGATTAGGGTGAGTGAATTTAGAGGAGGTAGAGTGGCTTATGGAACAAGTAAAATAGAGCCATACCCTACCATATGGTTTTCAGCACTGTTTCATACTCCATCGACCTCATGAACAAGTTTTCTCAACCACCTCCTTAAAACATAATTAAATGTCAGCAAGGGAGTCAAATGCGTTCACAAAATGACATGTGGCAGCATGGCTTGTAATGTCCTCTTCTTCTTGAGAATAGAGGACCATCCCGCTAACTTATCTGATTCCCATAGGTTCGAGTAGGAACTGACATTCAGGGAATCAACTAAGGATTGATTCCATATGCACCCTAAGAAGATCTCTAGAATGGGTATTATATCATTAGTAGGTAAAGAGGGGCCATAGGAACTAAAGGCAACCTACATGCATGACATCCGAGCATTATTTCATGTTGCATGCACTGATTGAGTCTCTAGACACTCCATAACTACTGCATGCAAGTCAACTGAGAATTAGAAGATAAAGTAACCTAATTAGGTCAAAATTTAGGTTTGACAGGTGAATGTTATAAAAGATAGGTAAATCTAGTAAAGAATCCCTGCATATATGATTATTTATTTGTGGATTCAAATTGGAGAGCTCAGTGAGCTAAGTTGGGGTTGAGTGCATGCACTCAGCTAACTAGTGCATTTCAGTAGCGAAATCTATCTTCCCTAGTCACTATCAAGTTGGATCATCCAGATCTAGCACAACTTATCATCAGATATTACTATTCTTCGGTTTCTACAGAGTTCGAGTTATATATTGGACCAAGGAAATTCGCCCTCTCTTCATGGGCGCATTGCTCAAAGAGTATCTCTTCATATCTAAATATCCAAGCATTTGTTCGTCTGCATGTTGCTTCTAAAATTCTCAGAGCATCATTACTATACTATTCTTGGAAGAGGGTCTTCCCACTCATCCTGAAGATTTATTTATCAACATCTCTAGCTTTGAGAAGGCGCATTCTCTAACTGGGATGAATTTCTATGAGGCTCTCACGCTTTTTACCATAGAGCTAGTGAAAGGTATGCATACTTCTTCCATTGTGATCAAAGGGGGGCTATTACCCTATTGCACCACTTCCGTAATCATCCTCATCTTTCTGGAACCTCCTTTCATCATTCAACAAGCTAGGAAGGGCGCATTTATATCAAGGGCACATCCTATGGAGAACGTTGAGCCTTATGTCCATCATTCACCAGCACAATTCTTGCATGTCAGGATATTTTGATCAATATCCTTTACCGAGGAAAAATGACCATTTTGATCAAATGAAAGGGGCTATGATATTTTCAAAGATAGATGATCTGAAATGGATCATTATATAATTTGTCATCTATTTTGGTGATTTCTAGGTGGAAAATTTGGATGGATTGGCTTGTAGGGCCCATTATAGGGGCATGCCTTACTTTGTATATTTGGGGTCTAGAACCTTCCAAGGCTTGTTTGAGGTAAAATTGATGTTTTTTGAGGTAAAAAAATGAAATAATATCTCCCAATCCATTTATGCTATACTACACTCATATACATTTCCAATGGTGCAAGAATCACCTCAATCGAAGTCCACATGAGGATGGTACACTTCCCACAAGTTGACATATCTAGTTGACCACCATAGTACCGAGTGGATTCCACATCAGCTATCATTCCCCACACATGTGAAGCTAGTCACAAGTGGACTTTTAAAAACATTATAGAGGGTTTGAAACCCTAATCCTAATCACGAGTTGAGGATTGTACAAACGCTAAAACTAACCCTAGATGGTTATTGGGCTATATTAAATATTGGGTCGTTAGGAGGAGAAGAGGGTGTGACACCTGGACCACAATATGCCTACACATGCAACATGTTGTTATAAAACTTGGATGTATCCATAATTTCTTTAACAGAGGGAAACACCAAAAAAATGCAATACCATAGACGAGGATTTAAAAAGAGCAATATCTTGAAAGGTGGTTTCCCAATCAGGATATGTAGGTGTGGTTGGTTTTTCCTATATAAAGAAAATAAATATAACATCAGTTTTATTTCCTAAATACATATGGGAAAAAGTCTAACAAGCATTTATTGCTACCACAGAAAAGTGATGCCTACTTGTAGTGAGAAATATGATTTTGTAGATTTTGATTGCGTTCCACCTTCCCGAGTTCCCATAGCCAATCCAAACATTTGTTGTTTTGAAAGTTCTGAGATAGAATATGCTTGTAAACAATTACTTATGCTAAGTTCCCAATTGCATATTCTTTAGATGCTGAAAAAACACATAAAACTTAATTCATTAGACACCCAGTGAATATCATCAGTGTATATTTCAAGAAAAGAAGACCACATAAATGAAGACAAAACAACCATATGTTTTTGTTATTCCAACATGCTTTTTGACAGCAAGAGACGCTCACATAAGCTATTTAAAAAAAATAGTGATATATACTTGGAACAAGATTTAAAAACTATTAGCAACCATTCAATCCAGGACTGTTCAAACATATAACAAATAAACTCCCTGTTACAACTTGGGCCTTAGCATCTCTTACTCAGTGGACTAATAAAAATAGTTAGACATATATCCAATCCACTATACGAAACTTAATAAGCAGAGAAAACATAAAATCGGAAGAATATAGTATTTCCACGGAAACTTAGTAGGCAACACATTAGAGGAACCTTTTAAGTCCAAAACCATGATAATTATTAATGAAAGCTTGAGTAATTATTTACAAAATTCTTCCTCTTTCAAGACAAATATTAACTTCATAGTTAAGCCCTTCTCATAAATGTTTCAAACAGAAAACTGACAAATATAAAGCATTCAACCTTAAAAAAAAGTCTGGTGGACTAGCTTTAGTGGTTGAGTGCTTTGAACTTCATGTAGGAGGTATTCAGGTTGATTCCCTGGGATGTTTGCATCTGTTAAATGCTTCATTCGATTCCCCTGCCATCTTAGTCATTGTAATCAATATCGATAGGGTTGCACCTAGTACCATCTGTGACTGTAGGGAAGTGCACAAGAGTTTCTCCACGAGGTGTTCCTTGGAAAAAAAGGAACCTAAGAAAAGACAAAACTGCATATCATTTTTTGCTTCTTTGTATATGGAGTTTGCCTCAAATATTTATATCCAATTCGATTCCTCCTTTTCGCATTGGATTTGCATGTTTAGTGTTTATTGGGTCACAATGTTCTTGGTAATCATGATGTCATGTTTGCATAATAGGTCCTTGTTAGCACTTAGATTTTATTCCGGTTGTAAGAAAATAAGACCTAAGGTAACCTATTTCAAACCAAGCTTTAGGTAGAAGAACTAGCCATTTTCTCCACCAGAGAGGGCTCTCTCTTTGATATATCTGTGCAGGCTAAAATATACAAAGGTTCTTTTAGAATTTCTCAAAAAATATTTTCTGGTCGAAAAGGTAAACAAGAAACATTGGGCATGGAGTCGAAGCTTTCAAAATGTATAATAAACCAGTAAGAGATTTTCACCATACAAATTTACACAGAGGCAAGATAGTAATCATATTACAGTCAATTCGATTTTTCAGGTGGCGTAGAAAGAAGTAAAGACATTCCATCAACAACAGGCATCTATCCAGGATGAATCTATTGTCAACTTTGGAGAATATAATGGATATTTAAATGCAAATAAAATGAGGCATAACCAGTATGAATCTCAAGTTATTTCAAGTGCTCATTTAAATATGGAAGAAAAACACTATGGGAGATATAAAGAAGAAAGTAAACATACACATATAAAGATAAGGAGAATAACAGACTGTAAGACTGATTAACTCATGATCTCTGATATCAAAAGATAGGTACCATCACTGTATTGCTTTTATTTCTCAAAAATAAACTTCAAAACACACTTGTTTCTCCAAAATTTTCCAACCCCTTCAACAATGACCTCCATTGTTTTTATACAAAATTTTTAGGAGAAGCTCTACATAACTGCTTCTTCTAATTAATAATTAAAAATGTTTAACTAAAAGATAACTGTCTTCGAGCAACCCATAACCGTCTTTCAAATAATATTACAAATTTAAAATAAAAATGTCTTTTTGCCACTTGGCAAAACTTGTTGGATATCATCCTTTTGCCACATGGCAAGAGTTTCAAATGCATCTAGGTATGAACAGAATATCTGGTCTTTCCGTACTTCTCCATATAATTCCACTGGTCAACCGTGGGTAAGTCATAACTGGTCATTTCCTTCACCAAGACTCGCATCTCGATATGACCTGCATAAGAAATAGGAAGAAGGTTTGCACAAGTTGAAATTAGCATATTTCAAATTTCAAATTCCCCTGACATTTTCTCCATTAAAATTTTTCCTGTGAGCATGTGATCTAGCTGCTGGAAATTTCGGTGATCCATCCTGATATCAAACAGTAATCTTTTATATTCATTTGGAGGAATTAATTCACTGTTTTCGTTCCAGAAAGCTGGGAATCCCTTATTCACCAACTTTTCAAATTGTTTTTTGAACTGGGTTACTTCTTTCCCTATTTCTCCTGCTTTGGCCTCGATGTTTTCGACATGTGAGTATTTGCCCAAGATCCTTCTGGCCCAAGTGATGACAGAAATTCTGTTTGTTATACTCATGGCTGTCAGGTCTGCCTCAGATAAACTGTTTAAAAATGTTATTGCTCTCTGGGATATTTCTTTCGGCTTTCTATTTAGGCTCTCCCTGACTGCACGGCAACTTTCGAAGGCATCTTTGGCTACCTTTTCTTTAACTCTTATATAATCCAGATATGGACTAAGTTTTTCAACCTCTTTAATGATCTGGTCCCACACCATATGTTTACACCCCTGCATAGCAGCTTGCCCTGTTACATGAGCTGC
This sequence comes from Larix kaempferi, assembly GCA_027924585.1. NCBI lineage: Eukaryota > Viridiplantae > Streptophyta > Pinopsida > Pinales > Pinaceae > Larix > Larix kaempferi. The sequence goes on from BSBM01000179.1 coordinate 14,455,073, forward strand.
TAGTCCCTTATTATTATTGCTCAATTCCTGATTATTTTCCTGCAAAGTTTTTATTTCTTTCTCTTTTACTTCATTTTCTTCTTTCAATTTCTGTATTTCTGCCTTTAACAATTTGATTTCATTATATTTTAAACTTATTTGTGACATTGCCTGTAAAATTCCATCTACACCGGTCTTATCCTCTTCTGGGCCTGTCTGTACTTGCTGTTGATTGTTCTCTGCTAATTGTTTTCTTGCTGTTGCCAACTGTTCTTCTAAAATGAACCTTTCTTTTTCCCAACAGTCCTTTTCATCAGAAAGCTTTAACATTTTAGCTGTGACATCATTGACTTCATTAGATAGTTCTTCTTTCTCTTTTTCTAATACTGTCAATTCTGCACCTTGAATGAGTACAGTGTCTGGGATTTTTAATTTTCGTCTCAATGTTAAGATCACCTCTTCCTTCTCTTTGAGCAGTTTAGTGGCTGCATCTCCATCTTTATTAGTCAAATATATTTGTAATTTCTTAATTTGCTGTTGTCGAGACTTATTCTCCGCCTTTTCCTGTCTCAACTGATTATTTAATTTGTCTACTGAATTCTTCAGTTTGTCTGCTCTCAATGTAGCCCCCAAATAGTCTGAGTATATGACCTCTCCAGCTTGTCTATGTAACAAAATTTTATCAGGGGCATTTACTTTTGACAAGTCTATCTTCATCTCTGAGATCTTGTTTTTTGTTACAACTGAAAATTTCAAAGAATTTTCTTTGATGTTTCTGCTGGTAAATAAGCTCACTTCATTATTTGATATATTCCTGACCTTCGGAAACAATTGACTTGTTTGCTTCGCTGATTCTTGTTTATTTTTACTATGTTCATCAAATACGTCCATGATATTCATGGGTCTATTTACCTCACCCCCTACAGGGGTTTCTTCAATGTTGTATTCCTTCACTGTAACCTCTGGTATTTCATCTTCTGTCGCTTTTGCTTCTTCTGAAATTGTTGTCAATTCTTGTGACTCATCGGTTTTCAATCTTTTTCCTTTTTCTGTCTCTTCATCATCAATGACCATAATGTCCTGTATAGGTCTTTTGGACCCCACTAATGCAGTATTTATTTCGCTTTCTGTTTCTGCCGTTGCTTCTTCCAATGACATTTCTTTGTCGGACGTGTCTGGAATAATTTCTTCTTTGTATTCGAGCCAGTTGGCTCTGTCTGCCATCCCTTCGACAATTTGATGATTCAGAGCCTTAATACGATGCTCAATTCTTCGTTTGGATATGATATTTAAGGGGTCATATTCCATAGCTGCATCTGTCTCAAAATTCATGTCTTTTAACAACTTCTCTATATATACAGCAGCGTTCTTATTCTTTATTGTGAACGGACCTAATGTGAAAGGGTATTTAATGTCCGTTGCTTGTCTATGAACTAAAAAATTGTTATCTTCTACAATCAATTTCTGTCTCAAGAATTCCAAGGCAAAAATCCTCAAAGTGAGGAATGCTGGTAACACATAGGGTTTATGCTTGAATCCATACAATCTGACTACTGTACTATCTTTCGATAAAAACCAGTCTCCTGTAGCATACTCTGTATTCAATTTCATTGATACCTGCGTTTTCGGCAGTACTCTAGGCAGGTTTTTTCCGAAAATCATCTTAAAGATCGCTGAGAGCATGTAGTTGATAAAGTTGAACATATTATTTTCCAGTGGAGTTGTGAAAACAATCTCTGGGAACTGTAATTCTTCCTGACTGGATACCATAATCATTCTCATTAAAAAGGCCTAAAACCTGAAATGTCTTTGCGTGGAAAAATTGACCATCTGGTCATGCATCCTTTCTGCTATGAATGTTTCAAAATTTAGTCGGGGAATTTGACTTTCGTCAATTCCCGACTGGACTATACTTATTCTGTACAATAAACTCAATTGAAACTCAGTTATATACAAATCCGTATCTAACCCTAAAACTACGGCCAACAGTGTCAAGACCAACTGAGTATTTTCATTAAAAAGATTGATATCTAAAGGGTAAGGGAGTTCTGAAATGCTAGTCTCTGGTCTGAGACACGTCGACAAAAACATTTCCCTATCACTCTGAGAAGCATGATGAAAATTTTCAATAATTGAAACCTCAGAAAAAACCTCACGGTCCAGGGTTTGGGGCAAATCTACTTCCAGGGCTCTAATCAATTCGGCTGGCTCGATTTTGCAAATGGCTCTGGTTTTCTGGCTGTTTAAAATGACTCTTTCTTCCCGGGAATAATTTTCGGCACACCAGGAGAGGAATTCTAGGAAAACAGGAAATTGGTCTGGGCAAAAAGCTATCAGAGACGACTGGTGAACCCTATGGGGGTCTATACCCTCTTTTAACAACTCAGACAACTTAATTTTTACATCGGAGACCGGAAACCTGATTAGGGTATCGTAAACATCTTCATCTCTGTCTTCTAGGGCATCTTTTGACCTAAAAACGTCTATATCTTGCACAGTCTCCATTTTAAACGCTTCTTTTAAACAAAATTCCGTTTAAAAAGTGTGACAGGTCACCAGACCCTACCTGTAAGTGCTCACTTTTCGCCTTCTGTCGCAATCGCCAGCTTCCACCAGTCTTCGGAGCTCTCCAGGATAACGACACATGCAAAATGCCATTATGTGGAGCCCTTTCTTTTTATATAAGACTTTTTAAAATAACCTCCTTGCACCTTTATGAACGCGGGTCACATCCAACCGTTGATCTTCGAAGCTTTGTTTTGGACCGTCAGATCTCGTCCCCCTTTATTCCACCGGTGGTATCCGCGATCGAAAAGGCGGTTTCTTTTTCCGGTTTGCTTCCCGCGCGGATAGACCATCTGTTGACACCTGTTATGGTGGTTTATTCTCCGCGACCGCTTTTCCTTATATCCCGTGTGCATGTTCCTGGCCACGGATGAAATGTTGGCCGTTGATTTTATTTAGGTATGTATCAGCCTTCCGATCATCGTGAAATATGATGCCACGTGCCATAGCCCTACCAAGCTTTCCCTATTCGCCACGTGTTGGGTCCCCTCTTGCCACGTAAGGTATCTTTCCACATTTCCATAATGGGTGGTTCTGCGCGGTGCTATAGTGGTTTCCGATACCACTTTATCCATACGCGGATGAATGAATATCGGACACGTGCCTTGGTGGTATTATGTCCGCTACCACCTTCCACCGTTTGTTGACGATTACATTGGCGACGCGGGGTTGATATTGACCCTTGATCTTGATCTATAATATCTCCGCCGACGGAACTTGACTGGGCTTTAACCCTTACATATATTTGCTAGCGGAGTTTATAAATATGGGTTTTTCTTCTATACTTTTATATAAAAACCTTCAATTCAACCCTTTTTGTGATGATTTTTTCTCTTAGGACCTTTTAGCAAAAACTTTAGGTTTCCTCAGACCTGGTGTCAACAACTGGCTCCAACTGGGGATGCTATCCTCCCTGCGAGGTAGCAATGAACATCGTAGACCAAGTGCCTGATCCATTGGGCCGCATTCAAACCCTTTTTTTATTTTTATTTACACTGTACAGGAACTTTCTTTCACTTCTATCTGTTAGGACAAATAATGTTTGAGGTGTCTCCCATTTACTGGCCCTCCAGGATAAAATTCGCCATTGCAATTTTTTAAGATAAATGCATTTTCTCCTTGGCATCCTGCAACAATATATGGACCTTTCCATAAATGCTCAAACTTTCCATGGTGCTCTTCTTTTCTGGAATCCCACTTCAAAACCAAATCATTTATTTGAAAATCCCTTTCTTTAACTTTTCTGTCAAAAGTTTTTTTCATTTTTTCTTGATGTATTTGAGTCTTGTTATATGCTTTTTCTCTGACTTCATGCAACTCTATCATTTGATTTATTCTTCTTTGCATATGATTTGGTTCTTCATCAACTTCTTGTAATAATTTCATGACTGGCAATCCCAAAGAAACAGGGAAAACTACTTCTGTACCATATACCAACTGAAAAGGGGAAGTGCCAATTGCTCTTTTTGTACTGATTCTGTTTGCCCATAGAGCATATTTCAGTTTAGTGTGCCAAGCCCTCTTATTATCCTCTAGCAACTTCTTTATGATTCTCACTAAATTTTTATTTGAAGATTCGGCTAATCCATTTCCTTGTGGATAATAAGCTGTTGAGTGATTCAGATGTATGTGGTATTTGTAACAGAAATTTATCATCTTTTTTGACTTGAACGCTGGGGCATTATCTGTCACTATCCTTTTAGGACAACCAAACCTGGACAAAATATTTTCTTCCAAAAAGTTCATAATCACCGTCTCTGTAGCATTTCTGGTTGGGATGGCTTCAATCCATTTTGTGAAGTAGTCAGTAGCAGTCAAAATCCACTTGTGTTGTCCTGAAGAATTAGGGTTAATTTCACCAATAAAATCTAACCCCCACTGTTGGAAAGGTGCTTCGACTGAAATGGGTTTCAATGGAAATGACAATAATTCTCTTTTTCCATCGAAAATTTGACATTCATGACATTTTGTTATTTCTTTATACACATCGGAGTACATGCTGGGCCAGTAAAAACCAGCTCTAAGAATTTTGTTTACTGTAGCCTTCCATGAATGATGTCCTCCACACATACCCTTATGAAACTCCACCATAATATGCTGTGCCTCATTCTCTAAAAGACAATTTAATAATATTCCTCCTGGATCTTTCCAAAACAAATTCCCATCCAATATGCAAAACTTTGTTGCTTTCAGTTTTACTGACCTTGCCCTAGTTTTTTCCATGTCCGCAGGTGCTTGGAGATTCTGTAAGACATATACAATATCTGAGTACCAGGGAGATAAAGAGAAATCTTCAATTATTGGTGACTTTGGAGCATTCTCGGTCGAAGTTTCAGCTAGAAAATTTATACCGAGTGAGTCCCAATTTGTTTCTGTCATCATTTTAGCTAAACCTTGACTTTTTATCAGTTTGGTAGGTTTAATGTCCAAATCATATTCTAGCAGCACTGCTATCCATTTTTCTCTTTTCCCTTCAGGATCTGGTTGTGTAAGGATGTCTTTTACTGCTGCTGATGGAACATGTGCTATCGTATGAGAATGCAAAATATATATCCTGAAATCTTTCAATGCTTTCACCAAAGCATAAGCTTGTTTTTCCATAATGTTGTATTTTAATTCTGCATCTCTCAGAATCTTACTAAAAAATGCAATAGGTTGTTCTATACCTTCTTGATTTTTCTGCAACAACACCCCAGCCACTGTGTGTTCCGATGCATAAGTAAACATAATGAAATCCCTTGTATAATCTGGACTAATTAACACCGGTGCTTCAGTCAATGCTTTTTTAATGTTGTCAAAGGATTTTCTTGCTTCTTCATTCCATTTAATTTCTCTATCTTTTCTCAACATTTCAGTTATATTTATCAAAATTTCAGCGAAACTGGGAATGAACCTCCTCAACCAATTTACCCTTCCTATGAATGACTGAATCTCTTTCTTACTCCTAGGGATTCCCACCTTTTGTATTGCAGATACTCTCTCCGGATCGATCTTAATGCCTTCTTTAAATATGATGTGTCCCAATAACCTTCCCTCTTCCATGCAAAAATGTGATTTCTTTGGATTTAATGAAATCCCAAACCTTCTACATTTTATGAAGACTCTTTCCAGATGCTTCCAGTGATCAGCAGCGTTCTTTGAATAAACAGTGATATCATCCATGTATACCACCACAATTTTGTCCCTTTCATCTGCAAATGCAATATCCATAGCTCTCTGAAATGTTGCGCCTGCATTCATTAGACCAAATGGCATTTTGGCGTACATAAACGTTCCCCAAGGAGTAGTAAAAGTAGTTTTTTCTTGATCCTCTGGATGAACTTTAATTTGATTATAACCCGAAAAACCATCTAGCATGGAAATTCTTTCGGCCCCCACCACTTGCTGTAAAACCTGGTCCATTTTAGGAAGTGGATAATTATCTTTCAAAGAAGCTCTGTTCAAAATTCTAAAATCCACACACAGCCTTATTTCTCCATTCTTTTTTCTTACAGGCACTAAATTGGCTAACCACTTGGAAAACCTCAGAGACACAATTATCTTAGCATCAAATAACTTCCTCACCTCTTTTTCTATCACTGGCAGTAGCTTGGGATTTATTCTTCTTAATTTCTGCTTAAAAGGCTTTTCATCTAGTTTAATTGGAATTGTATGCTGTATAACAGAAATATCATATTCCTTCAAATCCTCATAGATCCAAGCAAAAACATCTGAAAACCTTTTCATTACTTCCACACTTTTATCTTCTTCTTTTCTCGGTAATTTCTTTGAAAGTTTTACCAATTTGGGATCTTTTTCAGAACCTAAATTATAATCTTTTACATCTTCAAGTTTTGGTTCAATCTTTGGATTCTTTACCACATCATTTTTATCAAATAGCTTTTCTAAAGGAATTAAACCTCTTGGGATAACATTATTCTTCAGCTGTATAATATCCTTACCTCCAATCCTTTGCTTGAATTTTTCCGTTTCCTCCGGAGAATCCACTTCATCTGCACCCATCTCATCACCTTCTGCATCAATAGACCTGTAATTGAACTCATCTGTCATTTCCAAAAAGCGTTTGATCTGTTGGTCATCTTCAAAGACCTGCCAATTTTTGACATTGTCTGGAATAGACGGTCTATGTATGACTTCGATATTATATTCCTTTTTAGAAAAGATGGGAGTTTTGAACGCAACTCCTGCAGTGGCTAAAGAATCTGCTACCGTGTTGCTAACTCGGGGAATTGAGATAACATCATGTTCATCGAAATTTTTTTCCAGTAGATCCCATACTTCATTCCTATAAGACCTCATTTTAGGGTGTTTGGTCTGATAAATAGCTTTTACCTGATTTATAACCAATTCAGAATCTCCAAATATCTCAATCTTTTTTGCTTTCATATCTTTCAACACATTCAATCCCAGAATTAAAGCCTCATATTCTGCAACATTGTTGGTACATTCAAAATTCAATTGGTAAGAAAACATTAGAAACTCTCTGTCAGGTGTAATTATCCATACTCCTGCTCCAGCTCCTTCTCTGCTTCTAGCCCCATCAAAGTGCATCGTCCAAGTACCTTCTCTTCTGATCTTTTCTCTTAACAATCTTTCCTTCTCATTTTCTTTAGGTTCAATTAAATCAATCTTTTCTTTAGATTCAACATCATTGTACAAAATGCAAGAACCCAAATCGGTGTCTACTGCATATATGGCATGTTTCTCTGGTTCTTTTAGATCACTTACCAAATAAGCAGCTCTCTTTTCAGTATACAATCTTTTGTGTACCCCCAACACCGGAATAGTAGCGAAAGACATATCCATTTGTAGAGTTCGTTTTAACTTTGAGGCCCATGACCTAGACAATAACATACCAAACTTTGCAGGAATATCAGCAACCACCACATCCATAAGAATACCTTTGGCTGGTATTTTACTGAGATTGACTGTCAAATCTTTTATCAACCCTAAACATTTAACTTTCCTTGAATCGAAAGAAAATAAGTCATCATATGGTCTTGTAATTTCCAATCCCAAAGATTCTACTACAAGTTTGGGCATCAAATTATGAGAAGCTCCAGAATCCAACATATAGTTATGCACTACTTTATCATGAATATCCAAATTCACATAGAAGGGAGAAACTTCTTCCAAACTATTGTCTTCCATTCTTGATCCTAAACAGATATTAGGATTATCATCGTCTAATTCCAAAGTGTCTATTTCCACCCGATTTTCTACCTGCATCATCTTAAAAATTTGTTCCTTGTATTCCTTGTTCTTCAGTATTTCATTAAAGGGTACTGAAATCTTGACTTTTGACATTTCATTCTGTATGCTGAAAGGAACCAAATTTTTATCACTTTCCTTCATTGGATCTTTTTTGTTATCTGGAATTACCTTGGGCACATCTTCATTTTATTTTCTTTTAGTTTGCGGTTCAGACTGACTAGTAGAAGTTTTATCAGCATTTCTTTTTGACTTGCCTATTGGTTCTTTCCCTTTGTCAATTACAACATCTCGGTTCCTCAGATTTATCTTTCTTTGAAGATCGTTTATGGCATTTTGATAACCAATCTGGTATTGATCACTTCCCATCTCCAAACTACAACATTCTCCCTCTGCCATGAACATATCATGCTCCTATTTAGTCAAATACACTTCTGGATCAGAACTGCCGCAGTGGTGAATATCTCCTTCAGGTATCTCGGCTTCAGCTTCCCCAGCAATATAATTTTCAGGAAAAGGAGGTCGGATTTGATCTTCTTCTGCATTTCTTGGGTTTCGCTGTTCTCTCGGCCTTGCAGCTAGAACAAAAGGCCTTCTAAAATTCGGGTTTCTGATTTGAGGTTCTGCTTGTTCTTTATTTGGAGCTTTGTTATCCACTACTAATCTTTCTAACAACTTTTCCATAGTTTTCATCATTGCTTCGAATTTTACGTCTGTGGAGGAAGAAGAAGAAGAAGCTGCATTTTGATTATCTTCTCTAATTTTCTTTCTATCCATATCTCTATGTCTCATTTTTCCAGAAGCCATCATGTTAGCCTCAACTTCTACTGCATCTTTCATCATTACTGCCAAAGTAGTAGATCTTCTTTCTCTTAATGTGCATGAAAAATCACCTTCAAAAGCATCAGCATAATGTAACTTGGTTGCCCCTACTGGAGGTTTTATATCTGTAGGGATTGAATTGTAGACTTTCATAAACCTGGCAGAGAACTCATGAACTGACTCAAAACCTCCCTTTTTTAGATTGTTATACTGAGTCAATACCTGCGAAGGATTTTTCTGATCTTCCCACCTTTCGATAAAAAGGGTTGTAAAGGCATCATAATTTGCAATAGATCCAGCGGCTAAAGCTCTAAACCATTTTTTCACTTCACCCCTCAAGCTTTGAGCAAACAACCTCATTTTAGCATCATCATAATCCACTTCCTCTAAATCAATGAAATCACTGAAATTATCAACATGTTGTTGTGCTGTATAATTTCCCTCATTATCAAAAGTAAAGATTCTCTGTGCATAATTTTGAGGTAAATCATGTAAAACTGCTGGCAAAACCAAAGGAGCAAATCTAGCAGCCATGGGTGGTGGATTATAAGGTGCAACAACCGCCGCCTGTTGTCTATTAACTTGTACAGGTATTCTTTGGGCTTTGGATATTTTAGGTTCTTTCCTCTCAGATCATTGTAAATTTTCCCAAAACAGATTTTAAAGAATAGTCCCACAAACTTTGTGGATCAAATTTTGTTTCTTTCAAATCAGAATCTGACTTAGTTCTAAGAAAAATATTTTCACTTGAACCAATATTTTCTTCCTCAAACAGATGTTCTTGTAAAGAAGGGAATATATTTGAAAACTGAGAAATACCTTCTTTCGTCTTGCCTTTTCCTTTCTCCGTCTTGAGGAGCTTTTCTGGATTGTCCACGCCTAAAAAGAACTGCGAACCTAGATTCCTTCTTGTAGCCACAATGTCTTTCTCAAATTACTCTCAAAACTTCTGAAAACTGTCACAAGTGAAGTCGCCAGGGCAATATCTACGACCAACTTGTTTCAAACTTCCTTGCCCAAGAAATTTGAGCTTTCTTTGTCGTTTCTCCCAGGGAAAATTTCACTTTCGGTCCCCGGCAACGGCGCCAAAATGTTAGCACTTAGATTTTATTCCGGTTGTAAGAAAATAAGACCTAAGGTAACCTATTTCAAACCAAGCTTTAGGTATAAGAACTAGCCATTTTCTCCACCAGAGAGGGCTCTCTCTTTGATATATATGTGCAGGCTAAAATATACAAAGGTTCTTTTAGAATTTCTCAAAAAATATTTTCTGGTCGAAAAGGTAAACAAGAAACATTGGGCATGGAGTCGAAGCTTTCAAAATGTATAATAAACCAGTAAGAGATTTTCACCATACAAATTTACACAGAGGCAAGATAGTAATCATATTACAGTCAATTCGATTTTTCAGGTGGCGTAGAAAGAAGTAAAGACATTCCATCAACAACAGGCATCTATCCAGGATGAATCTATTGTCAACTTTGGAGAATATAATGGATATTTAAATGCAAATAAAATGAGGCATAACCAGTATGAATCTCAAGTTATTTCAAGTGCTCATTTAAATATGGAAGAAAAAAACTATGGGAGATATAACGAAGAAAGTAAACATACACATATAAAGATAAGGAGAATAACAGACTGTAAGACTGATTAACTCATGAATCTCTGATATCAAAAGATAGGTACCATCACTGTATTGCTTTTATTTCTCAAAAATAAACTTCAAAACACACTTGTTTCTCCAAAATTTTCCAACCCCTTCAACAATGACCTCCATTGTTTTTATACAAAATTTTTAGGAGAAGCTCTACATAAATGCTTCTTCTAATTAATAATTAAAAATGTTTAACTAAAAGATAACTGTCTTCGAGCAACCCATAACCGTCTTTCAAATAATATTACAAATTTAAAATAAAAATGTCTTTTTGCCACTTGGCAAAACTTTTTGGATATCATCCTTTTGCCACATGGCAAGAGTTTCAAATGCATCTAGGTATGAATAGAATATCTGGTCTTTCCGTACTTCTCCACATAATTCCACTGGTCAACCGTGGGTAAGTCATAACTGGTCATTTCCTTCACCAAGACTCGCATCTCGATATGACCTGCATAAGAAATAGGAAGAAGGTTTGCACAAGTTGAAATTAGCATATTTCAAATTTCAAATTCCCCTGACATTTTCTCCATTAAAATTTTTCCTGTGAGCATGTGATCTAGCTGCTGGAAATTTCGGTGATCCATCCTGATATCAAACAGTAATCTTTTATATTAATTTGGAGGAATTAATTCACTGTTTTCATTCCAGAAAGCTGGGAATCCCTTATTCACTAACTTTTCAAATTGTTTTTTGAACTGGATTACTTCTTTCCTTATTTCTCCTGCTTTGGCCTCGACGTTTTCGACATGTGAGTATTTTCCCAAGATCCTTCTGGCCCAAGTGATGACAGAAATTCTGTTTGTTATACTCATGGCTGTCAGGTCTGCCTCAGATAAACTGTTTAAAAATGTTATTGCTCTCTGGGCTATTTCTTTCGGCTTTCTATTTAGGCTCTCCCTGACTGCCCGGCAACTTTCGAAGGCATCTTTGGCTACCTTTTCTTTAACTCTTATATAATCCAGATATGGCCTAAGTTTTTCAACCTCTTTAATGATCTGGTCCCTCACCATATGTTTACACCCCTGCATAGCAGCTTGCCCTGTTACATGAGCTGCTAGTCCCTTATTGTTATTGCTCAATTCCTGATTATTTGCACGCAAAGTTTTTATTTCTTTCTCTTTTACTTCATTTTCTTCTTTCAATTTCTGTATTTCTGCCTTTAACAATTTGATTTCATTATCTTTTAAACTTATTTGTGACATTGCCTGTAAAATTCCATCTACACCGGTCTTATCCTCTTCTGGGCCTGTCTGTACTTGCTGCTGATTGTTCTCTGCTAATTGTTTTCTTGCTGTTGCCAACTGTTCTTCTAAAATGAACCTTTCTTTTTCCCAACAGTCCTTTTCGTCAGAAAGCTTTAACATTTTAGCTGTGACATCATTGACTTCGTTAGATAGTTCTTCTTTCTCTTTTTCTAATACTGTCAATTCTGCACCTTGAATGAGTACAGTGTCTGGGATTTTTAATTTTCGTCTCAATGTTAAGATCACCTCTTCCTTCTCTTTGAGAAGTTTAGTGGCTGCATCTCCATCTTTATTAGTCAAATCTATTTGTAATTTCTTAATTTGCTGTTGTCGAGACTTATTCTCCGCCTTTTCCTGTCTCAACTGATTATTTAATTTGTCTACTGAATTCTTCAGTTTGTCTGCTCTCAATGTAGCCCCCAAATAGTCTGAGTATATGACCTCTCCAGCTTGTCTATGTAACAAAATTTTATCAGGGGCATTTACTTTTGACAAGTCTATCTTCATCTCTGAGATCTTGTTTTTTGTTACAACTGAAAATTTCAAAGAATTTTCTTTGATGTTTCTGCTGGTAAATAAGCTCACTTCATTATTTGATATATTCTTGACCTTCGGAACCAATTGACTTGTTTGCTTCGTGGATTCCTGTTTATTTTTACTATGTTCATCAAATACGTCCATGATATTCATGGGTCTATTTACCTCACCCCCTAGAGGGGTTTCTTCAATGTTGTATTCCTTCACTGTAACCTCTGGTATTTCATCTTCTGTCGCTTTTGCTTCTTCTGAAATTGTTGTCAATTCTTGTGACTCATCGATTTTCAATCTTTTTCCTTTTTCTGTCTCTTCATCATCAATGACCATAATGTCCTGTATAGGTCTTTTGGACCCCACTAATGCAGTATTTATTTCACTTTCTGTTTCTGCCGTTGCTTCTTCCAATGACATTTCTTTGTCGAACGTGTCTGGAATAATTTCTTCTTTGTATTCGAGCCAGTTGGCTCTGTCTGCCATCCCTTCGACAATTTGATGATTCAGAGCCTTAATACGATGCTCAATTCTTCGTTTGGATATGATATTTAAGGGGTCATATTCCATAGCTGCATCTGTCTCAAAATTCATGTCTTTTAACAACTTCTCTATATATACAGCAGCGTTCTTATTCTTTATTGTGAACGGACCTAATGTGAAAGGGTATTTAATGTCCGTTGCTTGTCTATGAACTAAAAAATTGTTATCTTCTACAATCAATTTCTGTCTCAAGAATTCCAAGGCAAAAATCCTCAAAGTGAGGAATGCTGGTAACACATAGGGTTTATGCTTGAATCCATACAATCTGACTACTGTACTATCTTTCGATAAAAACCAGTCTCCTGTAGCATACTCTGTATTCAATTGCATTGATACCTGCATTTTCGGCAGTACTCTAGGCAGGTTTTTTTCCGAAAATCATCTTAAAGATCGCTGAGAGCATGTAGTTGATAAAGTTGAACATATTATTTTCCAGTGGAGTTGTGAAAACAATCTCTGGGAACTGTAATTCTTCCTGACTGGATACCATAATCATTCTCATTAAAAAGGCCTGAAACCTGAAATGTCTTTGCGTGGAAAAATTGACCATCTGGTCATGCATCCTTTCTGCTATGAATGTTTCAAAATTTAGTCGGGGAATTTGACTTTCGTCAATTCCCGACTGGACTATACTTATTCTGTACAATAAACTCAATTGAAACTCAGTTATATACAAATCCGTATCTAACCCTAAAACTACGGCCAACAGTGTCAAGACCAACTGAGTATTTTCATTAAAAAGATTGATATCTAAAGGGTAAGGGAGTTCTGAAATGCTAGTCTCTGGTCTGAGACACGTCGACAAAAACATTTCCCTATCACTCTGAGAAGCATGATGAAAATTTTCAATAATTGAAACCTCAGAAAAAACCTCAGGGTCCAGGGTTTGGGGCAAATCTACTTCCAGGGCTCTAATCAATTCGGTTGGCTCGATTTTGCAAATGGCTCTGGTTTTCTGGCTGTTTAAAATGACTCTTTATTCTCGGGAATAATTTTCGGCACACCAGGAGAGGAATTCTGGGAAAACAGGAAATTGGTCTGGGCAAAAAGCTATCAGAGACGACTGGTGAACCCTATGGGGGTCTATACCCTCTTTTAACAACTCAGACAACTTAATTTTTATATCGGAGATCGGAAACCTGATTAGGGTATCGTAAACATCTTCATCTCTGTCTTCTAGGGCATCTTTTGACCTAAAAACGTCTATATCTTGCACAGTCTCCATTTTAAACGCTTCTTTTAAACAAAATTCCGTTTAAAAAGTGTGACAGGTCACCAGACCCTACCTGTAAGTGCTCGCTTTTCGCCTTCTGTCGCAATCGCCAGTTTCCACCAGTCTTCGGAGCTCTCCAGGATAACGACACATGCAAAATGCCGTTATGTGGAGCCCTTTCTTTTTATATAAGCCTTTTTAAAATAACCTCCTTGCACCTTTATGAACGCGGGTCACATCCAACCGTTGATCTTCGAAGCTTTGTTTTGGACCGTCAGATCTCGTCCCCCTTTATTCCACCGGTGGTATCCGCGATCGAAAAGGCAGTTTTTTTTTTTCCGGTTTGCTTCCCGCGCAGATACACCATCTGTTGACACCTGTTATGGTGGTTTATTCTCCGCGACCACTTTTCCTTATATCCCGTGTGCATGTTCCTGGCCGCGGATGAAATGTTGGCCGTTGATTTTATTTAGGTATGTATCAGCCTTCCGATCATCGTGAAATATGATGCCACGTGCCATAGCCCTACCAAGCTTTCCCTATTCACCACGTGTTGGGTCCCCTCTTGCCACGTAAGGTATCTTTCCACATTTCCATAATGGGTGGTTCCGCGCGGTGCTATAGTGGTTTCCGATACCACTTTATCCATACGCGGATGAATGAATATCAGACACGTGCCTTGGTGGTATTATGTCCGCTACCACCTTCCACCGTTTGTTGACGATTACATTGGCGACGCGGGGTTGATATTGACCGTTGATCTTGATCTATAATATCTCCGCCGACGGAACTTGACTGGGCTTTAACCCTTACATATATTTGCTGGCGGACTTTATAAATATGGGTTTTTCTTTTATACTTTTATATAAAAACCTTCAATTCAACCCTTTTTGTGATGATTTTTTCTCTTAGGACCTTTTAGCAAAAACTTTAGGTTTCCTCAGACCTGGTGTCAACAGTCCTATTGACCATATTTGATCTTAATTGACATTAAATATTTAATTATCATCATATTTAAGGGACAAGATAGCCATGAACTAATATTTATTCCATGTCATTTACCAAGCAACATGAGGGCATCACTTGCAGATGTGTTATAGTCTTGAATACAAAGAGAAAACAAGAATAGGGAACAAGCCACCCTCTATTCATACAGAAACCAAATAGCACACCACAACTAATCCATTGGTATTACAAAGGATAAAAGGTTAGACACTAGAAACCCTTACAAGCATCTACTAGAATATTGGAGATGGAGGTGACAACACAAAAGAGGTTTCTTAATGTGAACATTGTAAATTAATTCCGTTTTCATGACTAGGATACAATAAACAACTCGAGAATGACAAATCCAGATTGGTTTAAGAGACAATTTACCACTAGCTGCTGACCAAGAGGTCAAAATTGGAATTCTATCTATCCACTTCATTTGCGCCAAAAACATTAAAATTCAACTTCTTAGATCTTCACAACCAAACTTGAAGTATATATGAGAAATTTGAGAACTTGAGTCTTTTACTTTCGGTATTACTCAGTTCTCAAACACACACTATAAATCTACTTGAATTCCAATATTTGCACTCATACCTTAGAAGATGGTATTATGTTAAGTTTTTCAAAAGAAGGAACCTGAGTTTTTTGCTTTATTTTGGCATCGTAATTGTCCTCTTTGGTTTAAAATAGATTCTATGTTAAGAGCCTTTGAAAGGTTAGGATTCTATAGGTATGAAACAACGATATATAGGATAGATTGGTTACCAAGGTAATATATATTATGGTTTTTTACTGGTTCACTGGATTTTTGCAATTTTGTTCATTATATTGTTAATGTGAGTAGGACTTCAGTAGCCATCTTGGAAGACATTAAATATGAATTAATACTATTGATGTCCTTTGTATCTTGAGGTACCTAGATCAGGAAGTGGAAGCTCTGGTTAAAAAAAGTGCATCATGCAACCATTGAAAGGCTTGTTTGGCCTTCACATTTGTTAGTCTATTCATATTGTTTGGCGTTTTTTACAATATAAAGAATGATTATTCTAGTTTGAGTCTTAAATGTATTTTCATTGAAGAACTTTGAATTAACAAAAAATCGGTAAATTTATACATCTTGTGGTCCTTATGTAGCTTCTACTTCTTGTGGTAATCATCTTATAAAACCTTACTATCATATTTATTTCATGTGCCAGATATAAAATTACAACAAAACATAGGAAAAGCCATCAAATTCAACCATATAAATGAAAGGCTCGATAGAAAAGGTGACAAAACACTCAAAACCACAAACGTAGGTTGACCAAGAAATCTACCCAAGCCAATATGACAGGGATATGTATAGTTTGAATACAATGTTAAATGTGAGAGTGTGAAAGCAACTGCTAGGTAATGTTGAAACCTAATAAATAAAGCTAAATAAAATGATAGTGCAGCCTAGGTAAGAATATCAAGTAGTATTTTTGTCCCGTGTATTGAAATAGGCAAATTAATCCAACTACTGGTAACAACCAATTATATTATTATTTACTCCTTACTGCAGGAAAACTTCATTGCAGACTCTATTGTGCTAGCAGAGGCAGTGTCTTCCCATGAATTTTAGAAGTTGCAAATTATTAGATCGCTGATGTAAAATTATATAATATATTTTATTTAAGGGTGCTAGCTCAATGGAAGAGCACCTGCCTTATAGATAGGAGGTTGGTGGTCTAATTCCTTCTTTCCCTATATATATAAAATGACTACAAATGACAAAAAAAAAGATAAATGAACACCAAAAAGATATATATGAACACTAAAAAGAGATAAATGATCGCTACAAAAATGAGATATAAGTGACCAAAAAAAACCAAAATTCGCATATAAATGGCCAAATGGTGACCACTGGTAGCAAATTAGCAGTCATTTTATCACGCGACCAAAAATGTGGTCATATTTATCTTGGTCATTTATAGCTTGTCTTGTGGTTATATATTTGGTTGTTAATTTGGTCGTATATTTGGTCATTAAATATGACAATTAATGACCAAATATACAACCAAATTAACGACCAAATATGTCACCACAAGACAAGCTATAAACGACCAAGCTAAATATGACCACATTTTTGGTCACGTGATAAAA
The DNA here is from genome assembly GCA_027924585.1 of Larix kaempferi. Classification (NCBI taxonomy): domain Eukaryota; kingdom Viridiplantae; phylum Streptophyta; class Pinopsida; order Pinales; family Pinaceae; genus Larix; species Larix kaempferi. Next base: position 14,471,955 of record BSBM01000179.1, read on the forward strand.
TAACCGCTAATTTTCTACCAGTGGTATCCATTTCAAAAGTGGTCATTTATATGTTGATTTTGGTCATTTTTTTTTTCATTTATCTCTCATTTTATACTAGTGAATGACTCATTTCCCTTGAGAGTTAACACTTTATATTGTATATTGTGAAGGGGAAACCTACTGTACTAACCTACGATGTTTTAATACTACTTTTTTGTCTTGGAGAGCACCATGTGGTGGACATTTCTCAATGGAATTGATGGTAGCGTGTTTCAACTTGCAGTTCTCTAGGCTAGCCAGGGCCAAGATTCTAGTTTAAATTCATAGTAGCTAGTACTATGAATCTAGAAGATGAAGTATCAAGCTTGCTTTTGGTCACTAACTTCCAGATGAAAAAAAATAAAAAAGGAAATCTAACTTTACAAAGAAATATTGTCGCGGAGAAAATAAAAGATATTATACCTAATGCTCTTAGCTTCAAATTGGAAATAACTTTATCTAGAAATGGATCTTTCCAAATTGTGAAGCTTTGATGCATACAATTGGATCACGGTAAATTTTAGGGGCGAAATTTTTCCAAATGGCTATTTTTTGGGCCATTTTTCAAAAAATAAATTCATTATTTGGTCATTTTTACTCTCTAATATTACCTTTATTTATATAAAATATGCTACTTTATTGTAATATTTGCCAAATATTACAATTTTCAGTAGTAAATTGTATGTTTTATATTTAATTTTCACTTACCTATCTATATATATGATTTTTTCATTCCAAATAATCGCCTACAATACTATACATAGGTTACTATTAGAATCCTTAAACAATACCCTTAATTGGATAGTCAAAGGACCAATAAATATTAAATTTAACAAGTCCCAATACATGAATTCATAATTATTTTTCGTTTTTCTATTGAATAAAATGTGGAAATCCCCCTTTTTGCTTATGTTTTTTCAAGGTTTAAATATTAATTCTTTTCAAATGTAAAACATTTGTAAAACCAACTTGATGATAATTATATCAGAAAGATTGCATATCCACTTGGTGATTTTAATAGTAGATAGAGTTTCATGCTTGTTTCTAAAGACAACAATAACTTCAATATCATTGGTATCATTTTTTTGTAAATTAGATAAAACCTTATATTTCTATAATCCACATATACAAAAAACAGGGTCCTCTCTTGGAAAAGAAAACAGACCCAGACCGAGGTTTCAAGAGTTTAAGGGGTCTTCTCTGAGATGAGAAAACAAACCCATTGTCCAAAAATTTAGATCTATCCATTAGTCTGCTAAGAAACAGGAACTAAACATTTACTGGAATTAAAACATAAAACATAAATAGAACAGAGCTAAAACAAGTCTGCTAGTACAAACCCGTCGGAATAACAGGAAGACCGGTGCCCTCAGCGTGCTTGATACCAAGCTTGTGGGCAATCTGCTTTTGATTCAGGAGGAATTTTTTGAGCATCAGAGTCATCTCATCTTGCTACAAGAGAATATCTACTTGAGCTTCTCCTCTGTCAACCATCGTCTTCCCTAGAACTGACTTCAACATCCAGTGATTGTCTAAGGTTCGTTGGTAAAGGGTGGCACAGGCCCTTGTATTCCCAGGATCTGGGATTAAGGCTTGAAATTCCTCTCGAATTTCACTGTCCAAAAGGAATCCAAGCAAAACTTCCGCATCCTCCTCAGCTTCATTAATATTTTCCTGTATATTCACTAGTATTTCCTCTCTGTAACGGTGTGCTTTCCCAATTACCCCTCTCATATGTCGCATCAGCGGGCTGGACTGGGGGCTAGGCGATTTCTCATTACGGTGAGTGTAAGCACGTTTCGTAGGTGGCATCACTGCAATACCAATAATCAGACAAATGGACCAGCTTCGAACCAACAAACTGAAACTCCAACTCTTGGAACGCTTAGGGATGCGCAAAGCAGAGAGTCGGGAGTCTTTCTAGTGCCTAGCAGGAAAACAAAAAATTTCTGAGTCACTTCCTATCGCGTTGAGTGCCTCTGTTATAAATCATAGCCGATATCACTGGAGTTCCATCACCATCATAAAACTCCATTGGAAAGGACTCAACGCACGTAGGAGAACGCAGAAAGCCAATAAATCTGTTCGGGGAATGATTTAGTGCACCCTGAGCTTTGTATTGAATACATGAACAAGGGCGTGTGGGAGGTCTGTTTTGATGTGTGCCGAGCTTCATGGTCGTTGTCATCAACCACATGTCTAGTCGTATAACAGTCAGCCATGTTAGTGGGACTGTCCACAATCCACCTCCTCAATTGTTACCCCCAGTGTGGAATAGCATTGGTATCATAATGCAGCCAGTAAGAGGAATAATCTTCTCATGTAATTACTTAATATTTTATTTTTATTGTATATGTGATTCATAAGAAGAAAATCCTTCTTGTGCAGGAAAAATACCTTACAGTGAGGAGAAGACACTACCAACTTGGGTGGGGTGACAGGTAAATACATTCAATGTATTGCATTTAGTTACTACAAATGGAAAGAGATCGAGATATCGAAAGAAGTACCTTTTTATCGACGGCTGGTCCTAGATTTCGCTTGATCCTCCGGTATGATGAACCTGCAACACAAAGTAAACCTTCCTCAGTGTATATTGACTCTAATAAATATGATTAAATAAGAAACAAATTAACATCAAATACAATCAGACATTAAACCAAATGAACATTCAATCCAATAGACATTCAATTTGGGATGGGAAGTGTATTTCTACCTTTTATTGTCAAGGAAATGTAGAAAAGTACAAATATGCCTGATCTATCCAAACACTTCGGCAACCGAGTCCTGGGCTCCTGCTCTTCACAATGACTTGGGAATTACTCCAACGTAACAGCAGTTAAAGCATTTCTTCTAGGTTCCTCTCTCATGGATCCTCCTTGTATTTATGGGACAAGGTAGGCAGTTGGATTCGAGAGGTGGTTGAATTGAGATTTTGGGGAAGTTGCAGAACCAAATTCAACTAATCCCAATTCGTAATCTTAATATATTTTTTCATTTCATCTTAAGATGTGCGTGGGTATGACACTAGCAAACCCACGCATGGTGCACAACTAGTGCTCTCAACAACTAGTGCATACAACTTTCAGGATATGTGCGCGGGTTGTATATACTAAAACCTGCACACATTTAGGATATGTGCACGGGTTTCATTTATAAGAGTAGCGCACATCCACTGAAATATGCAGAAAAAAATATATTTTTCAGCTGAAGATGTGTGATCTTAGTAGTAACTCATCCAAGGTCAACCTAGCTCTTCCATCCATAGTGTCCTTTTGTGTGATTAACAGAGCAATGTGATCACGGACGGAGAAGTGTATATTTGACCTATAACACATGCCCCCTAATGTGTGAGGTCAGAGGGAAACGATGGTCAAAATACATTATAATACCAAGTCAGAGGAGGAGCAAAAACTGCATAACCAAGTCACAAGTACCTGAAACAACGATCAAAGGTCAACGGGCAATTACAATCTTGACATCATATAGATGTGTAACAGGATACAACGTGATCTCCGATAAATAACTAGGAGATGTATATATAGCATGGCCACTGAAATAAAACCGTGGATCCATGTCAAAATGAGAGATCATAGCCATAACAACAAACTGGATCTATGTCTCATGAAGAGCCAAACTGAGTGAGGCTCAGCCTTGCGCAGCTTGGTTGATAACATAAATATGGTGATACTATCAGAGTCCCAAGGTCTTCATCCAAACAACCCAAGGTAAGAACCCTAACCATGTGAATAAATGAGCTAAATTCAAACATGGGGGGTATTGTTTGATTACCGGTCATTGATGTATACCATTAAAAAACATGAGAACTTCCATCGATAATGATAATGGGGTCCAAGGTACCTAGTACGTTCCATCAAGTGTGAATAAATGGACTTGAAGTCGAACACCTGAGGAACCTGTCGAATAAGAGACATTGATGTATTCCCATTATTCAATAGAGAGTGAAACTGCCACTGATGACTACAATCCCCAAGGTACTAACCGAAACTCTAAACTTCATTCCCAGAGCATAATGAGTTGAATTCGATGGAAAGAAATCCATTGGAAGGGAGGCCTTAATGCATCCTCCATCATCCAACATGAGGAAAACTCAAAAGGTATGAGCTGGTGTGGAGTAGTACAAGTAACAAGACGAAACAAACTAACACCAGGATGGCCGACACATGATGTCAGGGTAAACTACAGAATGGCCGACACGGGTTGTATCCTTGAACAGTGAGCACAACACAAAGTGACTTAGGCAGATTTTAACATGAAGGGAAAGTGATATAATCCTGCAATGTAGGAGACATTAATAGACCCTCCATATGATTGGAAGAATAACCAATCGAAGGAGTGAAAAACTCAGAGATCTGGTTCACCCTAAGGTCAAAAAACTAAAACCCAACAGAAATGATAGACTCAAATAGGTGTTGTGTTCAAGGACATGATTGACTTAACTGCCTTTGAAACTAAAAAGATGTGATATACCCTTCTCATCCCTTATTCTTTTTGGTAAAAGAATGTCCTTCTTGTTGTTTTAATGAGTCTAAGAAAGAAAACTCAATAAGTCCAACCATGTAAAAGTTTAACGAGCCCATGGGAGGAAGAATCAAGACCTTCTTCACTATTTATAGAGTTCGAAGAAGAGATAGAAGAATACTCTATAATAATGATCTCTGGATTTTAATATCGAGCCGAGATCTGTTCTTGCTCGCCGGTGTTTTCAACTTTAAGGAGTCTGAAAAAATTAAACAATAACTCCATACACCTACCTATGTATTTTAATATCAAGACCGGGCTGGTATATGCTCGCCGGTGTTTTCCTGTTTATAGAGTCTGAAAAACTTTAACAATCCTCTATATTCCCTCTCATGGAGTTCACATCGAGCCAGAAAACCCTAAAGAAAGCTCCAAAAGTCCTTTTTCGTACAATTAGTCTCATCCCCTGAAAAAGTGTAAAACAATGAGAGAAGAACTCTTCTAGCCACATATGACTAGAGTATACCATTTTCGTAAATGATCCACAAAGGTCCGGAAAATGGGTAAACTTATACCTAAGTGGATGTCGCTTCAAATCCTTTAACGAGTCTGAAATGACAACTATGCTTGGCAATCTTGTCATATTTAAAGAGTCTAACAAGAGCTTGAAATAACTCTATAAAAATCTTTTTCGTAAAGTTTTAACAAGCCCGAAAAAGTAAACTCGTGACCTCCTTACTGTTTTTAATGAGCTCAAAGGAGATACAGAAGAATGCTCATAACTTCCTTACTGTTTTTAATGAGCTCGAAGTGAAGGTGGAAGAATGCTTGTAGCCTCCTTACTGTTTTTAATGAACTCGAAGAAAAGGTGGAAGAATGCTCATAGCCTCCTTACTGTTTTTAACGAGCTCAAAGAAAAGGTGGAAGAATGCTCATCGATGGATTTATGTCCAAATGAATGGCAGACTGCATTATAGACTCTAGGAAAACTTCATCAGATGGAAGTATGTCATCCCAAATAGAACGCATGTCTAAACATTCAGATGGAGTTATCTCCTGTTCAATTGTCGGGACCCAGTTCCGAGAAGGTAAGCATGAATTCAGAGGATTCTTCTCAGTAGCAATTGGACTCAAGGAACAATATGCCACATAATTTGATTGTGACATGGTAGTTCCTATTGACAGGGGACATACTTGGTATATAGTTGGGCAATAAGAGGGATCAATAAATGTAAGTTGATCGATAGTGACAGTGCTTTCATTGTGAGGAAAATGCATCACACGAAAGAGCATAGACACCACAACCTGCATAGCATATATGTAATCACGCCCGACGATCATATCAAAATCCATAGGGTCCTTTAAAACCATAAAATAAACTAAGACTATTTTTCCACCCAAAGTAATAGGTACTTGAGCTGGGAGGAATCCCACCAGTTCACTAGGTCTTCTATCAAAGGTCAACGACCAATTAACAACTGGAACAAGGTTAGGAAAACCTAAATCTCTCCAATCATAAGGGGATAAGATACTAACAGAGGCTCCTTCATCTACAATACATCAGTGAACCGCATGGTTTCCGATATCAACCTTTATCTGGAAAGGTGAAGAAGAAGGAATGCGAGGCCCAGTTAGACTATTCCAATGAAACTTAAATGATCCCAGAGCTTGGTAGGGGTTCACTCGTCACAGATAAAGTGCCCCCCATTTCAGAAACATCCGAACTAGTAATGTAGAAGACTTTAGGGACAGGTGCATCAGTCTCCGAAGGACTGATGGGATTGGTCGAAGATTGCATCGATTCAATCACTTCACTCTCCGAAGGAAGAGCGGGGTTGACCAAAGACTGCATAGGTTCAACCACTTCATCAACCAAAGTTTAATCTGGCTGTTGGGAATCGATATACAATTCTGAAGCAAAGGATCCTTCAGACATGTACCACACTCTCCGCACCTCTGGAATGGAAGGGCACAGGTGAGTAAGGTGATCTCCCTTACAAAGTTTACAAGGGAAATTTGGATTGCGTCCTATAAAACGAGACTCCTTTACAACAATGGTACTCTCAGCATGACTAGCATTGGCTAACAGCTTTCCCCCAGCATGATTTGCATTGGCTGGTTTCTCAGAAGTAGAAGACTTTTGAACTATGGACCACACTCTTTGCACTTCTGGAAGTACAGGTCACAAATAGGTCAGGTGGTCTCCCTTGAAAAACATACAAGCAAACTTAAGTAGTGATTAATGGCGTGTCCTCAACATGACTAACAGTGGTTGAAGACATACTTTTAGTATGATTTGCAGTGACTGAATGAGTTCCCCCAACATGACCTCTAGGGGTTAGGTGGTTTCCCCCAGCATGACCTCCAGAGGCTTGTTGCATAGGTTCAGTATGACTTACAGTGACTGAATGAGTTCACCCAACATGACCTCCAAGGGTTGGGTGGGTGCCCCCAGCATGACTTCCAGAGGCTGGGTGGCTGTTGGCCCCTTGCTTTGGCATCTTCTTCCTATTCTTCCATCATCTATTCCTTTCAGAATGCTGGTTACTAGTATTACTACTTTCACCACATGAGGTAGAAGGAGGAGGAGAAGATGTTACTGGAGAAGCAGGCATAAGGTTTTGATGCTCTTGATGTGAAGTGCTTACTTGAGAAGCATCATGAGCATGCAAGTCATTCGGAGTGGAAAACACCCAAACTGGTAGCCCAATAGTGAATCCCAGAATATTCAAGGTAGCCATAAAGGGAGTACCAATGTTTCTAATGAATGGAAAAGCACAAGGATCCCCTTGAATAGGGGTCACTTGATTGGTGCTCATTGGGATGCTATCCATGGTTTCCGACTCAACGGGCCATAAATCTCTAAGGCGAACTAAAAACAAGTGGCACAAAGAGCACACCACTAAAAATGTCCTAAGGTGATCAAGACCAAGCAAACAAAGCTAATACTCTCAGAAGTTAGTCTAGGATGATGAGGGCCCAGAACAAACCCATAGAGTATAGACAGTCAGTTACACGACATCCAATGGAGGTCCTCTGGGTGCAAGCGTTTGAATCAGCAAACCGCCCTCCTGTGATTACTGCCAAAGGGTTACCTTCTGTGTCTGTCCAAGGTGAAGTGGAAATAGCATTCCACTCTACCTGTGAAGATTCCTAGATGGTAAAGATACTAAGGCTACCATAAGTATGAAAATTCTTGGGGGGACAATCATCAGTCTAGCCATAACGCATGGGCAGGGTAACAAAGCCCGAAGTCCAAAAGGACCCCCATATGTGAGACAGCTCTAGTTTATGCTCGAAAGGAAAGTGAGGGGTTATCCTCAGCAATTCCAGTCTCACATGACCTCGTGCTTAGCTCAAGTTTCAGTGGAGTTTCCAAAGATATTTTGATACATATGGATTTACCTATATAATGTATTACGACGATTATTGAGTAATGGAAAATGATTCCGGATAGTTTAAGTGTGTTCTAATCTGAAACCCTAGCCTAAGCTAGTTGGTGTAGTGACAACCCTAAAAAGAAAAAAGTTGCTAATAAATTTGATTAAGTATTCTTTTTAAATGGCTTTTTTTTACTCAAAGGTTGTAGTGAAGTGTGTGGCGTGGTCGTGACTGAAATGGAGAGTGCATAAAAGTAAACAACTTTCACCAAACTTTTTCGTTTATATACCTTTCAAAATTAAAGATAAGCAAACCTAAGAATATTTTTTATTTTTCTTTTAAATTTTCAATGCAAGACAAATTACGCTACCTTGAAAAGAAATGATAAATCTTACAGTTATGCTACCAATTTTCAATCTTTATCTTTTTCTCTTTTTCAAAGAAACTGAATCAGAAAACAGAACAAGTAATATCTAACACCGGTGCAGGTAAAGATAAAAAACTAATGGCTTAAACGATCAAAGCAAAAAATGAGAAAGACTCTACCTACGGAGTTGTTTCATAACGAAAAAAACTCTAGAATTGGAATTGAATGTAAAAGAAAAAGGGGAAAAATATGCGGGTAACAAAAAGACAAACCCATGAGGCTGCTCCAAAGCATCAAAACCCAGTAAAAATATCATCCAAGTAAACAGAGTAGGCAAGCAAACCAAAAACCACTTTACCACTACACAAACTGAAAAGAAAAGCTAAGAAGGCTTCAAGCAAATCAAAATGATCTGAACAGAAGTACAGAAGGCATCAAATCATCAAAAAATTCCAAAAAACACCCAAGAGACTTCAAACTGGGGTCAAGCACTAGCAAAAAATCCAAACACAGTAAATTGCATGGGCATTGCAACAGACAACATGCATTCTGTGTGCAGGTCTGCATAAATGCAACACGTGTCTAGGGTACAAAGTGCGCTGTTGTAACTAGCATGGAGTAGCGCACAGGTTCAGAAAGGCATAAAAGCAGAAAGACACCTAAAAAGCACTAAAGCAATCTAAAAGGACTCTCGAGAGGTTACACAAGACCAATAAAAGACACCCTTGACACAAGGGTGTCTCAACATCAACAAAGAGGAAAAGCAAAAGAAGGAACAGACCCAACATCCAAAAATCAAACCCTACAACAAAAGGTTCAAACTTAAAGGGATGTGCACTATTGTATACACTAGCAACCCGCGCACACATCAGAAAGTATGCAGGTTTTAATACTAGAATCCCGCGCACACATCAAAAAGTATGCAGCTTTTAATACTAGCAATCTGTGAACACATCAAAAAGTATACAGGAAAAGTGCGCTACTGTGTGGTACAGAAACCAACGCCTGCCAAGATAAGTGCATGACTGTGTTTGAGACAAAGCTGCGTTCATGACAAAAAATGCGCTACTGTGGGTACAATAAGCTAGTGCACAGGGACTTAAAGAAAACAAAAAGGCCTTGCCAAAGTAGACTGAGATGAATCAAGATAGAAATAACAGGTAAAAATGACCTGTAAGACCTCTCAGAGAATCAAAAAGACTGAAATAAACTGGAAGAAAACCTAAAAAGGTCTCCTAGAGCAGAAAAACAACCGGTCCCTCCCCAACAGAGTCACGAGTCTGTTGTGCAGTAAAAATACCTTATAGTGAGGAGAAGACACTACCAACTTGGGTGGGATGACAGGTAAATACATTCATTGTATTGCATTTAGTTACTACAAATGGAAAGAGATCGAGATATCGAAAGAAGTACCTTTTTATCGATAGCTGGTCCTAGCTTTCACTTGATCCTCCGCTATGATGAACCTGCAACACAAAGTAAACCTTCCTCAGCGTATCTTGACTATAATAAATATGATGAAATAAGAAACAACTTAACAACAAATACAATTAGACATTAAACCAAATGAACATTCAATCTAATAGACATTCAATTTGGGACGGGAAGGGTATTTCCACCTTTTATTGTCAAGGAAATGTAGAAAAGTACATATATACCTGATCTGTCCAGACACTTCCACAACCGAGTCTTGGGTTCCTGCTCTTCACAATGAATTGGGAATTCCTCCAATGTAACAACAGTTAAAGCATTCCTTCTAGGTTCCTCTGTCATGGATCCTCATTGTATTTATGGGACAAGGTAGGAAGTTGGATTCGAGAGGTGGTTGAATTGGGAGGTTGGGGAAGTTTCAAAACCAACTTCAACTAATCCCAATTTGTAATCTTAATATATTTTTTCATTTCATCTTAAGATGTGCGTGGGTATGACATTAGCAAACCCATGCATGGTGTGCAACTAGTGCTCTCAATAGCTAGCGCATACAACTTTCAGGATATGTGCGCGGGTTGTCTATAGTGAAAATTGCACACATTAAGGATATGTGCACGGGTTTGCATTTATAAGAGTAGCACACATCCACTGAAATATGCAGAATATATATATATATATATATATATATATATATATATTTTTCAGTTGAAGATGTGTGATCTCAACAGTAACTCATCCAAGGTCAACCTAGCTCTTCCATCCATAGTGTCATTTTTTGTGATTGATAGAGCAATATGATCAGGGATGGAGAAGTGTATATTTGACCTATAACAATCCTTTATAATTGTCAATAAATTAAAATGGATTCAAGGAAAATTATAATCGTATTCAAACTTCCAAAAATTGTGCTAAGTTGAAATAGTTTATATAATTTTGATCCAAAGTGTATTGAGTTGAACTTCTAAAAATGGTTTAGATTATGGTTGAATACGTATCTAGGTTGCATTACCCTAAATAAGATTTTGAGTTGCAAGTTTATCTCAAATCTCCTCTATGACTAAGACTTTTTCATAGGTCATAAGAACATTATGTCACCTTAGTAAATTATTTATGTGTTCTTTATAGAGAATTCATATTCAAAATCATTAATAATATTTATCAAATTCTCCAAGCTTTCAATATTTGTAGAAAAGTGGAAAGAAAAGTCATTACACTTGCTATAATTATTTGTGTAGGAAATGTTGGGGGAACCATTATGTGCATATGCATATTAACAAAGATATCATAAACACCCAAAATTTGGATACTTTCTAGCTTGGAACATCTGCTTAATTTTAAAAACAAGCACACCGTGCAAATTGCAATCATAAAGATATCAATATTGACCCAACTATCTAAAATGAGATAGACCTCTAAATATTTAGTTGTATTAACATGAAATAAACTCATTGACCTATTCTACCCTTCAATTTACCCTACAAATATTTCCTTCGCATACAGTTACGACTTTACTTACATTTATATGTTACACTTCTCTACAAGTAGGGATGGGAATGGTTATCCTTTGTCATGGTTTGTTCTATATCCTCTCATATGTATCCTCCTCTATCAGTTTAAAATAAACCAGAGATCTATGAGTTACAAAAAAATGTTGTTCTAATATTTAAATTTTTGGATCTATTTTCAAATATTATGCTTACTCATAAAATAATGAAAATCCTAAGCTTGCTTGTTCAAAGATAGATCTGCGCACATAAATATTTCAAAGGTCTAAATTATTTCATCAAAAATCTATATCAGCTCCAAAGGAAATATTTGTATTTTGTTTATGTACTCTGAGGTAGATATGTCACAAGACGAGAACAAATACTTTTTGACTTTTTAAATAAAAGCTACAGATTTCAACATTTGATTTTGAGTATGTAACAAAAATGGAGCAGTGTGCAGGATGGTTATATATAGGTGCAAGCCATTTCTGTGCAGAAAGATGGTTTAACCATTTATCCTAGTCAAATTTCCCTAAAGTGTCTTATAAAGACTAAAAGCTTTACAATCTATCTGAAATCAAAATCTATTGTCTATGAATACTATTTTTAAACTAAGTCTTTCTATAAATAAGACAAAAATCAAATTTCTTGCATGACTGCGAGCCTATGTAGTTCTAACAATATACACGCTCTACAGATGATTTCTTCATAATGATGCTATATGAATATTTCCTAATGATAAATTATGAATAGATACAGAGCTTCAAGCTCTTTCTGAAGTCAAATACTTATGATGAGAATGTTGGGATATTCCTATACTCCATCCTAGTCCTAACAACATTCTCAATTTTTGCATTTTTAGTCATGCATGCATTTTGCATGCAGTCATGATTTTGCATGCATGCATGCATGCATCCCAGTCATTAGTCCCAGCACCTAGCCCTTAGTTATTTAGCCTCGGGAGCTTCTTTATGATCAGTTTTAGCCCTCCCAATTCTTAGTGTGCCCTGCATGCAATTGCATGCATCCCAGGTGCCCTCTCTCACCTACCACTCAGTTTCACTTCAGTTAGTTGAGTTATCTTTAGATATTTCCTTGATTTAAGGCTATACTGACTCTCAACTGACTGTATCACTCTGATGGACCTCCAGTGAGACTAGACTACCTATTCTGACTCCAGTTAGCTCCTCATGTGCCCTCCACTGAGCCTCCTTCATTCAGTTAGTGCCTCCATGTGCCAGTTACACCTACCACACTCAGTTAGACTCAGTTTGACACCTAGTTGACAGTTACTTGTGCATTGGTGACTCCACTGATGATGATCAGGACTCCTAGTTGTGCTTTGATGACACTCCATTGATCTGATGATCACTCCATGGAGGCTAATTTGAATTGCCACCTTGGCATTCGAATCCTGACCATTGTATTATTTATTTGTCCATATTGTGATTAATGAATTAGTGTGTGCTGTTATTCTGCTTCTATCTGAGTTCTACTGTATCATAATTCTATTGGTCCTTTACACTACGTGACCACTCTTCTTCTATTTTCCTGCTTAATCTCAATCTTTCTTGTGAGGTATACATCATCTCTTAGATCTGCTGTGACGATTTTCACATGGTATTAGAGCATGTTGAGAGTATAGTCTATCTCCATTCCTGAGAGTTTTTTGCGGGTTATTATCAAGATTTTGAGTGCAGTAGTTGCAGCAGTTTCTGCACTTTTGCAGTAGTAGCAGTTGTAGATGTTTTCTATTGTTTTTTGCAGGTCTTCTAAAACATCTTCCATGAATCCGGAAGGAATTACTCCTCTCTCTCCATTAAACTATGATGAATGGAAACCAAAGATTATAGCACATTTGAAGAGACATGGTCTCTTTGATTATTGTTTTGAAAGAGAGTTTGAATCCTCTGAAGAAGAGAATGACTGGTTAAATGAAGGTGACAGAGCCGATGTAGCCATGTTGTTTTCTATGTCTCGATGCATGGTACACCACTTCCTTTCTGTTGTGTTAAATTTTGAGCATTAATTCACAATACTCTAGGATCTTCACTGAGAGAATAACATATACAGTATATCAATGCATAACAATCACAATAAGCATGAGACACAAGAGACACATAGTTTCCGTGGGGAAAACCCTAAGGTGAAAAACCCCACAACTTCCTCAGAGATAGAGAGAGCAATGGCTCAACAAAAGTACAACCAAAATACACTTGAGATAGTCTCCTAGAAGCAGATGATCCTCCTCCTCACTAGTGCACCACTTTCTGAGTGAGAGAGAGATGACTTTCTGAATGATCTAAATAGAGATATCCTGATCTCTATTTATACTAACATGTTTTCCCAGTGACCTTATGGGGCCGACTTGTCTATCTAGGTACATCCACAATATAATATATATTTTAGGGCCGACCCCACACGTGGTGGTCTAATAACCCATCGGCAAGTACACACACTTGCGACACTTGTCAATCCACATGACGACACTTCCTTATAAAGGAATAACACATCTCTAATAAGGGTACAATAAGTATATATGAAATACATAGATGAAATACATTCCGAAGTTACATATACAACAACATGTTGAATCTCCAAAAGAGCTATGGGCCCATCTGGATGAAAGATTTGGCAAACATAATGAAGGGATTGGTCCAAACCATTTTGATAGCAAGCCCACTATTTCATTCTCACTCCTTGATGGTCTCTCTGATCATGAATCAGTATCAAACATATCTCATATTGAAGTTGTCCACAAAGAAGAATAACTTGTAGATTCTACACTCATGCTCCAAGTTTCTTCTATTTCGAATTATGTGCTAGCTCACACTCTAGAAACTGCAGAGGTTCCTAAATCCTCTCTTTCACAAGAGTATGTTGATTTCATCATGATCTATTGAATGTTTCGGAGGTCAAATCAGAAATTGGAGGTAATGCATTCTCTCTCCTTGATCACTCACCTATTATGTACTACTATATGATCATTTGTACATGCTCTCAGAAGTTTATTGAAGATGTAGGGAACTTCGATTCGCTTGGGATAACTTCTCATGCATTTTATGGTTTTGATCTCACCTCTATTGGTTCAAAGGAGATCTCAAGAAACCATTCATTAAGTCTTGGAGATGATTTAAAATCCAAGCAATCACTACTTGGGATAATTTCTCATGCATATCATGGTTTTGATCCCACCTCTAATGGTTCAAAGGAGATATCATGAAACCATTATTCAAGTCTTGGATCTGATTTGGATTCAAAGCATTCACTATCATGTGATGGTTCTTTGTCCATAATCTCACCTATGATGGTTCGAAGGAGAAAAGAAAATACTATCTACACATTCATGGTTTTGATCCTACCTTAGCTGATTCAAATCACAGGTTCCAGGATAATCCTCATACTTTTGGATTTGTTCTCATCACATTCGATCTGAAGAGCAAGTACAAGCACATGTTTTTTGAGCATGATCCACTTCTTCCCCAGAAGAAGATACCTCTAGACATATGACCAAGCATCACACCTGCTTGAGTTTGGAGCATTTATTTTTGGTGTGCCCTACAGTCTATTTTGAGGGGGGGTATTTTTCCCATGAGGTTTTCCCCATTTCCTCGGTTTATTGACTGTTATTATTATTCATTGTATTGGGTGACCTTTGTTCTCAGTTACTAGGTCCCATGATGGATTAAGGGGGGGTGTTGGGATATTCCTATACTCCAACATAGTCCTAATATCATTCTCCATTTTTGCATTTTCAGTCATGCATGCATTTTGCATGCAGTCATGATTTTGCATGCATCCCAGTCATTAGTCCCAGCACCTATCCCTAAGTTAGCTAGCCCTGAGAGCTTCTTTCTGATCAGTTTTATCCCTCCTAGTGCTTAGTGCACCCTACATGAAATTGCATGCATCCCAGGTGCCCTCTCTCACCTACCACTTAGTTGCACTTAAGTTAGTTGCGTTATCATTATATCTTTCCTTGATTTAAGGCTAGACTGACTCTCAAATGACTGTAGCACTCTGATGGACCTCCAGTGAGACTAAACTTCCTATTCTGACTCCAGTTAGCTCCTCATGCACCCTCCACTGAGGCTCCTTCATTCAGTTAGTGCCTCCATGTGCCAGTTACACCTACCACACTCAGTTAGACTTAGTTTGACACTTGTTTGACAATTACTTGTGCATTGATGACTCCACTGATGATGATCAGGACTCCTAGTTGTGCTTTGATGACACTCCATTGATCTGATGATCACTCCATCAAGGCTAATTTGAATTGCCACCTTGGAATTTGAATCCTCACCATTGTATTATTTATTTGTCCATATTGTGATTAATGAATTAGTGTGTGATGCTATTCTGCTTCCATCTGAGTTCTATTGTATCATAATTATGTTGGTCCTTTACACTGTGTGACCACTCTTCTTCTATTTTCCTTCTTTATCTTAATCTTTCTTGTGAGGTATACATCATCTCTTAGATTTGCTGTGAGGATTTTCACAGAGAAGACACCTAAACTATCATATGAATCATAAACTAGACACAAATGAAAAGCTTTTAACATTCACGCAGACATATATATATATATATTCACATGTATTAACCTAAAACTGAATATACAAGATGTCTGGAAAAGAGATCTATCAACAGGAAGAAATACACAAACATGGATTCGAAGGTGGGCCCCCCTCCAAACTCTGTTAAGCTAGAAATTAAGAGCACGAATGAAAGTGCAGAAGCATATTTTATTATTCTGATTCAAGAATCACAGCATCTATGTATATATCCTCTATATCTGATGAGTCTTATAGTAAGTATTTATAGGCTAAATCATGGGTCGACCCTTAAAATAGTTACTAGAAACCGTAAAATGAACAGATGGCAGTAGAGACCTAATATCATTGTAGTTTATCCACATTTTCAGCCACGAATCTTCAGGCTGTGCATAACTAGGGTTGCAACTCCCGGAGGAATTTGAGCAATAGTTGGTAAATGATAGTATTCAAAGGTATAGCAAGGAAAAACCATAAATGCATTTCAACCACATCTTTTATCCTTTGAACCACTGTTCCTATGTTCCCCTCGTGTCAGATTGGGTGTTGGATTAGGTGTTGGATCGACCAGACAAGAAAGAGTGGGAAATCTGCATAGTAAACAAAGATTCTATACCAAGCAATCATTTGTTAGATGTGAGATTTTTGAAATCCCTTTAAAAAAATGGAATAGATAAAATAATAGTGAGATCTACCTTATCAAAGGCTTCATAGAGTAGTCTTCAAAGTTTATATGAATGAAGCCAAAATGGATGATAAGCATATAGAAAGCTTGATCAAAATGCTTGGTTCCTTATATAACTAGACTTGAAATTTAGTCAAGACATAGACAAAATAGGAGGCCATCATCTCCCCCACACCAAAGATCTTGCATGTCCCAATGCAAGTGAGAAAAATTGATAACAAAAAAAGGGTGATATGATTTTAATCAAACGCCTGAGGCATTGACCAACACCTGTACTTGAGGAG
The DNA here is from genome assembly GCA_027924585.1 of Larix kaempferi. Taxonomy (NCBI): domain Eukaryota; kingdom Viridiplantae; phylum Streptophyta; class Pinopsida; order Pinales; family Pinaceae; genus Larix; species Larix kaempferi. Next base: position 14,488,646 of record BSBM01000179.1, read on the forward strand.
GATATGGAACGGGATTTGGTTGAGCTTTCATAATTTCATTCAGTTGTCTCTCCTTCTTCTTCAATTTTTTCCTCAAGCTCTGGTTAGATCCAATCATATCATCAACTAGTTTTTGTAAAGAAGCAACTTTGGTTTTCAAATTTTCATTTTCTCTCTTGAGGTGTCGAGTTAGAAAAACATACTCTTGATTTTTATCTGTGAGCTTCTCATTCCTCTTTTGAAAATAATCACTTGAAGACAGCTTAGCAGTCGACTTAGCCAATTCATGTTTAGAATTTGAGATAGAGCGCATAAGTAGCAAGGATTCTTTAACAGAATGTGACAGAGAATTTGAAGGGACATACTAAGATGCAGTGGAATGAGAATCTTTCAGTTGAGGCAAGTGAGTAGATGACGAAATTTGAACCAGATCTAGTTCAAAAGAATTTTCAAGAACATGCCCCGATGCTTTTTTCTGAGCATCCATACTACAAGTAAACCGGCGATCAGGTTGGCTATCATTCCCTTTTGAAATTTTTTATTCTCTATGTTCTTGGTTACTAAAGGAATCACCCTCATCTCTTGGTGTCTCTTAGGATTGGCTCTCCCTCCCTTTGTTCGACGTTTGGCTTCCCCCTTCTGTCCATGATTCTCAGGCTGAGAATTCAGAATCGCCACTGATTTGGGGTCCTTATCTAAATGCACAGAGGGTGATTGGACGGGGTGATCAGAGATAGGAGGAATCTCCACATCATTAACTACAGGGAAGATGGCATGTGGATTGGAAATCACATGTAGACACTGATCCCAGGTATGGTTCTACTTCCTTAATTCAGCCAAAATCAGAATTTTGATAAGGCCATGGTGATATAGAATACGGGTAGGGTTCTCTGTATTTTTCTAGACTTGGGAAGCCATTTTATTCAAACTTTTCCAGAAATAAAATGGAAAATTAATTAGCTTTGCAAATTCGAAATGAGCCAGTTGTTGTGCAGGATTTCTACCTTATAGTGAGGAGATGGACACTACCAACTCGGTGGGGTTGTCAGGTAAATACATTAATTGCATTACAAGTAGTTCATACAAATGACAGAGAACGGGATATAGAAAGACATACCTTTAACTGACGGCTGGTCCTAGCCTTCACTTGATCTCCCGCTTGATATCCCGCTTGATTAACCTGCAATACAAAGGATACCTTCCTCAGTGTATCTTGACTATATATAAATATGATGAAATCAGAAAGTGATTTAACATCAAATATAATCAGATATTAATCCAAATAGACATACAATCTAATAGACATCTGATTTGGGACAGGAAGGGTATTTCGACCTTTTTATTGTAAAAGAAACATGAATTAGTAGAATATCCCTGACGTGTCGAGATGTTTCTACAACCAAGTCCTGGGCTCCTGGTCTTCACAATGACTTGGGACTTTCCTCCAGTGTAACAACCCTTAATGCCTTCTTTCTAGGTCTTTCTATCTAATCTCCTCTCATGGATCCTCCTTGTATTTATGGGACAAGGTAGGTAGTTGTAATCGAGGGGTAGTTGTATTGGAAGGTTGGGGAAGTTACAGAACCAACTTCAACTAATCCCAATTCATCAATTTAATATATTTTTGATTTCATCTTTAAGATGTGCGTGAGTTTCCTCAAGGCATAGTAGCGCACAGGACGCAACTTTAGTGTTTTACAACAAGTGCTTGCATCTTTTCAAAGGTGTGCGCTAGTTTCTCTTGAGTAAAGTAGGGCATACTAGCAGATGTGAGCTGGTTTACTGCCCAAAAAGTAGTGCACATGTCAAAAGATTACAGAAATCAGGGAAATTCTCAGCTGAAGAGAGTAGGTTCAGTCCATACATCATCCAGGGAAATCTAGCTCTTCAATCCATGTAGTCCTTTTGTGTGATCGATAGCATAATGCGATCACGGACGGAGAAGTGCATATTTGACCTATAATAGATGCCCCCTAATGTGTGAGGTCAGAGGGAAACGATGGTCGAAATACATTATAAGTCCAAGTCAGAGGAGGAGCAAGAAACCTCAGAACCAAGTCACAAAAAACACCTAAAACAACGATCAAGGTCAATGAGCAATTACAATCTTGACATCATATAGATCATGGCCACTACAATACAAGCGTGGATCCATGTCAAATTGAGAGATCATAGCCATAACAACAAGCTGGCTCTATGTCTCATAAAGAACCAAAATGAGTGAGACTCAGTCTTGCGCAACTTGGGTGATAGCATAAATATGGTGATGCTATCATAGTCCCAAGGTCTTCATCCAAAACAACCCAAGGTACAAACCCTAACCATGCGAATAAATGAGTTGAAGTCGAACATGGGGGGTATCGTTTGATTACTGGTCATTGATGTATACCATTAACAAATGCGAGGACTTGCATCGATAATGATAATGGGGTCCAAGGTACCTAGTACGATCCAACAAGTGTGAATAAGAGGACTTGAAGTTGAACACTTGAGGAACCTGTTGAATAAGAGACATTGATGTATTCTCATTTATTCAACAGTGAGGGAAACTGCCACTGATGACTGCAATCCCCAAGGTACTAACCGAAACTCTAAAATTCATTTCCAGAGCATAATGAGCTGAAGTCGATGGGAAGAAGTCCATTGGAAGGGAGGCCTTAATGCATCCTCCATCATTCAACATGAGGAACACTCAAAAGGTATGAGCTGATGTGGAGTAGGACAAGTAACAAGATGAAACAAATTGACACCAGGATGGCCGACACATGAAGTCAAGGTAAACTGCAGAATGACCGACACAGGCTGTATCCTTGAACAGTGAGCACGACACAAAGTGACTTAGGCAGATTTTAACATAAGAGGGAAATGATATAAGCCTACAATATAGGATACATTGACACACCCTCCATATGATTGGAAGAATAACCAATCGGGGTAGTTGACAACTCGGGGATCAAGTTCACCCTAAGGCCAAAAACTAAAAACCCAACTGACATGAAAGACTCAAGTAGGTGCTGTGTTCAAGGATATGAATGACGTAACTTCCTTTGAAACTGAAAAAGATGTGATATACCGTCATTATCCCTTAGTCTTTTTGGTAAAAGAATATCTGTCTTGTTGTTTTAATGAGTCCAAGAAGAAAAGGAAACTCAATAGGTCCAACCATGTAAAAAATTTAACGAGCCCATGGGAAGAAGACTCAGGACCTTCTTCATTGTTTACAGAGTTCGAAGAAGAGATAGAAGAATACTCTATAATACTAATCTCTGGATTTTAATATCGAGCCGAGATCTGTTCTTGCTCGCTGGTGTTTTCAATTTTAAGGAGTCTGAAAAACTTAAACAATAACTCCATACACCTACTCGTGCATCTTAATATCGAGCCCAAGTAGGTTAATCCTCGCTGGTGTTTTCCTATTTATAGAGTCTGAAAAACTTAAACAATCCTCTATATACCGTCTCATGGATTTCACATCGAGCCTGAGTAGGTGAATGCTCGCTTGGTGTTTTCATGTTTCGAGATCCTGAAAACCCTAAAGAAGGCTCCAAAAGGTCATTTTTCGTACAGTTAGTCTCCTCCCCCGAAAAAAGTATAAAACAATGAGAGAAGAACTCTTCTAGCCACGGATGAGTAGAGTATTCATTTTCCATAAATAATTTGCAAAAGTTTGGAAAAGGGTTAAACTTATACTTAAGCGGATGCCACTTCAAATCCTTTAATGAGTCTGAAAGGAAAACTATACTCGTCAATATTGTCATATTTAAAGAGTCAAACAAGAGCGTGAAAGAACTCTATAAAGATATTTTTCGTAAAGTTTTAATGAGCCCGAAAAAGTAAACTCGTGACCTCCTTACTGTTTTTAATAAGGTCAAAGGAGATACAGAAAAATGCTCATAACTTCGTTACTATTTTTAACGAGCTCGAAGTGAAGGTTGAAGAATGCTCATAACCTCATTGTTTTTACCGAGCTCAAAGTGAAGGTGGAAGAATGCTCATAACTTCGTTAGTGTTTTTAACGAGCTCGAAGTGAAGGTGGAAGAAATGCTCGTAACTTCCTTACTATTTTTAACGAGCTCGAAGTGAAGGTGGAAGAATGCTCATAACTTCCTTACTGTTTTTAATGAGCTCGAAGTGAACGTGGAAGAATGCTCATAGGTGGGTCAATGTCCAAATGAATGGAAGAGTGCATTATAGAATCTAGGAAAACTTCATCAGATGGAAGTATATCATCCCAAATAGAATGCATGTCTAAACATTCAGATGGAGTCATCACCTGCTCAATTGTTGGGACCCAGTCCCAAGAAGGTAAGCATGACTTCAGAGGCTTCCTCTCAGTAGAAATTGGACTCAAGGAACAATATGTCACAATATTTGATTGTGACATGGTAGTGCCTATGGGTGAGGGATACACTTGGTCTATAGTTGGGTAATAAAAGGGATCAACAAATGTAAGCTAATCGATAGTGACAATGCTTTCGCTGTGAGGAAAATGCATCACACGAAAGAGCCTACATAGCATATACGTAATCATGCCCGAGGATCATATCAAAATCCATAGGGTCCTTTAAAATCATAAAATCAACTAAGACTGTTTTTCCACTCAAAGTAACAGGTACCTGAGGGAGGAATCCCAACGGTTCGCTAGGTCTTCTGTCAAAGGTCAACGGCCAATTAACAGCTGTAACAAGGTTAGGGAAACCTAAATCTCTCCAAGCATAGGGGTTAAGATACTAACAGAGGCTCCTTCATCTATAATACATCGATGAACCACATGGTTGCCGATATCAACATTTATCTGGAAAGGTGAAGAAGAAGGAAGGCAAAGCCCAGTTAGACTATTCCAATCAAAGGAAATGATCCCAGATCTTGGTAGGGGTTCACTTGGCACAGATGTAGTGCCCCCATTTTAAGAGGCATTCGAACTAGTAATGCAGAAGACTTCAGGGACAGGTGCATCAGTCTCTGAAGGAATGATGGGATTGATCGAAGATTGGATCGATTCGATCACTTCCCTCTCTGAAGGAAGAGTGGGGTTGACCAAAGATTGCATTGGTTCAACCACTTCATAAACCAAATGTTGATCTGGCTGTTGGGAATCTATAGACAATTCAGGAGTAGAGGATCCTTCAGACATGGACCACACTCTCCGCACCTCTGTAATAGCAGGGCACAGGTGAGTAAGGTGATCTCCCTTACAAATTTTATAAGGAAACGTTGGCTTCCATCCTATAAGCTTAGACTCCTTAACAACAACAGTACTCTCAACATGACTAGCATTGGATGATAGCTTGCCCCCAGCATGACTTGCAGTGGTTGGTTGCTCAAAAGCAAAAGAATTTTGAACTAATGACCACACTCTTTGCACTTCTGGAAGTACAGGGCACAAATAGGTCAGGTGGTCTCCCTCGCAAAACTTACAAGGGAACTTAAGCTTCTGTTTATTAGGTTTGTCGACAATGTCAACTTTCTCAGCATGAATTGTAGTGGCTGATTCAATGTCTCTAGTATGACTCACAGTGATCAATGATGTGTCCTCAACATTAGAAACAGTGGCTGAAGATGTACTTTTAGTATGATTTGCAGTGACTGAAAGTTTTCTCCCAGCATAACCTACAAAGGCTGGGTAGGTTCCCCCAGCATGACATTCAAAGGCTGGGTGGGTGAGTTCAGTATGATTTACAATGATTGAGTGAGTTCTCCCAACATGACCACCATAGGTTGGGTAGGTTCCCCTAGGATGACCTTCTGAGGCTGGGTGACGTTTCCCAACATGACCTCTAGAGGTTGGGTAGGTTTCCCGAGCATGAACTTCAGAGGCTGGGTGGCGAGGTTCAGTATGATTTCCAGTGGCTGAATGATTTCTCCCAACATGACCTCCAGAGGTTGGGTGGGTGCCCCTAGCATGACCTTCAGAGGCTGGGTGACAAGGTTCAGTATGATTTCCAGTGACTGGACGAGTTCTCCCAACATGACCACCAGAGGTTGGGTAGGTGCCCCTAGCATGACTTCTAGAGGTTGGGTGAATTTTCCCAACATGACCACCAGGGGTTGGGTAGGTTCCCCCAGCATGACCTTTAGAGGTTGGGTAGCTACCCCCTTTCTTTGGCATCTTCTTCCTATTCTTCCTCCGTCTATTCCTTTTAGACTGTTGGTTACTAGTATTACTACTTTCACCACATGAGGTAGAAGGAGGAGGAGAAGATTTTACTGGCAAAGCAGGCATAGGGTTCTGATGCTCTTGATGTGAGGTGCTTACTTGAGAAGCAACAAGAGCATGCAAGGCATTCAGAGTGTAAAAAAACCAAACCGGTAGCTCTATAGTGAATCCCAGAAGATTCAAGGTAGCCATTAAGGGAGTACCAATGTTCCCAATGAATGGAAAAGCATAAGGAGCCCCTTCAATAGGGGTTCCTTGATTGGTTCTCACTGGGATGCTTCCCATAGTTTCCAACTCAACAAACCATAAATCTCTAAGGCCAACTAAAAGCAAGCAACACAAAGAGCACACGCACTGTACTCGGGTTGTTGAAAAACCAACAGGTACCAGTAAAGGATCGTTGGGTCCAGTAAGAGGAGGGTTGAAAGGAGTACTTAAATCTCTAGAAGTTAGGTCCTCAACCTCAACAGTATCAAAGACTTGTCGATCCGGGGTTCTGGGCTGTGGTTCTCCAAGAACCTTTGTTTCACCCGTAAGTTCAAAAGAACCACGGGAATCTGTCCTTTGGCGTCGCAGTGGCGGTGGAGGCTCCACAAGGGGAGGAGGAAGATTTTGCAACCTCTGAGACCGGCGAAGATGTTGGTCCTCCACAACTATGAAAAAAGTAAACTAAGTAAAAACCTAGTGGCCACTACAACTAAGGAGCAGACAACATACCACTACAAAATTTCCTAAGTAATCAAACCAAGCAAACAAATGGAAAATACTCTCGAAATAAAGTCTGGGATGATTAGGGCCCATAACAGACTAACAGAGTATCGACGGTCAGTTACGTGGCATCCTCCGGAGTTCCACTGGATGGAAGCGTTTGAATCACCAAACCTCCTTCCCGGGATTACTGCCAAAGGGTTACCTTCCACGTCTGTCCGAGGTGAAGTGGGAATAACCACCCACTCTACCTGTGTAGAGCCCTAAAGGTATGATACTAAGGCTACCATCAATATGAAATAACCTGGGGGTATAGCCATCAGCCTATTCGAAATGCATGGGCAGGTTAGCAAAGCCCGAAGTCTGAAAGGACCCCCGCACGCGAATCAAATCCGGTTTATGGTTGAGAAGAAAGTGAGGGGATATCTTCAAGAGTTCCAGTCTCCCACGGCCTTGTGCTTAGCTCTGGTTTGAGTAGAGCATCTCAGGACTATTTGATAGAGATGGATTTACCTAATACAAATTCGTACTTTGATTGTTTAGTAATGAAGCCAGTTTCAAATCGTTTAAGGTGATTTAAGTCCAAAACTCTAGCCTAAGCTATTTGATGATGTGTATACCTAAAAAGAAAAATGTTGCTAATAAATTTTATTAATATTTCTTGTTAAGGGATACTTGTTACTCAAGGTTTGTAGTGCGGTGTGTGGAATGGTTTCTATGAAAGTAAAGTGCATGTAAAGCAAAGCTTTCAAATTCACAAAAACTTTTTCTCTTTTCTATTTATATTCTTTCAAAATATTGAAACCTAAGCAATCCTAAATCAAAATCTTTTTGTATTTTTCTTTTAATATTTCAAAGCAAACTATGCTACCTCAAAATAATGCAAGACCTTACTACTTAGCTATTTGAACAATTTTTTGTCTTTTCTGATAAATGTAAAAGAAAGAGAACTTGTACAAAAGCAAGCAAGATCTAAATATAAAGCGTGCATCAGACAAACATCTAAATGGCTAAAAAAAAACAAATCAAGAGACTCAATGAAGACCTGACTTACCAAGTTTTTGCAAAAGAAAAACTTGAGGCTTGGAAACAAAGTGAAAAAGAAGAAGGGAAAAGAGACACTCGTGACAGAAAGGAATACCTAAACAAGTTTCTCCTAAGCATGAAAACCCTAAGAAAACACTAATCCAAGCAAAAAGTAAGCAAGCAAACGAAGAATGACTTTAAGAACACACGGACTCAACCGAAAGAAAACTAGAAAGATTTGACTCACTTGGACTAAACTGATAAGACAATCAACAAGTATCTAAACCAAGCAACCTTTAGAAAGAAACCCTAAGGACTCAAACATGAATTCAAACCCTAATGGAAAGGATAAGACAAAGTGAAAGCATGCTAAACATTGCAATAGACAACAAACATTAAGAATGCAGGTCTGTATGACTGCAACAGCAACTAGGGTGAAATTGTGCAGCTATTTCCAAAAGAGAATAGTGCACGAACTTCAAAAAGGGCTAGTAAGCGGCAAAGACACTTACACAAGTACTCAAGCAAGCAAACAAACTAAAAAGACTCAAGAGAGGCCAACAAGACTCAAAAGAGACATGGAAGTCTCAAGGGTCAGTCAAGAAGGCAAAGCAACAGACTGGAAGTATCTGATTATATTTGATGTTAAATTACTTTCTGATTTCATCATATTTATATATAGTCAAGATACGTTGAGGAAGGTATCCTTTGTATTACAACCAGTTCTTACAAATGACAGATATCGGGATATCGAAAGACATACCTTTAACCGACGGCTAGTCCTAGATTTCACTTGATCTCCTACTTGATCTCCCGCTTGATGAACCTACAATACAAAGGATACCTTCCGCAGCATATCTTGACTATATATAAATATGATGAAATCGGAAAGTAATTTAACATCAAATATAATCAAATCTCCTCTCATGGATCCTCCTTGTATTTATGGTACAAGGTAGGTAGTTTCAATCGAGAGGTAGTTGGATTGGGAGGTTGGGGAATTTGCAGAACCAGCTTCAACTAATCCCAATTCGTCAATTTAATATATTTTTGATTTTATCTTTAAGATGTGCGCGAGTTTCCTCAAGGAATAGTGTTAAATTTTGAGCATTAATTCACAATACTCTAGGATCTTTGATGAGAGAATAACATATACAGTATATCAATGCATGACAGTCACAATATGAAAAGCATCACAAGAATCAAAAGCATAAGAGACAAGAGACACAGAGTTTCCGTGGGGAAAACCTAAGGTGAAAAACCCCACAACTTCCTCAAAGATAGAGAGAGCAATGGCTCAACCAAAGTACAACCAAAATACACTGAGATAGTCTCCTAGTAGCAGATGATCCTCCTCCTCACTAGTGCGCCACTTTCTGAGTGAGAGTGAGTGTTGGCTTGGTTTTGCAACCAAGCTTGAGTGCTATGGGCACCTATCAATAAGTGATAGCAGTTTCAAATATTGAAAGCAAAAACAACAATTATAAATCTGAATCTAAACTAAACTAGCATGTGCATATAACAAATAAAATTTTTCTGAAAACGATTCAAGAACAATAAATAAAAAGAATGAGTATTGTATTAAGATACCTCAAATGGTGAGGATTTGTGTTGAGCAACTTCCAAGGTGAGTAGCTCCAAGCTCCAAAGGTGTCTTCTCCAAGATAGCTACAATGGTCAAAAGCTCATGAGAGATTTTGACAGCATGAGGATAGGATGATGGATGTATGGAAAGTGAGGAACCCCTACCACTTTTTTATAGATTTTGGTGGTGGGGAATACCATTATGGTTTTGAGGAAACCAATGGTATTGACCAACATGGTTTAGGTACCTTTTCCCTCCTTTTTCCTTTTTTGAATATTTTGAATATTTTTATTCCCTTTTTAATATTTTTGGGAATTCTGGACCCTTTTTGAGGGTTTTTTATGCTTTTTGAGGAAAAATATTCATTTTGAGTGGAAAAAGGGGTGTATTAAGGTCTTTTGGTGACCTTTTGATGGCTTTAGAGGCTAAAATGGTGAAAAAGTGGACAAATGGGTCATGTGAATAAGGAAATGAGCTAGTGAGCACTTTTTGGGTGTTAACAGATTGCCCCCTGATGTGTGAGGGCAGGAGCTCATCGTATGGCCGATAGACATCATAGTTCTTTTGTATTTTTTCTAGGGTTTGGGGAAGAGAAGAGACCAATTGGAGACTAGATCCACGGCCCTTGGAAGCTGCAAAATAAACAATATGACATGGCCTCAATATGAATGAGGGATAAGCTCTGATAATGGACGAGGTGGGCATACCCATGCTCGTATCAAGACATATACATAACAATTAGTCCCAAGAAGGGGTACCTGAAAAAATACATAAAAAATCTGCTAGTACATCATAATGGTCCGGAGGGGACATTATTTTGGGATGTACACATGATCATAACATGACTGATCTCAATAACTGATACACTGGAATAGAGCAACAACCGTTCTGAATAAGGTCTTAGAAGGGTTGATGAACTGCTGAAATGGAAGGTGTCCAACATCTGTAGGGACTCAATGACTATGAGTCATCACTGGGAAGTACCTGTAATTGTATACTCGAGGGAGTATAAAACTGAGGTACATCTGAATACTGTCACCATGCACAACCCGGATATCTATAGAAAAAATGTAACTGGTTGTTTCCATAAGTAGACTCTCAAATGTGGAAGAGTTAGGTGGTATCCGGGTTCTTCGATTAATAACTGAATGGACCAATACCTTGTGCGAGTCTCAACGATGCGATCAAGGTGTTGAAGTCAAGCATGTGAGAAACAACCATTTGGAGAGGCACTAAGGACTCTTCTCGAAATGATTCGTAGGAACTCATCATAAATGGTGATGAGTCCAAGACAAAGGGACCTCTAGGTCTATCCTCTGGAATACATTTGGTTGTTGTCGACAGAGGGAGACCAACAACTAACAAGGAAATAATGTTTCCTTGATAAGAGCATGAGGTGTGGAACTGAAGTGTGGTAGTACTGATGGTAGGATTGACATACTTGGGGGATGGGAAGTAACTGGGGTCATAGAGTGGGTAGACTCAAACCTCCTTTGTTCAGAGCATGATGACATGGTTGACCTGGAAGCGTAGGGGATTGATTTGTAGATGTGGGGATCATAGCTTTTAGGGACTGAAGGTTATGTATTGACTCTGGGGGGTCAAGCGGATGGGTGTTGTCGAGGGATGCTCAGGGTGACATACTGCAAAATACTCTGAACAAAGGCGACCAAAATGGGGAAGATGCCATATGAGTAGACATGATCTATTGTGGCATCGAGAAGCACCATTGGATCCTTCTTCATAGTTTTAATGAGCTCCAAGAATGGATAAAAGTGTGCTCTGAAATGGTACTGTCTTGTAGATTTTGTGAGCCCAGGATTGTTCATGCTCATGGGTGCTTTCATTTTTAAGGAGTCTGAAAATGATAAGAAGACTCTGCAGTGGTTATGAGTACCGTCCTGTGGGTTTTTACGAGCCTATGATGGTGATTTCTCATGGTCGCTTTCATGTTTAGAGAGTCTGAAAGCGGTAAGTGGACTCCATTGGTGTTCTTTTTCGTAAGTTAGTCTCCATTGGTGTTCTTTTTCGTAAGTTATTAAAAAAAGAGCTTAACAGAAACTCCCTAAGTGCCTTTTTTCGTAAAAGGGATTGTTCGACCCGAAAAAGGGGTAAAACTATACCGAACAAAAATGGATTGATGAGAGCGAGAAAAGGTCTCAAGCATCGTCATGAGTGTGGGATATGGAATCCGGTGACATAAAGATTGTCAAAAAGGGGCAATGACCAATGTGGCACGTAAACCGAGGTGATGAGTGACATTTTGAAAAAATGCCCAAACATTATGGGGTGAGAGCAAGAAATGATCTCAAGCATCATCATGAGCGCGGAAAACTGAATCCGACGATATCAAATTTGTCAAAAATGGACGACGATCGATGTGGCACGCAAACCAAGGCGACAAGGGGGCATGGAAAAAAATGCCCGAAAAATCTGGGCGTGAGAGCGAGAAATGATCTCAAGCGTCATCACGAGTGCGGAAAATTGAATCTGACAATATGAGACTCGTAAAAAATGGAGGGTGGCCGACATGGCACGCAAACCGAGGCAATAAGTGGCCTTTTGAAAAAATGCATGAAAATTATGGTTGTGAGAGCGAGAAATGGTCTCAAGCATCATCACGGGCATGGAAATATGAATCCTGCAGTGCAAATGGTGCAAAAAACGGAGGTCATAAGGACTCTGGAATGGTCAAAGGAAATAACTAGGTTAAAAAATGGCTACAAATGAAGGTGACCCCACCAAGCCAAGGATGTAGTGGTGGGGAGAAATGATGACCCACAGGGGCGAAATACTATGTGTATCAAATCAACTCAAATATACAAGTGACACGTGACCTCAAAAAGGGTTGAGATCACGAATGTGAAAAAGTGAGCAGGGTTAATGACCTACCCCCATATGATGTGCATGGGGTTTGTGATTGTGGATCACATATGTGTTGGTTTGAACGATGGGCTCATTAAGGTGTTGAGATAGAGGTGATGGGGTAGGGTCAAAATGATTGATCATGCTCCCTATCCTAGGTTCGGGGTAATCTATTATGTCCCTGAACTCAGAGGTGTCAATGCGGTGCAAATGTTGTCTTAGAGAGGGATCAAGAGGGCATTGACCAACTACTTGAGGGGGGGTGTACCATGAGGCTGTGGGATGTGGTGGCATGCTGAAATGATGATATGATGATGGGGGATTCCCCTTGTGGGGTGGATGCCCCTAGTATCTCCGACGAGAATCACGATGATGATGAGTAGGCAAGGTTTTGGGTTTGCCCCCATGTTGTGGACATGTGGTTTCCTCGTCGATTTGAAAGGGTTGAACATGTGTGTCAAAGGGATCAATGGAAGGGGCTGACCGGATAGAGGGGTATCCAGTGGAAATTGTGAAAATGGTGTTAGTTTCTTCCGAAGAGGAACATGGTGGGGGATGAATTTCCTCAATGAGAAGAGGGGATATCTCTCGGTTGGCGTTATTCAACTCATACAGTGCTGCTCTGTAATCTGGGAGATCAGGGCAGTGATGTGAGTAATGGCCGTAAATACTGCATATTGCACAAGGGTGGTTGGTACGCAGTGATTTATCACGAGGGTTAGGGGTTGGATCTAGTTCGATAACCGGGATGTTGGGGTCATCGTCAAGCATTTGCATGTGTTCCTGTAATGTAGGTAATTGTGGACATTGATGAGTCGGATGGCCTAACTCATCACACAACGAGCATTTGGGGGGAGCACAAAACATGGGGGGGGTTTAAATGTCTTGGGAGGGGGTACAGAAGTGTATGGTTGTGGGCCTCTGCCCCCAGTGGGCTTGATAGGAGGAAGGGGTTTCGTAGATGACGAAGGGGTAGTGACACCAGGAGGTGGTTGACTAGTAGTGACAATGGGTTGCATCGGTTGTAGGATGACATTTGGTGTCGGCGGGGGAATGGGAGGCGAAATATACCACACGGGTAAGCCTAAGGTTAACCCGGGGAGGCCGAGGCTAGCCATAACCGGGGTGCTTACTACTCCCGAGGAAGGGAATAGGAAGGGGATTGTGTGGGTGGGTGTAACACCAATGTTACTAGGTACCAATGGTGGTTTGGGTAACAAGGGCAGTTGATTGTTGGGTGTTTGTGTATTGTGGGAAAGAGTACAGAGGTCAGAGACGTGGGTCGTGGGTGACGGGGGTGGAATGGATTGGAATGTAGAAGTCATCGGCGTGTCGGAGTAAATTCCGGGTCCCACAGAGGAAACAAACGAGGCAGTTGCACCACAAACAGGTTGTTCAACCATGGGGAGAACATTTTCGGGTGCAGCGGGGGCATTGGGATCGTAATAGGTGAGTTGGTCGACCTTGACCACGTGTCCGTCATGGGGGAACATCATGGTACGAAAAACGGATGAGGCAACCGCCCGCATGGCATACATGTAGCTGCGGCCAAGTAAGAGGTTATAATCAAGTTGGGCATCGATGACCTCTATGTCAATGAGCACGTTTTTACTAGCTAGCTGTACGGGGACATTAGCTAAGAGACCTTGGGGTTGAGCCGAACGACCGTTGTAGGCTCGCAACGCAGTGGTGGATTGCTGGAGAGTAGGGGATCCCAATTTCTGCCAAACGAATGTGGACATAACGCATGTAGAGGCACCTTCATCGATAATGCACCGATGGATGACAAGATTCCGAACGGAAACAGAAACTTGGAATGCTAAAGTGGAAGGAAAGCGTGGTTCAGACTGGTCCGAATCAAATGCCATCAGTTGTGAATCATTGGGGTCAATGGCACCAATGGCAGAGAGAAAAGTCTTTTGCTGTGAAGGACAGTTTTTTAAGACTTCTAAAGTAGACATGGCTGCGGGAGACTGGGCTAAGTCATCTACAATGCTGTAATTCGACGTAGCACGAGCATTGGGGTTATCGTTGACGCAACAAAGTGAGAAGCGAGGTGCTTTAGAGGTGCCATCGAGTGGAGCCAGAGGTATACGTAACGTCTGATCAGTGGGATGAGCGTTAGTGTTTTTGTCGACGGGAGGGGCTTTAGGGGTGGATCCATATTGGTTTCGATGGGTTTAGAGGTTGACATCAGTGGATGACATCATTAACAGGTGGTGAGTACCTAAGTCGAACATGGGTTGATCAAGAGCGGCATAAGTGATCTGTTGTTGTGGGGGCGCGTTGCCTTGAGGGGGAGCCAATGGCTGAGTGTTCACTACGCCTTGGGTTGGTAAGGGGTTTTGTAATATCATGGGTTGCAGTTGATTAAGTGGAGTTGGCTTTCTAGTGTGGCCCTGGCGTTGGGCATCGTTAGCCCAAAGTTGACGTGCTTTCTCTAAGTGTGGGCAGTTATGAATGTAGTGTCCATAGACTCCACATATAGAACATGGATGGTTTGTTCTCAGGTTATTGTTTTTGGGCTACTTGGGATGACGATCCGGATTTTGGTTGGGAGGAGTAGCATTGTTATTATTTGGAGGATTGGGAGGTGGTGGACCTTGATTAAGTTGTTGGTTGTTGTCGCGGTTACGTCCTCTTCCACGGTTTTGTTGTCCACCCTGGTTGCGTTGGTTGTTTTGATGTTGGGGATGATTGTGTTGTGTGTACACTTTCCCTTGAGTAGTGGGAGGATTTTGGTTTTCCATAGGTGCAAGATCAGGTTGTGGTGGATAATAAGCTGGTGGGGTTGGAGGTGGTCCAGTTATCTGCTGGGGTTGTTGGTAACCCTGAGCTATCGGAGATGTTGGTTTAGCTGTTGTAGCTTGTTGTGGGTAATACATTGGTTGTGGCGGGAACTGAATTGGGTTCTGGGTGGCTGGTTGGTTATAGTATGTGGGTGGTACATAAGTCGATGGCGTTTTCCCATAGCAATGTTGTGGACAAGAGGGTCCATGAGTGTGATGAGTCTGATTCGTTGGAGGGTACGAAGTTGTCGCTCCAGAATTAGATGTAGCCCTAGAGAGGTCTGGGGCATTTATGGTACTCACCATGCTAAAAGGTTTAATTTGCGGTGTGACTTGGCCAATAATACCATCAGCGGCATGTGATGCCCCCAGCGCATCACCGCGTGAAGAATCGCCTCATGGGGCGTCTGGTATGATGGTGTAGAGATAGCCTGATTGGGCATAAATTAGGTCGAATTACTGAGCTTTTAGGATAACTTCTTCCTCTGACTGGGGTCATTCGGAAGCTGCGTCTTTTGCTATGAGGGCTAGGAGTGATTTAAGAAACCAGTCCAAAAATATATGGTCATCCAGTTTCATCTTAGAGAGGCTACGATGCTTGCGCCACTCATGGATGTGGTCGGTGATGTCGGTAGTTGTGTTTTGTCTACAAGACAACAGAATTTCAACTCCTACATCGTAACGTACAGGTAGCTGAAAAAATTGAAGGAAAGTGGAGGTGAGAGATGTAAAAGTATGGTGGGTCCCATGTGGTTGTTCGATGTACCACTTGGTTGCAGAGCCAGTGAACGTTCGTTGCAACAGTCTTAGACGAATGGAGTCATCCACTATGGAGTTAGATGAACACCATAGGTGAAACGACATTATGTGGTTTTGAGGGTCCTCCCCAAGTTTTCCTTCAAACTTGGGTATGTTCGATGGGAGCTTTGTAGGCATGGGTGGCCATGTAGTGTTGTGCCTGATAGGATCGTTGGTTAGCCTTGCTAAGTCTGGTAAGTTCAGACTAGCCATGTAAGGTAAACTAGCATATGGGTGTGGCGTAGTGACTGGGACATAACTGTTATTGGTAGCATTATGTAGTGGTCCAGTGGCCCCTAAGGGTATGCTAGGTATGGAAGGTATGTGTGCTCCAACTGATGTGGTGTAGGAAAGGCCAGCGCTCCCAAGTGCAACATGGGTTGCAGTGGTGTTAGGAATAGTGCCAGGAATTCCTGGGATCTGGGTTGTGGAAATGATAGGTGGTGTGATTCCTATGTTTGGCATACCCATAATAGGAGGTAGTCCTGTGTTGGGAATACCTAAAGGTGGAGTATCCCCCATGTTTGGAATTCCTAGAGCGGTTGTTGTTACCATGGATGGCACAGTAGTAGAAGGGTTTGTGGATGTATCTCCAATAGTACTGGAAAAAAGTGGGTCGTATTGTGTTCCAGCCATGAGGTTCGTTGGTGATAATTCAGTAGGGTTTTCGGATTCATCCTCAGAATCAGATGTGAAGTGAGGCATGTCAGAATCGGATGACTGTATGTTTGGCCGATGATGTGTCGAGTCAAGGGTTAAGGCTCTACGTCGTTGACGTGGAGAGCCAAGTAGACAGAACTGAGGGGGTTCACCCTGAAGATGACGAGATCGTCTTAAATTCTCAATGGTGAGAAATATATTTTTTTAAAAATGTTCATTGTAAGGTGGTGATGTAAAAAAAGCTCAAAACCCTAATGCAACTATGAGTGCAAAAAGGGGAGTGAAAATAAAATCTCTCAGGCCAAAAATCAACCTCAAAAAGCACTTAATATAGCAACTATGCTATAATAAGTGGAGGGATGCAAAAAAATTGGTCAGAATACCAAAAGTCAAACAGTTTCTAAAAAAAGGAGGTGTTACTAGACCAAAGGTGGGTAATGTATCATGCAAACACCTAACTAGAAGTATTGTGAGTCAACAAATGATATCCTCTGCAAGGTGATGAAATCCAAGTCAGACAATATAGAGTGCTGAATCAACGGCTAGATATCCCCCTACCGGGAGGGACACCGGGTAGACGATCCTAAAGAGTGGCAACTAGGATACCCTGTTCATGATGCGTTCGGTTGGGTGAATCTACAGTTTGGTTCTATCGCCGTTGTACACCAGGGGGTGTACACCGAGAACTTCGAAAGGTATCCTTCGGTTACTGAATGGATTGCGGTATTCCACTCAGACTTCCGGAACGAGTCTGGCTACTTCAACCCTCCTAAGGGAGAGGCCTTTCCGATAAATTGGTTGATAACCGTGTCAAAATTATAAGGGATTTTGGTACCGTAGAGGACAACCACTATGTCTCAAATGTAATAACTGAGGGGTGTTATTGGAACACCTATCCCCTCAATTCTACCTAACTACAAAATTCTTTTAAGTGCTCCCCAAGTGGGGTTAAAAGTTATTTGAGTTTAAAGTAAATTTTAAGACTCAGTTTAAATTATGTGGCAGAGTGGGTGCAAGTGTGGTATTTAAACTAAAATTGATTTGCCTCGCTTGGGCGATTTTACAAATGAAAGAAAAGACACTTCCATTTTTGCAAAAAATAAAGGCGTTTTTGAAATGTAAATGCTTGAAAAAACTATTCAAAAATAATCGATCTTTGAAATAATTTGAAGGAAAGCAAATAACATGAATGCTTCAAGAAATAAATGGATCTCTTAAAAATTGCTTGGGCAAAGTATCGAGCAAATAAACAGTAAAACCTTGATCTAGATAAAATGTAGAAAAATCTCTTTTTCAATTTCTGAAAATTTTGTAAAAAGACTTTTTAATGGAGCATTTTAAATAGTAAAAGATTTAAAATGGCTGTAAAAAATGAAGGAAATTTAATACTATAAAATATGCTAAATCGGCAGAAAATACAGCAAGAAATAATGTTCAAAAAATTGGCCGAATTGAAAAAACTTGCATCGCGGGTTTCAGGAAAACAACCGCGATGGGCCGCGCGGCTTTCAGCCGCGATGTGCTGCGCGGATTTTGGTCACGCAGTCACGATGTGCAACGTAGGTTTCAGCCGCGATGTGCAGCGCGGGTTTTCGTCAGACAGTCGCGATGTGCACCGCGGCAAATGGCTGCGAAGCCGCAATGTGCAGCGCATAAAATGGCCGCGAAGCCGCGGCACACCATGCGAAAAGAGGCCGTGAGGTCGTGATGAGCCTCGCGACTGTCGGGCAAAAAACCACAAGGCGAAAGCCGAAAACGGAAGCTGAAAAATGAACTCGAAAATGAAAATTTTAGGCTGTTAATGGCAATAGAAGGGGCCAAGATCTAGAGCAACAATGGATCTGCTGTCTAGGATGGCAGATATATGAATTAAAGTGAATAAAACTAACAAAAACTAAGATCTAAAGCAAAAAACTGAGATCTAAGAATTCGAAGCCAGCGGAGTCGCCAAAAACTATTGGCTTGGTTTTGCAACCAAGCTTGAGTGCTATGGATACCTATCAACAAGTGATAGCAGTTTCAAATATTGAAAGCAAAAACAACAATTATAAATCTGAATCTAAACTAAACTAGCATGTGCATATAACAAATAAAATTTTCTTAAAACGATTCAAGAACAAGAAATAAAAAGAATGAGTATTGTATTAAGATACCTCAAATGGTGAGGATTTGTGTTGAGCAACTTCCAAGGTGAGTAGCTCCAAGCTCCAAATGTCTCTTTTCCAAGATAGCTACAATGGTCAAAAGCTCATGAGAGATTTTGACAGCATGAGGATAGGATGATGGATGGATGGAAAGTGAGGAGCCCCTACCACCTTTTTATAGTTTTTGGTGGTGGGAAATACCATTATGGTTTTGAGGAAACCAATGGTATTGACCAACATGGTTTAGGTACCTTTTCCCTCCTTTTTTCTTTTTTGAATATTTTGAATATTTTTATTCCCTTTTTAATATTTTTGGGAATTTTGGACCCTTTTTGAGGGTTTTTTATGCTTTTTGAGGAAAAATATTCATTTTGAGTGGAAAAATGGGTGTATTAAGGTCTTTTGGTGACCTTTTGATGGCTTTAGAGGCTAAAATGGTGAAAAAGTGGACAAATGGGTCATGTGAATAAGGAAATGAGCTAGTGAGCACTTTTTGGGTGTTAACAGATTGCCCCCTAATGTGTGAGCGCAGGAGCTCATCATATGGCCGATAGACATCATAGTTCTTTTGTCTTTTTTTCTGGGGTTTGGGGAAGAGAAGAGACCGATTGGAGACTAGATCCACGGCCCTTGGAATCTACAAAATAAACAATATGACATGGCCTCAATATGAATGAGGGATAAGCTCTGATAATGGACGAGGTGGGCATACCCATGCTCGTATCAAGACATATACATAACAATTAGTCCCAAGAAGGGGGACCTGAAAAAATACATAAAAAATATGCTGGTACATCATAATGGTCCGGAGGGGACATTATTTTGGGATGTACACATGATCATAACATGACTGATCTCAATAACTGATACACTGGAATAGAGAAACAACCGTTCTGAATAAGGTCTCAGAAGGGTTGATGAACTGCTGAAACGGAAGGTGTCCAACATCTGTAGGGACTTAATGACTGTGAGTCATCACTGGGAAGTACTTGTAACTGTATACTCGAGGGAGTATAAAACTAGGGTACATCTGAATACTGTCGCCGTGCGCAACCAGGATATCTATAGAAAAAATTTAACTGATTGTTTCCATAAGTAGACTCTCAAATGTGGAAGAGTCAGGTGGTATCCGGGGTCTTCGACTAATAACTGAACGGACCAATACCCTGTGCGAGTCTCAACGATGCGATCAAGGTGTTGAAGTCGAGCATGTGAGAAACAACCATTTGGAGAGGCACAAAGGAATCTTCTCGAAATGACTCGTAGGCACTCATCATAAATGGTGATGAGTCCAAGACACAGGGACCTCTAAGTCTATCCTCTGGAATAAATTTGGTTGTCGTCGACAGAGGGAGACCAACAACTAACAAGGCAATGATGTTTCCTTGACAGGAGCATGAGGTGTGGAACTGAAGTGTGGTAGTACTGATGGTAGGATTGACATACTTGGGGGATGGGAAGTAACTAGGGTCATAGAGTGGGTAGACTCAAACTTCCTTTGTTCAAAGCATGATGACATGGTTGACCTGGCAGCGTAGGGGACTGATTTGTAGATGTGGGGATCGTAGCTTTTAGGGACTGAAGGGTATGTATTGACTCTGGGGGGTCAAGCTGATGGGTGTTGTCGAGGGATTCTCAGGGTGACATACTGTAGAATACTATGAACAAAGGCGACCAAAATGGGGAAGCTGCCATATGAGTAGACATGATCTATTGTGGCACCGAGAAGCACCATTGGATCCTTCTTCATAGTTTTAATGAGCTCCAAGAAGGGGTAAAAGTGTGCTTTGAAATGGTACTGTCCTGTGGATTTTGTGAGCCCAGGACTGTTCATGCTCATGGGTGCTTTCATTTTTAAGGAGTCTGGAAACGATAAGAAGACTCTGCAGTGGTTATCAATACCGTCCTGTGGGTTTTTACGATCCCAGGATGGTGATTGCTCGTGGTCGCTTTCATGTTTAAAGAGTCTGAAAGTGGTAAGTGGACTCCATTGGTGTTCTTTTTCGTAAGTTAGTCTCCAAGGCCCGAAAAAGCATAAAATGATGCAAATGGAGAACTCTTCTAGTCGATGTGACTAGAGTATTCATTTTTCGTAATTAGTCTACAAGGTCCAGAAAAGGGGTAAACTTATACCAGGTAGACGCCCTTTCAGATACGTTTAGCGAGCATGAAAGGAAGCAAGGTTGCTCTGCGATCTTTTCATTGTTTTAGGAGTCAGAAAAGATCTTAACAGAAACTCCCTAAGTGCCTTTTTTCGTAAAAGGGATTGCTCGACCCGAAAAAGGGGTAAAACTATACCAAACAAAAAGGGATTGATGAGAGCGAGAAAAGGTCTCAAGCATCGTCATGAGTGCGGGATATGGAATCCTGTGACATAAAGATTGTTAAAAAGGGGGCAACGACCAATGTGGCACGTAAACTGAGGTGATGAGTGGCATTTTGAAAAAATGCCCAAAAATTATGGGGTGAGAGCGAGAAATGATCTCAAGAATCATCATGAGCACGAAAAACTGAATCCGAAGATATCAAATTTGTGAAAAATGGATGACGATTGATGTGGCACGTAAACCAAGGCGACAAGGGGGCATGGGAAAAAATGCCCAAAAAATCTGGGTGTGAGAGCAAGAAATGATCTCAAGCGTCATCACGAGCGTGGAAAACTGAATCTGGCAATATGAGACTCGTAAAAAATGGAGAATGGCCGACATAGCACGCAAACCGAGGTGATAAGTGGCCTTTTGAAAAAATGCTCAAAAATTATGGGTGTGAGAGCGAGAAATGGTCTCAAGCATCATCACGGGCATGGAAATATGAATCCTGTGGTTCAAATGGTGCGAAAAACGGAGGTCATAAGGACTCTGGAATGGTCAAAGGAAATAACTAGGTTAAAAAATGGCTACGAATGAAGGTGACCCCACCAAGCCAAGGATGTAGAGGTGGGGAGAAATGATGACCCACA
The DNA here is from genome assembly GCA_027924585.1 of Larix kaempferi. Lineage (NCBI taxonomy): Eukaryota > Viridiplantae > Streptophyta > Pinopsida > Pinales > Pinaceae > Larix > Larix kaempferi. The sequence continues at coordinate 14,510,316 of BSBM01000179.1, forward strand.
GGGGTGAAATACTATGTGTATCAAATCAACTCAAATATACAAGTGACGCGTGACCTCAAAAATGGTTGAGATCACGAATGTGAAAAAGTGAGCAGGGTTAATGACCTGCCCCCATATGATGTGGATAGGGTTTGTGATTGTGGATCACATATGTGTTGGCTTGAACGATGGGCTCATTAAGGTATTGAGATAGAGGTGATGGGGTAGGGTCAAAATGATTGATCATGCTCCCTATCCCAGGTTCGGGGTAATCTATTATGTCCCCGAACTCAGAGGTGTCAATGCGGTGCAAATGCTGTCTTAGAGAGGGATCAAGAGGGAATTGACAAACTACTTGAGGGGGGGTGTACCATGAGGCTGTGGGATGTGGTGGCATGCTGAAATGATGATATGATGATGGGGGATTCCCCTTGTGGGGTGGATGCCCCCAGTATCTCCGACGAGAATCACAATGATGATGAGTAGGCAAGGTTTTGGTCTGCCCCCATGTTGTGGACATGTGGTTTCCTCGTCGATTTGAAAGGGTTGAACATGTGTGTCAAAGGGATCAATGGAAGGGGCCGACCAAACAGAGGGGTATCAAGTGGAAATCGTGTAAATGGTGTTAATTTCTTCTGAGGAGGAACATGGTGGGGGATGAATTTCCTCAATGAGAAGAGGGGATATCTCTAGGTCGACGTTATTCAACTCATACAGTGGCAACTAGGATACCCTGTTCATGACGTGTTCGGTTGGGTTAATATGCAGTTTGGTTCTATCACTGCTGTACACTAGGGGGTGTACACCGAGAACTTCGAAAGGTATCCTTCGGTTACTGAATGGATTGCGGTATTCCACTCAGACTTCCGGAACCAGTCTCGCTACTTCAACCCTCCTAAGGGAGAGGCCTTCCCGATAAATTGGTTGATAACCATGTCAAAATTATAAGGGATTTTGGTACCGTAGAGGACAACCACTATGTCTCAAATGTAATAACTGAGGGGTGTTATTGGAACACCTATCCCCTCAATTCTACCTAACTACAAAATTCTTTTAAGTGCTCCCCAAGTGGGGTTAAAAGTTGGTTGAGTTTAAAGTAAATTTTAAGGCTCAGTTTAAATTATGTGGCAGAGTGGGTGCAAGTGTGGTATTTAAGCTGAAATTGATTTGCCTCGCTTGGGCGATTTTACAAATGAAAGAAAAGATGCTTCCATTTTTGCAAAAAATAAAGGCGTTTTTGAAATGTAAATGCTTGAAAAAACTATTCAAAAATAATGGATCTTTGAAATAATTTGAAGGAAAGCAAATAACATGAATACTTCAAGAAATAAATGGATCTCTTAAAAATTGCTTGGGCAAAGTATCGAGCAAATAAACAGTAAAACCTTGATCTATATAAAATGCAGAAAAATCTCTTTTTCAATTTCTGAAAATTTTGTAAAAAGACTTTTTAATGGAGCATTCTAAATAGTAAAAGATTTAATATGGCTGTAAAAAATGAAGGAAATTTAATACTGTAAAATATGCTAAATGGGCAGAAAATACAGCAAGAAATAATGTTCAAAAAATTGGCCAAATTGAAAAAACTTGCATCGCGGGTTTCGGGAAAACAACCGCGATGGGTCGCGTGGGTTTCGGTCGCGAAGCCGCGATGTGCAGCGCAGATTTCGGTCACGCAGTCGCGATGTGCAGCGTAGGTTTCAGCCGCAAAGCCGCGATGTGCAGCGCGGGTTTTCGTCACACAGACGCGATGTGCAGCATGGCAAATGGCCGTGATGTGCAGCGCGTAAAATGGTCGCGAAGCCGTTGCGCACCACGCGAAAAAAGGCCGCAAGGTCGCGATGAGCCGAGCGACTTTCGAGCAAAAAACTGCGAGGCAAAAGCCGAAAACGGAAGCCGAAAAACGAACCCGAAAATGAAAATTTCAATAGAAGGGGCCAAGATCTAGAGCAGCAATGGATCTACTGTCTAGTATGGCAGATCTATGAATTAAAGTGATTAAGACTAACAAAAACTAAGATCTAAAGCAAAAAACTGAGATATAAGAATTCGAAACCAGCGGAGTCGCCAAAAAATGTTGGCTTGGTTTTGCAACCAAGATTGAGTGCTATGGGCACCTATCAACAAGTGATAGGAGTTTCAAATATTGAAAGCAAAAACAACAATTATAAATCTGAATCTAAACTAAACTAGCATGTGCATATAACAAATAAAATTTTCTTAAAACGATTCAAGAACAAGAAATAAAAAGAATGAGTATTGTATTAAGATACCTCAAATGGTTAGGATTTGTGTTGAGCAACTTCCAAGGTGAGTAGCTCCAAGCTCCAAAGGTCTCTTCTCCAAGATAACTACAATGGTCAAAATCTCATGAGAGATTTTGACAGCATGAGGATAGGATGATGGATGGATGGAAAGTGAGGAGCCCCTACCACCTTTTTATAGTTTTTGATGGTGGGTAATACCATTATGGTTTTGAGGAAACCAATGGTATTGACCAACATGGTTTAGGTACCTTTTCCCTCCTTTTTCCTTTTTTGAATATTTTGAATATTTGTATTCCCTTTTTAATATTTTTGGGAATTCTGGACCCTTTTTGAGGGTTTTTTATGCTTTTTGAGGAAAAATATTCATTTTGAGTGGGAAAAGGGGTGTATTAAGGTCTTTTGGTGACCTTTTGATGGCTTTAGAGGCTAAAATGGTGAAAAAGTGGACAAATGGGTCATGTGAATAAGGAAATGAGCTAGTGAGCACTTTTTGGGTGTTAACAGTGAGTTACTTTTTCGAGTGAGTAAAATAGAGATCTCCGATCTCTATTTATACTAACCTTTTTTCCCAGTGACCTTATGGGGCCGACTTGTCTAGCTAGGTACATCCACATTATAATATATATAATTCAGGGCCGACCCCACATGGTGGTTTAATAACTCATCGACAAGTACACACACTTGCGACACTTGTCAATCCACATGACGACACTTCCTTATAGAGGAACAACACATCTCTAATAAGGGTACAATAAATATATATAAAATACATAGATGAAATACATTCTGAATTTACACATACATCAACACTCCCTCTTAACTAGGAAGGTATTTCTCGACACAGATCTGCTAGACAAGTCTTCTTCTCGAGATCATCATCATCAATGCATCGTCATCGTCATCGTCACTGCTGCTGCTATCTCAACCAATCTATGACTATACTCGTCATAGGAAGTTCTACAGAGCCAGTCCTTTTTCATACTGGATGTAGGCCCACCACCTGCAGATCTTTGTCATCACTGGCCATACTGTGGAATCCTTAGGACTTATTACATGCGTCACAAAACCTCGAAAGACCATCCCAGGTTGTTACGAGCACATGGCTCTACTTATAGGATCTCCCAGGGCCATATTATATGTGACCTCACCACAAAACCTCGCAAGAGCATCCCAGGCTGTTACGAGCACATAGCTCTACCTATAGGATCTCCCAGGGCACGAATTACATGTGGTCACCACAAAACCTTGCAAGAGCATCCTAGGCTGTTACGAGCACACAACACTACTTATAAGATATCCCAGGGCACAAATTACATGTGGTCATGGAAAAACCTAGCAAGAGCATCCCAAGACTGATTACGGGCACACAGCCCAACCTATCGGATCTCCCAGGGACAGATTATATGCCATAGGACAAAACCTTGAAAGAGCATCTTCCAGATATCCCAGGGCAACGAATTACATACCATAGGAAGAACCTCGAAAGACTATCTGCAGATCTCCGAGGGCCAAATTATATGTCCTCCCAGAGCAAAACCTCGAAAGAGCATTTGCCAGATATCCCAGGGCAACGAATTACATGCCATAGGCAAAACCTCGAAAGACTATCTGCAAATCTCCCAGGGCCAAATTATATGCTCATACGCACAACCTGATCCACGGCCATAGAGTATCCACATGATACTCACCATACATCATCTTGATGTACACATGATCATCCTGATCATCATCACTGCAACATCCTGCTGCATGTCATCTGGAGCAACATCCTGAAGCTTGTCATCCACAATCATCCTGATCATATAATGCATCTACTTGATGCAAACCAAGTATCTACCTGATACATATCATCATACATGATCCACCTGATACAAATACAAATACATGATACATATCACCATACATGATCCACCTGATCATACAATGTATCCACCTGATACATACAATGTATCCACCTGATACATATACAAATACATGGTCCAAGCATCCAAAATGATGGATATACAAAAATACATACACATGATCCAACCGATCATATCTAGCATCCAACATGATGCGTACATATAAATGATCCAACTGATCATATCCAGCATCCAACATGATGCGTACATACATATAAATGATCCAACTGATCATATCCAACATCCAACATGATGCATACATACATACATAAAAATGATCCAACTGATCATATCCAAGCAGAAACCAAAACATCATCCTGATGCTCATCATTCAATGCTTACATCCACAGCCATGTGAAGCATCCTTCTTCCAACATGCTTGGAATGTCTTTAGCAAATGTGTCCATCACTTCTTCCTCTAAGTGTCCTCGATCTGAAGAACACCAAGCCTCTTTCTGAAATACTCGAACTTCACTTTGGCTAGTGTCTTCGTCAGCACATCTGCAATCTGCTCGTCCATCGCAACATATAGGAGCTTCATAGCTCCTCTCTGCACCATATCCCTGATCTAGTGATATTTGATCTCTATGTGTTTTGACCTGTCATGAAACACTGGGTTCTCGGACAGCTTCACACAAATCTGGTTATCACAGAAGAAACCGGTAGCCTCCAACGGGAGATCAAATAACTCAGATAGTAGCTTCCGTAGCCATACTGCCTCACAGCTAGCTGAACAGGCTGCAACATACTCTACCTTAGCTATACTCAGTGCTACGCAAGACTGCTTCCTACTAAACCAAGAGATCACACCTGATCCCATACTGAAGCAGCACCCAGATGTGCTCTTCCTATCTGCAGCACTGCCAGCCCAATCTGAATCAACATAACCCTGCAGGTTAAACTTTTGATTTGCTTCATACTTGAGCTGATAATCCATTGTACCCTTCAGGTACCTCAGAACATGCTTTACAACAACCAGGTGAACACTCCTCGGATCTGTCAGGAACTGACTCAATGTGTTCACAGCAAAGCAAATGTCTGGTCTTGTTTTCGTCAAGTACATCAAGGACCCAACCATCTGACGATACATAGAGACATCAATCGGCTCAGATGAAGCATCACATAGAAGCTTCAGATTTGATGCCATAGGTGTGGCCATGGCCTTGCAATCCATAATCCTGAATCTCTTCAGGATATCTACTGTGTACTTCCCTTGACCAAGGAAGATCCCATCTGTACTCTGCCACACCTCCATACCTAGGAAATAGTGCATCATTCCCAAATCTTTCATATCGAATTCAGCAGCAAGCTTCCTCTTAGTATCTGCAATCAGTCTGTCATCTCCTGTTACAAATAAGTCATCCACATACAGGAGTAGAATCACAGGATTTTCTTCCTCAACCTTGTAGTAAAGGTTGGAATCCCCTTTACTCTTGGTAAATCCTAAACTAGATAGGAAACTGTCCATCCTACCATACCAAGTTCTGGGAGCTTGTTTCACGCCATACAAGGCTTTCTTCAATCTGCATACATATGACTCCCTATCATGTATTTCAAAACCGAGTGGTCGCTCCACATATACTTCCTCTTCAACTACACCATTCAAGAAAGCAGTCTTGACATCCATCTGGTGTATTTTCCATTTCATTGCTGTAGCCAGGGCAAGTATTGTTCTGATGGAAGTATACCTGGCTACAGGTGCAAAAGTTTCATAATCTATTCCCTCTTTTTGAGAGAATCCACGAGCTACGAATCTTGCCTTGTATTTCTCTACACTGCCATCTGCAGCATGCTTGATTTTGAACATCCATTTAGAAGTCACAACAGACTTCTCTTTAGGTCTTGGGACAACATACCAAACATCATTCTTCATTATTGATTGGTATTCCTCAACCATGGCATCCTTCCATTCTTTCTTTTTCGCTGCTTCTTCATAACTGGAAGGCTCTTTTTTCATAATGTCACAGAGTAAAGCAACATAGCTGGTATGTGATTTGGTTCTCTTCTTTGCTCTGTGTTCTTCTTCTGGAATGCCAAATCTTTCTGCATCTTGAATGAGCTCTCTAGCCCATGCAGGTTTCCTCTTGTGAGAGTTATCCTCACGGGGTGGATCTACAGGTTCTTGCAGATCTTCAGACTCACGAACAACTTTTGGAACTGCTTCAATCATGGTAGTGTCTTGAAATCTAGTTTCCTTAGGTTCTTAATAAACTTCGATAGGTGCCTTCCTTGATTTGATGAATGCTGAGTTTTCATCAAATGTTACATCCCTGCCGACATCAATCTTCTTGAACCCTGGAAAGTATAATCTGTAGGCCTTCGAGCTTTCATTGTAACCCGCAAAGATACCCTTCTTTCCTGAAGGATCTATTTTAGTCCTATTTTCCTTTTGGACATGAGTGTATACTGGACAACCAAATATTCTGAGATGGCTGACTTCAAGTTTCTTACCAGAAAAGACCTCTTCTGGTGTCTTGTTGTCCAATATCTTGTGGGGTGTTCTGTTCTGCACATATACAGCTGTTCTAGCTACTTCTTCCCATAAATGCATAGGTAGATCCTAGTCATGCAACATTGCCCTTGCTGCTTCCATGATAGTTTTGTTCTTCTTTTCTGCAACTCCATTCTGTTGAGGATTATAAGGAGCAGTCAACTCCCTCTTAATCCTTGAATCACTGCAAAGCTTCTTGAAGTCACCTGAGGTGAATTCTCCACCATTGTTGGATCTAAATGTTTTGATCTTCTTGTCAGTTTGATTCTCCATCAAGGTTTTGAATTCCTTGAGCTTAGCAAACACCTCATCTTTGTTCTTCAAGAAGTATACCCAAGTCTTCCTAGAGAATTCATCAATAAATGAGACATAGTAAACATACCCGCTAAGAGAACTGGATGACATAGGACCACATAAATCTGAGTGGATGATTTTCAGGATGTCTTTTGCCTTGCTTTCACTGCTTGGGAAAGCCTTCTTAATGTTCTTACCTTTTGCACATCCTTTGCAAACACCTTCATGTTTGGTATTGATTTCAAGAAGACTCTCTACAGCCTTGCTTGCAATTGGAAGTGCTCTATAGTGCATATGAGCAAGTCTTCTATGCAAAAGTTCACTTGGCTCCATGGATTCATGTACCATGGCATGTTCATGTTGTCCCTTCAATTTATACAAACCTCCCTCTTGCTCTCCAATCACTACTGCATCATCTATATTCTTTCCCTTTGGCCACATTAGGACTTGGCCATCCACAAATGCAACCCTCATACCTTTTGCATCCAAAGCAGAGATGGAGAGTAAGTTCTTCTTGAGCCCAGGTACATAAAGGACTTCTTTCATCTTCAAAGATTTTCCTGAATCTAGGTTGTAGGAGGCTTCACCACTTGCTTTGATTGGGTATTGATAATCATCCCCAAGTTTCACCTCATGGGGTGATTCATGTTCATGTAGATTCACAAAAGATTCCTTAATCCCAATCATGTGTTTGGAAGCCCCACTGTCAATCAACCAATCATTACAACCATGGGAGATAGTACCTGTGAGAGCAGAGATTAGAACATACTCTTCTTCACTTGATGAGTCAACATCACTATCATCACTTTCTGCCCTAGCCTTCTTCTTTGGAGGTCTATCATCCTCGGCAGCATGAGCATAAAACTTTCTTTTGTTGCCCTTCTTCTTCTTGCTAGAGTTGTTATTATCCCTTTTGTTCTTGGGACAATCTGAAGCAAAATGACCCTTCTCATTGCATGTGAAGCATCTTAGATCCTTCTTATTATTTTGATAGGATCTCCTGTGGCGAGAGTGCTCCTTCTTGGGCTTGCTTCTTTTGGTGTGAGCTACAAGATCTTGATCTTCACCTCCCATCTTTTCCTCACAAGCTATAAGTCTAGCTTCTTCTTGAGAGCATTCTTCCCGCAATCTGTTGAAGGAGATCAACTTCTTCCTTGCACAAGTTCCTTGAATAAAGGAATCCCATCACCTAGGTAGGCCATTTAGAGTGGTCATCACCACTTCACCATTCTCCACCATTTCATCCACTGCTTCTAGTTGTTCCTTGATCTGTGAGACCCTTGAAAAATAAGATTGAATGGTTTCTCCACTCTAAAACTTTACTCCTTTCAATTGGTTCTGCAGGGTCATCTTCCGATTTATGTTCTTTCCTTCAAATAGCTTGGTCAAAGAGTCAAACATCTCCTTGGGTGTGTTAAGAGATGACACATGGGGTATGAGATTGTCTTTGATAGAATCAACAATGATTCTCTTTGCCTTGACCAAGTTCTTCTTATGCAATACCTTGGCCTCTTCATCCTCTGGGATAAGGATGTCTTCTTTCACATATGAGTCCAACTCATTCTCTTCCAGAATTAACCCAATCCTATACTTCCAAGGTCGGAAGTTATCAGCTCCTTCAAGCTTATCCTCAAGCTTGGTGTCATGAGACATCTTAAAGAGTACTTCAAATGGAAATAGAAAAGATTTAAATCTTACCACTTGAAATGCTGAAAACTGGATCTAGTCCCGGATTAGGGTTTGTCGGAAAAACCCTAAAAGTTCAAAATGTGAATTTCAAATTTCTGAAAGGATAGAAAGATGCGCTTTGATGAGCTGATCAGCTTGGTGCATTTAGAATTTGAGATCAACAAAGTTTTACCCTTCAGATTTGATCGTTTTTCCTCCTGCGTTCACTAAGGAGAGCCCTGAATTAGGGTTTGAGTTTCTCGGAGATCTACCCAGCCAAAAATCTTGATCCAAAGCTCTAAACTTGGATTTTTGCAAGGAGCTTCCAGCTGTGTCTTCAGATTCCAAAAATTCCTATTTTTGTGGAAACCCTAATTTTTAGGGCCAAATCTAAAAATGCTCGGAATTGAATTCTGATTGGACAAATAGATGTGCCTTGATGAGTCGAGTCAATCTACTATACTGATTTTCAAAAATCTGTGGAGAGAAATCCAATAAACAAGAAACTCAAGTTTCTGTCACTGCAAAATGTCTTCTTCTCAGGTTAGCTCTGATACCATGTTAAATTTTGAGCATTAATTCACAAAACTCTAGGATCTTTGCGGAGAGAATAACATATATAGTATATCAATGCATGACAATCACAATATGACAAGCATCACAAGAATCAAAATCATAAGAGACAAGAGACATAGAGTTTCTGTGGGGAAAACCCTAAGGTGAAAAACCCCACAACTTCCTCAGAGATAGAGAGAGCAATGGCTCAACCAAAGTACATCCAAAATACACTGAGATAGTCTCCAAGTAGCAGATGATCCTCCTCCTCACTAGTGCACCACTTTCTGAGTGAAAGTGAGTTACTTTTTCGAGTGAGTAAAATAGAGATCTCCGATCTCTATTTATACTAACCTTTTTGCCCAGTGACCTTATGGGGCCGACTTGTCTAGCTAGGTACATCCAGATTATAATATATATAATTCAGGGCCGACCCCACATGGTGGTCTAATAACCCATCGGCATGTACACACACTTGTGACACTTGTCAATCCACATGACGACACTTCCTTATATAGGAATAACACATCTCTAATAAGGGTACAATAAATATATATAAAATACATAGATGAAATACATTCCGAAGTTACACATACACCAACAAATAGTAGCGCATAGGACGCAACTTTAGTGTTTTACAACAAGTGCTTCAGCTTTTCAAAGGTGTGCGCTAGTTTCTCTTGAGTAAAGTAAGGCATACTAGCAGATGTGTGTTGGTTTACTGCCCAAAGAGTAGCGCACATGTGAAAAGATTAGGGAAATCAGGGAAATTCTCAGCTGAAGAGAGTAGGTTCAGTCCATACATCATCCAGGGCAATCTAGCTCTTCAATCCATGTTGTCCTTTTATGTGATCGACAACATAATGTGATCACGGACGGAGAAGTGTAGATTTGACCTATAACACTAGTAGTCAGAAATGACAATTTTAATAGGCGGAGAACCTACCTTCACACGTAATGATCCTACTGACAAATTATTCTCGGAGCCAATTATTCGCAAATGGTTTTTCTCCTTTCATTTTTTAGAAATTTGTCTTGAATCCAAATTCATAACTCTGGCATGACAGCTTGTAATTCTTAAACCAGCGATCGCCAGTTCGTGGAAGCCCTGCTGCCTAGGCAACAATGCTATGAACATAAAATAAGATAATAATTAAATAATTAATAAATAGGTTATGAAATGCGGCATCTCCTCAACATCAAATGTCGGAGCCATATTTAAGGCAGGGCCATCATTGTAACATATCATCTCTTATATTATCAAGTATATTATTCTTACTTATTATCCAATATGAGAGTCGGATTTGACTATTAACTGAGTGAATGGATACGTTCACTGCATTTGGTATCAGAGCTCGGTTCCGGCTCCTTCAACCTGAGCTCGGATTCGGCTCAAAATCAGAGCGGACTCGCTCCTCCTTGGACATCTGATTCAGGCTTTTATCCATTCAGTAGAGTTTCTCTACATCATTGGTTTTTACCAACAACTCAGGCCTTTGGCCATTTAAAATTCAAATTCTGTTGGAGAAGAAATAATTCACTCCAAAAATAAATCGGTTCAGTTATATCTGTGAAGACTGAAAGCAAGAAGACTTGAAGAATTATCACTATTGAACTATCCAATCACAATTGAAGTATTGTATGAACATACCATTGACAAGGAACACATCCAGTCGTTGAAATTATTCCACTCCACCACCGCACTCTCCACTCGTTCCCCATATTTTGCTCCGCTCCTACCCGCACATAGCTCCACCATCTCCATCTCTCCATCGCTTCCCTCCACACCACCTGCATGCTTCTCTCCCCATCCACCAGTGCATGCCTTTCTGCACACTCCTCCATACCCCTCGCAGCACCCTCCTGCTGCAACATCCACCTACTCCCCGTTGCTGCACCACGGATCCTGCTCTCCAATGCAGAACTCTCCCTCGCGCGATCTCTCTACGCCACCCACTCCCTCTGTCTGGTCAACGCTACCCGTTTCCACCTTTTCCATTGCTCGCCCCCTCTAACACGCCCTCCCCCTGCTTGCAACCTTCCACCCCCATTGTCTCTCTACTCCACGCTCCTTGCCACTTCTTCTGCACTCACGTGTCATCCCTCATCTTCTCCATCTCAAGCCGTCGTTCTCCTCCCCCTGTCACCATTCCTTTTGCCCTTCCACTTCCTATGCTCAAATTCGAGTGCCTCTCCGCTCTTCGCCATCCCTTCTCCCATGCACTACCTCCCTCCTTTTCCCATGCTCCATACCTTCCTCCTTTGCCAGTGCCTCTCCCTCCCATTGCTGCCCCTTCTCCCATCCGCCACGTCTCCACCACGCCTCCTCCTCAAAACTGCCATTCCGTCCTTCAACCCTAATAAAAAAAAAATACAAATTTTAATTAAAACAAAAACTATTATAATAAATTAAATATTATTATATAATATTTAATATTATTACCATTTTGTTTTTATTAAAATTTTTACTATCAAAAGTTTGCCATAAAATTATATAATTAAATTAATAATCATATTATTATATTATATATATATATTTTACTTCATTCACTCTTACCTATCCAAAAACTTCATAGTGATATTATTATTACAAATAATAATAATAATAATTATTTAATGATTGTTTCACAATTATTAATTAAAAAAAAAAAGACAAGAAATACCGAAAGAAGACAAGAAGAAATCAAGGAAGACAAATTATCACCGAAAAAGTTGAAGGAAGAACCATCAAAGAAGTCAAGTCAATTGAAGACTCAGCAAAGAAGTCAAAGGCCATCTATAGTCTAGAACAAGCATCCATCACCGAAGAAGCCGAAGACCATGGAAGTCGGTTTGCGACTACAAATAGAGGAATTAGAAGCCACGTTAAAACGTTATCAAAAAGACAATGAAAGATTGCACGACATAAATAACAGTTCAGAAATAAGAATTGAATTACAAGAAAGGTGCAATCAAATAAAAATCTCTGACCAAGAAAGCCATATAGAAAAATTGTATGCGCAAATTGATGAATTAAAAGCCGAAAATGAATTCAATCAGAGGTCAGGAAATCAAGATATAAAGAAGGAAATAAATAATTATGAAGCAGAAATAATACGCTTGAACAAAATCGTTAGTGACAAAGATGAAGAGCTAACTCAGATATGACATAAATTAGAAAGTCAAGAATCAAAGGTCGGCCAATGTCGACAACAGATAAAAGTTCTTCAACAACAAAATGATGACTCTAAAAAGGCACACAAATTGGAGATTGCAAAGAGTAATAAAACACTATCCAACAAATCTGAAGAAATCTTCATATTAAGATATCATAACAAGACACTAGTCACAAAAATTAAGATGTTGAAAAATAGTCGGAAGACAGAACAATCTACGGAAGACATTGAAGGAAAACTTCTAGACAAGCAGGAAGAAAATAGCTGCATCAGAAGTCATAATGAAGATTTTAAGGAACAACTTAAGAAGTATGAAGATGATAAAAAATCGCAGGTCGAATTGATTAAGAAGTTTCAAAATGATAATAGGCAGTTAGGAAACAAGTTGGAAAAGATACAGAACGAAACCTTAAAACCTCAAGAGACGAAAATAAAACTCCCATCTCAGATCAATACTCAAAAGACGATGCTCGTAAAAGAAAATGGCATTGTGAAAATTCCCTATCGACACCCCAACCATAAAAACCGATATTCTGAAAAGTGGGAAATGTCGAAAGACGATGGTACTAATGTGATCAAAGATCTTAACGATCGATCAGTGGGGAATCCCAACAGTCAGCAACAAATCAATTTGGGATGGATTGACCCATCCACATATCGGAAGTTATGCTCTACTCTTATCAATTCGTATCGACATGTTTTGTCATCTACGACACCACATAAAATGATGCAGAAACATTATAAGGCTTTGAGGACAAAGCCTTTCTAAGAGAGTGGCAATGCTATGAACATAAAATAAGATAATAATTAAATAATTAATAATTAGGTTAACTAAAGTTAGGTTATGAAATGAGGCGTCTCCTCAACATCAAATGTCTGAGCCATATTTAAGGCAGGGCCATCATTGTAACATATCATCTCTTATATCATCAAATATATTATTCTTACTTATTATCCAATATGAGAGTCGGATTTGACTATTAATTGAGTGAACGGATACGTTCACTACAAACAAACTCTTCTGTAACATAAAACGACAAAGGTACGACCTGTGCTAAATTTCCATCAAACCCCAGGGCTAACTGTAAGGATACCTCATCATCATTCCCTGAGAGATTGGTTAAGAAGGGGTTCCACCCAGTGTTAATGAACAACTCGCGACACTTGAAATTTCAAAAGGGTTAAGAGGTCAACAAGGGAAGTTAGGAACGCATGGCGACAATAGAGAGAAGAGATGAAAATATTGGGAGCGATCACTTGCAGATACGTAGGGGATCGGCATAAGGATTAACAGAGAAATCCCCCCTTCTTCTTACTTTCCAAAATTTAAACATCATTTCCAAAGACGACCTCTGAGAAGCAAGATATCAACAAAATGGGGGAATTAAAAAATGATTAGGCATGAAAGTGGTTTCATCACTGCTCTTTAAACCCCACACAGAGTAATCATCGCTAAAATTACGGATATGTATTAAAATATGATGTAAACATATTTGATTTATAATGAATCAACTTAGCAAGATTTCCCCCAAAAATTACGTTGAGCCTGAAATCATAATACCTATACTCTAAGGTTATGATGAAGTTATCAATAATCATGGATCATTATCCAAATCAAATATTTGGACATTGATCATCATATAATAATATAAGGAAATGAGTTGGGAAATTTATAATTTCCTCCTTAATGTATATAAAAATGAGCCTAATGATAGAATAAGGAAATAGCCCAATTAAACTTAAATCAAAAACCAAGGAAATGATTAAGCCATAAAGGTATAATGAAAATTGAAATAGCTGGCTTAATGGATTATGAACGAAAATGGACAAAGGCAATTTTGGATATTAATTAACTATCTTAATTAAACATATTTGGATTTCAATAGTCATTAGCTAATTAAAATTACCTTGGCAATTCTATTTATGTAATCTATAGATTTTCCAGCACTCCATCCGACACTCCATCCGACACTCCATCCAGCACTCCATCTGGCACTTATTTCAATATCTTGAGGTTTAAATGTAGAATTATTCATATTCTTGCATAGGTCTATGAAAGGTTGCTGCCATCAAAATTTGAGAGATACTATAGGCTAAAAACATTCTTTGAAAAGAACAAATAGCCATCACTTGAATTTCAGACTTTTGTAATTGGAGAAGGAGCCCATGATTGCTCAAAATTGTAGGACCATTTTATCTTTAACTGAAGTTTTTTTCTTCTTGATCCAACAAATCCTTCAAACAATTATTCTGAGATGACAGTATTTAATGTGTGATCTTCATCTGGCCATATACAGAAAATCAGATAAGAGAATTACTAATTTTCAACAAAAACTAAAACCAAATCAAGAAAAACCTAATATCTAGTAATTTCATTCTTTTCTTTCGTTAACATCCAAACTCAAATTCCAGAATTCTGGTTCATGATATAGACTTAACTGCCTTCATTCATACAAGGTTATGTGAGAAATTACTGTATTTTCTTGGAAGATTCAAAATAAGAGTTATAAGAGTCTGGTAGAAATCCTCAGCATGTCAGTCATCCTGACCCAACTTCAAAAAGGAGTGTTTGAGTGATAAAAATAAGGTTTACATTCAAGTGCATTGAATTATCAACACAATTATGTTTATAAGGTATAAACACTAGTTACATCAAGAATCAGGTGGAAAAGACTTGAAGTACCTTAGGATCATTATCCAATGGTAGTAAAATGTTATTCTAGTAAACCATATTGTTTTCCTTAACTTCCTACATAAGTACCTTGTTCATGCCAACTATAAATAAAGCATTATAGAGGATAGTAATGTCAAAACCTATTTCCAGCAAGCCTGTTCAGTACTTGTAATGTCCCCCTCACCCAATCCGGCCATCGGGAGGGGACGTTGGAAAATCCTGGGCTCTAAAAATTCACCCCAATATTTAATATGAATTTCAATAATAAACAGTGTGTGCAGAAACTTAATAAACATGTACACTGGAATTTAAAATCCGTCCACACACATATAGAAAGCAAATGCAAGCATAAATATTATAGGAATCAATTAAAATAGTTCATAATCAAATACATGAGAGTACATATCTTTATTCAATGTAGATCTAAGCAAATGGATGTGTAAGATCGCTTTTCCACGCAACCATAGGCACTTTGTCCACCATATACTCTTTCTGCTAGGAGGCCACCCCCAAGTTGAGCTATGAGTCCACCAGGGCGAAGGAAGCACCTACAGGATTCTATCTTTTAGCCCACAATCCGTTCTGCTCTCTCTGTCTTCTAATTTGAATTCCTGGGTTTAATACACAATCTGGTAAAAATGGCCATCAATAACAATCGAATAACTCTATGTGGAGTAGCGGACTGCATGAGAGAATGAGAATGGAATAATGATCATCAAAGAGTGTATACTTTAAGGATATGTGGTAAGGGTGAAAAGACAGTTGACATGGATTATGAACATAGAAGAAATGGGACTGCTGATAGCTGACATAACTATCACAAAAGTAGAGCACCACATTGACACATGGCCTGATGTACCCCCCGTTCGTCAGAAACAGGTCCCCCTTTTCGGGCCTCACAGTTATGTTTATGTATCTTGATACGAACATGGGTATGCCCGCCTCGTCCATATATTGAGATTATTCCTCAGTCAGTATTTGAGGTCATGTATATTTCAGGTCCCCATTTTTTGGACCCCATTGTTATTATGTTATATCCTGATACGAGCATGGGTATGCCCGCCTCGTCCATATGATCAGATGATTCCTCATCCATTATTGAGGTTATGTACTTTTAGTTCTTGCAGTCGTTCGGGATCGTTGTCCCGGGCTTCCGTTTGTTTCTTCTCTTCTCTCCACTCCCCAGAAAAACCATTCATGACTTATGATGTCCATCGGCCATACGATGAGCTCCTGCCCTCGCACATCAGGGGGCAATCTGTTAACACCCAAAAAGTGTTCACTACCTCATCTACCACATTTTATGGCTCATTTGTCCATTTTCCTACCATATTTCCCTTAAAAACCCCAAAAATTCCTATTAAAAAGCCTCCAAAAGGCCTAAAATGCCTCCAAAAGGCCACAAAACCACCAAAATAGCCTAAAAAAGGCTAAAAAACCCCCTTTTTCCTCTAAAAATAGCAAAAACCCCTAAAAAGGGAATAAAAAATATAAAATAATGAGGAAAAGGAGGAAAAAACCCTATACAGCTGCCCAAAACCATGTGTTCCCTAAAACCATGGGTCAGCACTCCACCACCAAAAAACTATAAATAGGTGATGGAGATCCCTTATTCCATATCCACAATCACAAGCACCCTTACTCTGCCAAAATCTCTCTCGAAACCCTAGTTCACCATTGAACTACTTTCACCTTGAGAGCCACTTTTGGCCCATTCCCACCATTGGAGAAGGAGAAGGAGCATCTTGAAGCTTGGAGCATTCTCTTGGACACTGCAAAGGGCTTCATAAAACCTTCTCATTGAAGGTAATATCAATACAAAAAGCCATTCTTTATATCTTTTGTTTATGTTTTATGCACAATGTCTAAAGTAGTTTTAATTTCTGTTTTAGCTTAATTATTTACATTTACTGAACTGCTACTAAGGAGTCCATTCTCCTTAGTAGGTGCTCATTTGCACAAGCTAGGGGTAAAACCCTAGCTACACCATGCTTCAATAACTACATGAGGTGACTTTCCCACCAACCACACACATGCATTAATGATTGGAAAAATGGTCAAAAAAGGAGATAATTGGCTTATTCCCATCACATGACATAATTTTGGGTGAGTTCTAAGGTTGACACTTGGCAACATAGGATTTGGTTTTGCATAGGCCCCCTTCCTCTTCCCCTCTAGTGGAATCATATCCCCTTTGGTGCTCTTTACATAGCCATTGTTGGACCATTTTATTATTTATGCACATAATAATTACATATACTCTAAATTGGCATAAAATCCAACCAAACAATCCAAATAACATCATACATGCATATCCATTCACTAGTCGGGCCCTTGGCCTTGAGCTCCGCACTAGGAATTCACACTAGCATATTTACATCATTTACATTTTTAATGAAATGGGGTCAAAATCGGGATATTACAATCCCCTCCCCCTTGGAATAACACCTTCCTCGGTGTTCCAATACTTAGGAATACATACACACTTTACACATGTCCAAAAATTCACAAAATGTGGCAGTGTTTTCCTGTGTTTCATCTTTTACTTTGACCTTCCAGGACCACATCCTTGGTTTCAACAGGATGCTCCTGCTGAATTTGACCTTCCAGTTGATCCACAAGTTTGGAATATTCGTGGCTACAATTCTTCTTGTTGTCCTTTGTTGGGCATTTGCGGAGGCAATGATTTCCCCTAGATTCCCAACATCTCAGTGCCTTCTTTTTCTGTACTTGCTCCATTTACTTTGAGTCTTCCCACTTGGAAGGTTTCTTAATGGGATGATTGGATGAATGCTTCTTCATTGATCCACTTTCCTTTCCCTTACCGATTTCCCCTAGAATGATGTTTTGTGAAAATCCTCCCAGCAGATCTAAGAGCTGATGTATACCTCACAAGAAATATTAAGAGATTAAGCAGGAAAATAGAATAAGAGTGGTCAATTTAGTGTAAAGGAGCAACATAATTATGATACACTAGAGCTCGGATAGAAGTAGAATAACATCACACACTAATTCATTAATCATAATATGAACAATAAATAATACAGTGGTGGAGAGGATTCGAATGCCAAGGTGGAAATTCGAATTAGCCTGCATGGGCATGGCTTATCTGCACTAGGAGTCATCATCATCATCAATGGAGTGTCAACAATACACCACTAGGAGTCCTAATCATCATCATCAATGGAGTGTCATCAATACACAATTGACTGTCAACCAGGTGCCAAACTAAGTCTAACTAAATGTAGTAGGTGTAACACATGCATGGTGCACTAATGTAATGAAGGAGGCTCAAAGGAGGGTGCAAGAGGAGTTGATTGGAGTCAGAACTGGCAATATAGGCTCACTGGAGGTCCATCGGAGTGTCTTAGTTAGTAAACTAGTCAATTTGCCCTCAAATGAAGGAACTTATCCATAAATCACTCAACTAACTGAAGTGTAACTGGTGGTAGGTAAGGGAGGGCTCCTTTCTCATGTGGTAGGTGAAAGGAGGGCGCATTACTGACTAGGAGGGCTGGAACTTAGCAGAAACCGACTCTCGGGGCTAGTAAACTAAGCTCTATGTGCTGGGAGACACCAACCTTATGACGGGGATGCATGCAATTGCATGCCTGCATGCAAAAATGCATGCATGACCGAAATGCAAAATAATTAAAATGATGGTAGGACTAGGATGGAGTATAGGAATATTCTAAAACCCCTGCTTAATCCATCCTGGGCCCTGGTAACTGAGACCAAAGGTCACCCAATACAATGAATAATAAATAACATTCCATAAACCGAGGAAATGGCGAAAACCTCATGGGAGAAATACCCCCCCTCAAAATAGACTTTAGGGCACACCAAAACAAATGCTCCAAACTCAAGAAGGTGTGATGCTTGGTCATATGTATGGAGGTATCTTCTTCTTGGGAAGAAGTGGATCATGCTCAAAAAGCATGTGCTTGTACTTGCTCTTCAGATCGAATGTGATGAGAACAAATCCAGAGGTATGAGGATGATCATGGAACCTGTGATTCGAATCAGCTGAGGTAGGATCAAATCCATGAATGTGTAGATAGTCTTTTGTTTTCTTCTTTGAACCATCATAGGTGAGATTATACCCAAAAGAACCATCACATGATAGTGATTGCTTGGAATCCAAATCAGATCCAAGACTTGAAAAATTGTTTCTTGAGATTTCCTTTCAACCATTAGAGATGAGATCAAAACCATGAAATGCATGAGAAATTATCCCAAGCGAATGGCAATGCCCTACATCTTCAATAAACTTCTGAGAGCATGTACAAATGATATTACAGTAGTACATAAGAGGTGAGTGATCAAGGAGAGCGAATGCATTACCTCCAATTATTGATTTAACCTCCGAAACATTCATGAGATCATCATTATGCAAACCAACAGACTCTTGTGCTAGAGAGGATTTAAGAACCTTTGCAGTTTCTAGAGTGTGAGCTGGCACAGAATTCGAAATAGAAGATATTGAGAGCATGAGTGTAGAATCTGCAAGTTCTTCTTCTTTTTGGACAACTTCATTATGAGATATGTTTGATACTGATTCATGATCAGAGAGATCATCAAGGAGGGCGAATGCATCACTGGGCTTGCTCTCGAAATGGTTTGGACCAATCCATTCATTATGTTAGCCAAATATTTCATCCATATGGGCCCATAGCTCTTTTGGAGATTCAGCAGAAAGGAAGTGGGTGACCATGCAACGAGACATAGCATACATCATTGTTGCATAGGCTCTGTCACCTTCATTTAACCAATCATTCTCTTTTTTAGAGGATTCGAACTCTCTTTCAAAACAATAATCAAAGAGACCATCTCTCTTCAAATATGCTACCATATTTGGTTTCCACTCATCATAGTTGAATGGAGTGAGAGGAGGAATTCCTTCCAGATTCATGGAAGCCGTTGCAGAAGGCCTGCAAAAAAAAATGGAGAATATTTGCAACTTCTACTGCTGCAAAACTACAGAAAACTGCTACAACTGTAGAAAAATGCTGCAACTGCTGCTACACTCGAAACCTTGGTAATAACTTGCAAAAAAAAACTCTCGGGAATGGAGATAGGCTATACTCTCAACATGCTCTGATACCATGTGAAAATCCTCACAGCATATCTAAGAGCTGATGTATACCTCACAAGAAAGATTAATAAATAAAATAGAAGAAGAGTGGTCAATGCAGTGTAAAGGAGCAACACAATTATGATACAGTAGAACTCAGATAGAAGCAAAATAACATCACACACTAATTCATTAATCATAATATGAACAATAAATAATACAATGGTGGAGAGGACTTGAATTACAAGATGGAAATTCGAATTAGCCTGCATGGGCATGGATTATCTGCACTAGGACTCATCATCATCATCAGTGGAGTGTCAACAATACATAACTAGGAGTCCTAATCATAATTAGTGGAGTGTCATCAATACACAAGTTACTGTCAACCAGGTGGAAAACTGAGCCTATTTGAATGTAGTAGGTGTAACACATGCATGGTGCACTAATGTAGTGAAGGAGACTCAAAGGAGGGCGCAAGAGGAGATGACTGGAGTCAGAACTAGCAATCTAGTCTCATTGGAGGTCCATCGGAGTGTCTCAGTCAGTAAACTAGTCAATCTCTCCTCAAATCAAGCAATGGATCCACAAATCACTCAATTAACTGAAGTGTAACTGGTGGTAGGTGAGGGAGGGATCCTTTCTCATGTGGTAGGTGAAAGGAGGGCGCATTACTGACTAGGAGGGCTGGAACTTAGTAGAAACGGGCTCCCGGGGCTAGTAAACTAAGCTCTATGTGCTGGGAGATACCAACCTGATGATTGGGATGCATGCAATTGCATGACTGCATGAAAAAATGCATGCATCACTGAAATGAAAAATAATAAAAATGTTGGTAGGACTAGGATTGAGTATAGGAATATCCTAACATTTTTACCTCCCTTTGCAGACAAATAGAGTCTTGCAAAACCTTGTGGTTCATCTCATTCTGCTGCTTCTATAGCCTGAGCATCTCTCCAAGATTTTCTTGGGTCTTGGAAATTGTTTGAATAAGACTTTCATCCAAATCAAATAGATTTTGGTCTAATTCCATGGTCAATTTGCACAGCTGACCACACTTTTCTTACTAGCAACACTTGCTTGTATAAGCTGAAACCAATTACTTCAATTTCTTACTTGTGAAATTCATCACGGAAATTCTTTGTTAGACAAGCATAACATAAACATTAAAATCATTAAATTATTTTCCCAATTGACATGGAGAGCTCATGCTCTATTCATGATACTTCCACACTTTTCATGCTTTCCCAACATACACATGAACTCATTCATGTTCATCCTTTCACAGGGAATCAACTATTCAGCATTCACAATTTATTTCAAGCAAATAAACACAATCAACTTTCAACCATAACATGCGTTCGACAATTGTATGTTTTCTAAAATGGATCAATCAAAAAGGAAAGAGAAGAGTAAGAGTTTCCCCCTCTTAGCCTTGTGCCAATTCGGAGCCACACCACCACTGTGGTTCCATGCTCCTTAGCCTCTTTCACTTCAATGTGAATGCTTGACTTTCTATTTCTCGGTTATGACACTTAGTGTCTAAGGTCTGTCTAAGGTTTTTCAACCAGGGAACCCTCCCCTGTTGTTGCCTACAGAATCTTTGGCTGCTAGGACATACACAAGTCCACTAGCACCATCTTTATTTACCACTCATGATGAGCTTTTTAGGATAGTCACATGTCCACATGCATCCTTAAGATGCCTTCATAGTCCTTGATTCCAGCAATACCTACACTCAAACATTGAATCAATTCACATGTTTAGTTTATTTTCATAAGGTTTATCTCTAAAAAAGAGCTTAAGAAATCATGTACACAGGTATTTCATATTAATTAAGCAAAAAGCTGCAAGATAACCAAATACTTATCTGTATTGGGCAGTTCATCTCTACTCCACATGTTTCCTTCTCTTCTTTGCAGGCCTTGGATCACCTGTGGGGTGGATGTTTGGCTAGCACACATGCTACTCCATAACATCAAGTAGTTAATGCCCAACTAGTTCACCAACTGGATTTACCAAGCACTGGTGGTTCCAAACCAGTCCCATACCTGGTTTTTCCTCTCCATTTCCAAGATAGCACATCCGTCTGGGTCATCCTCCAATGGAAGGAAACTGCACCACAACCATTTCTAGGTTAAGGCTCTACTACGGATCCATAGGCATCTCAGGGTGTCCAGCCAGTCTCGGTACCCCACCTTACTACTGAAGCAATAGATATTTTATGCCTTCATCAATATCACCACACCTTTACACACCATAGCCCTTCACACACACATCAACTCTTCATCCACACAAGGATGGAAATCCTTCTCCAATGCAAACCAGTGGTTCCCTCTAGGAATTCTATAGGTGACTTTCTTGACTATAGACTAGCATGGCCCCACAATACCCACTCACACTACACAAGGATGATACCCCTTTTCTACCACACAGCTCCTCGGTCCTGTCCATCCCTTCTAGTGTTCTTTAGTGTGAGCGTAGAAAGGTTACCAATTCCCATACAGTCCTCTCGATTACCCTTTCTTCACTTTGCCTCTTAATGTGCAGCACCAAATCGCATCTGTGTAAGTTGACAACATAATAAGGATAAGCATCTCATCAGTGTTGCTATTCTAAAATTGTAACCATATTTCATAACATCCACTGTCAAGTATTGAAACACCGGGAATGAGTCCATTCCCTTATGGTGTAGTCAATATTGACAACCCTATCATAACTCATCACTAGAAAGGTGTGAACCCCTATTTGATGTGAGCCATGTAGGATGTAATCACAATTCAAGCAATCTTAAATGATAATGAAAACAATAAACATGTTTTGCATATTAACTCTAGTAACTAGACATGCATATTCTTATCTAGGGTTACAGAATACTCATCCATTTTCAGATGTATTCTCTCTTCATTTGCGAAGAATGGGGGATCCCTTACTTGAGTCAACAATCCTTTAGTTTGACACCCCAATATTTTTATGTTCCATAACCCACATATGCCTTCCTCGCATGATTTTACCATCTCACTCACATGGTTTTCCAACATGCAGTGCAACTGAGATATTATCAAAATTTACAATGGCGTTTCACCCGATTTTGGATTTTGGCTTCTGCAGGCCATCACACATGGTCTTCCTACAATGTGTCTTCCTAACACACTTCTCAAACATCCAAAAATTCAGTGGCATTTAACACTAAATTCTAATCTGATTTTTCCATAACTAATAAATGGCATTTATAATTAAATTCAAACATGAATTTACAATTTTGTCTCCTACAGAAATTGATTTGCTTAACCATGAGGGCATCCTCATATATGGTTTGGCTCTCATAAGTGGTATCGCTCTGTCCATTATGGTTTTACATTTTCTACCATACATGAACATCCACCTACAAAATGTCCTTCTGACACAATTTTATATAAGCCAAATAGTCATTAGCAATTATTAGCAAAATTTCAAATTTGTTCCATTCATAAATTAAATTTCACCACCATGATAACCTCCTCATAACCCTTGGCTTATGCACATGGTAGATCCCAGTCTTTAATATGGACTTATCCTCATTGCCATACTCAAGACATTTCTACTTGAAATCTGAAACTTTCAATCAGCCAAACACGTTGTGAGTATCTATGCAAATAATCTTTTCATTGCTACAACAGTCACTGAAGTGATCTCAGAATTATAACACTCAATAATTCAAACACCTTCATATGTTAACATTTTAAATGCAATGAAATATACATATCTATATATGCATCATTATCATAATAAAATTCCAAGGTATAGTCACATCATTTATGCAATTTAAATGAAACTTTAGATACTCATTACTTCACAGCCATATCATTTTTACAACTCTGCCCTTCCACAGAGCATTCTGACAGTCCATCAATCCTAACTACCTTCTTCGTTCACTTACTCTCATGTATTCACAGCACCCCACCAAATGATCCTAGAGTTATCATAAATTCATCATCTCATCCATTATTTAGTTTGCAATAACACATACACCACAACCATGCATTCACACAATGCATCTCAACATGTGCACCTAAACCTATGCATGCACATTTACATCACTCACATAATCTTTTCGCGTGCATTCACTCAATGCAACCACAAGATTTGTAAAATATCATAATGCATAACGACTCAATGTCACCTTGCACTAATTCATGAATAGTATACTATCATGTCATTCATCCTCTCATAACAGGGCCATAAGTCCTTACTTTCTTTGGTCATTAAACTCATAATCAGCATACACAAATGGCATGATATAACTTCATATGAATTCATTGAGTTTTCTAAGCAACTATAGGATGTAAGGATCCCTACCTTCACTTACCCACACCTCACCATACTCGGTAGGATGAAATTCACATTCAGGCACTCAGTACCACATGCAACCAAGTCAACATAGTTTAAACATAGTTGAAGGGATCTTACCAAATCCTCTTTCAACATTCATGCAATTAAGAACAAATAACCATTACCTGCATGGTTGTCATTAACATTGCTTGATGTTACTTGATCAGTTTTCCTCTTACCAAGGCTACATAGTCCTTTTCCAACCTTTTGATCATGAATCATTACTCTAGCCTTCCCTCTCAAGGTTTGCTGGTCACATACTGTGATTTCCTTGCATTTATAGTCATGATTCTATGGTCTAATTCCTACAACCATGATCAACAACATTAATTGTCATCAACCATAGGCAATACCATCAATGGCTACTGCATGTGTAACTTCACTACCTTTACCCATATGCAACATCATATACGTGAAAAAACATCCTCACTTGCACTGTGCAATGTTTATTAATATGTCATCTAGTGCATATTCATTTCATCTATCTAATCTCTTGCATTTTCAGCATTCATATGCCATAATTTTCAGTATATCAAAATCATAAAATATAAGTACAATAGCAAGAGAGGAGTTAAGGAATTCTCCTTTCCAATCATGGCATGGAATTTTCCTCTTCCACATCATAGATGATCCAATTTGATGGCCTCTTGACAAGCACACAAGGAATCATTAGCTATGATTTCTCACCAAACAACAATTCAATGCATATACTCATGTATAACATTCCTACTTGTTATTTTCCAAGCATACAATTGTTATGCTATAAAGAGAAATTAGCTTGAGAAATTTTCCTCTTATCAACATTGCTTTACTGCTCCAATTGCTTTCAGAAATTATGGCCAAGTTCAACTTGACCTTTCTTAACTTCCCTTCACTTATGAGCACTGCAATTGATTCCATTCTAACTCCATAAGGAATCTTTTCAAGGCCCCTTATATGCCCTTGCACTTCATTCAAATGTGATACTTTCTTCCCTTTCTCATGGAAATATTTTCCACAATTCTGAACCACATACCTGATTCACACATGGGATGCCTCATTACATTCTCATAAATACACAAAATAATTTCCATTCATGATGGAGACAATCCATATTGAAAATTTCTATCAACCACAAAATTCTCTCACAATCAACATATCCAGCTAAGAATTGGCCAGAATACTATCCCCAACAACTAAACTGATCAGGATTTTAACTAGCAATTTTTGTAATTTCTTTAAGGTGTGCAGGGTGTAAGTGAGGAGTACTGGTTCACTGATGAAGGATGGTAGGGATGAATTCTGGAATTTATATGTAAAACATGCAGCAGTAAGACAAGACAGGTCTAAACAGTGAGCCCTATGCACAATGTATTGGAGCCTTTCACTTTTCAGCAACAGATAATCATGTTACCTACTTCGAGGCTTCCTGGGCTTCCAACATATGCATACTAGACTGGGTATGGGTTCTGGATGGAAGTAATGGTTATTTTCAGTCAATAATATCAGTAAAACATAATGGGGCATATTTCATAAGAGTTAGGGAGATTTTAAGTGGATTTGGAGGCAAACTAGTCAAGGGCGCTATTGGGTATTACACAAGTAGGAGATTTCCAGGATTTTCCAAACAATCTGTAATGCATCCAAAAACTCAGGAACAGAGCATGGGTTTCTTTATTAGTGATATTATGATCTCATATAACCATTAGATCATTAATTTGCAGCAAAGGTAAGCCATACAGAAAAATATACCAAAACTAGCTAGTTAAAAGTGCTCGTTGAGCTAGTCTTCAATTCTGAATGGTACAAACTCATTAAAAGAACATAATACTCTATTTTTCAGAATTTAATGGCTCTTTTATAACTTAATTTAAACCAGAGGTTCTAATCAGAATTTTTCATAAATATTTATCAAATATTATGTCTCCTCCATTAACTACAATTCCCACAAAGCTAGAATAGCTAGTCTTGATCTCTAGAAGTTCCAAAGCCACCGATAAATTCAAATATCATACATAAACATATATTAACCTCTGATATCATATGAATATTCATTTTAATTCGAAATCATAGCTGTGGAAAAAGTATTACAGACAGTTGCACCCACAGTGCATTAGGAGGCCTCCAAGAGCTAGTTTTCCCCCACAGACAAGGAGAAAGGGTTGGAGGAAGGGTGGAAGGGTATGATCTCTAATATATATATATATGAGTGATGAGCTACTATAAGTGAAAAACATATCACATGGAGTGCGCACTTCCTTTATCTGAATGACTAGGCTCCTCCTTCAAGAATGGGAGCTTTCTCCCCACTGGATCTACCAATTGTCTTCACCTCAAGCACTTCTGAGTGATGGAAACTCTTATGATGGATGAATGGTATTCAAGTGTGGATGATGAACCTCTCATCAACAACAACATGAAACTCTGGAAGTATACTGGAAACCTGTGAAGAACTTGGGGCACATCTCCCAAGGTTGTTGAGGCACATCTCTCAACACTAGAGAAGCTCAGAGCTCTCACAAGCAAAAAAATTCAAATGATAAAAAGTTGTGAAATGGAGTTGGAATACTTCTTTTATAGAATTCACGTTGACATGTTGAGCAAGTCAGTTAGCTTGGTGACCTATGAGAGTGGGTCACCCATGAGTGGATAACCTTCCTTTCCTTTTGCTTTGTGTCTTTCCTTCATTTGGAAACTTCCATCCCTTTGTTTCCTTCTTTTCTTTGACATTCCTTTTATCCTTTTTAGAAAAAATTGCCCTCCTTGATTTTTCCTGATTTGTTTCCTCTTTCACAAATTGGAAAGGGAACCCCTGGTCTTCTTTATCTCTTTCCTACTTTTGGCTAACACATTGATGTTTCTACTTCTTATCATGGGAAGGTGAGGTACACCTTGACCCTATTGCACCCTCCTAAACTTGTACACATCATCCACTTGCCAAAATATTAATAAATAAGGATAATTAATAAAAATAATTAATTCCTTACTTCAAAATTCAAAACCATTAATTATTTAATTAAACTATAAGCCTGGCTCAAAATTCCCCAAAATTCCCCAATTAATTCATAATCCATCCTAGCACCTAGTTTGGGGATTAATATATTAATGGGGGGGGGACCTTATACATTTAATTACCCAATTTCACCTTTAGGAAAATTCCATAAGTTAATTTCGACATTCACCCATTAAGTAATTAATTAATGCCTAGGTGACTTAGGCCAAAATCACCCCCATGGACCATAGAAAAAATTGGGGACATGACAGACTCTCTATGGGGGACGAAGGGGGTCAAGGGGGCTTTCCCCATTTTAAATCATTCGATTTCACGCAATATGGCGCATAAGATAAACTGCAATTTTTTATTTCGGGAACCCAGAAATCACCTGCGAAAAACACTGCTTTTCCCCTAATTCACACCCTTCAGATACCACCTACCTTATTCTTGGCGGGTTCTGCAAAACATTATAGATTAACGGTTCAGATTGAAGTAGAGATCAAGATCGACGACAGAGGTAATTTTCGTAGGAGGAAAAAGCAAGGAATATAACACATTCAAAATTGTCGAAATAACTGTTGAGACGTGGTTAAATAGGGGAGAAGATCAATGACGGTTGATCGATTAGCGGCAGATCAACGGATCACATCCATTTCACACCAAAAACATGGATGTTGGAGTAAAGTGATAAGTGTTTGTGAAATCATAAACCACCATCCACGTGTCAGCATCACATGATTTTGTAAGTTGGTAGGGTGGTAAGGGAAACCACCTTCCACCAGTGCAAAACCACCTTCATGGTTAAACGGTCGAAAAGATAAATTGTTCATATTGGAGCGGAAGGTGAGATCTATGGTGGAGGTACGTTTCACTGGAAAAATAATCACGGGATATAACACCACGAAGTGACCATTGGAGTACGGTTAAACAGTGGAAAAGATCAATGGTCGTTGATCAGGAGGTGAAAATATCAACGGCCCACAATCGTTTTGCATCACCAACATGCACGATAGGAGGGAGTGGTGGGTGGTTGTGAAATCCTAAACCACCTTCCATGTGTCGGCACCATATGATTTCACAATTTTGAAGAGCAACAAAGGAAACCGTCATCGCCCATTGCGAAACCGCTTTCGCACTTCCTCCCATACGGTTACCTGCGAACCCAAAGTTGATGTGGCTGGTCCATGTCGCGAACTCTTCCTACGCAGCTCCTCCACGTCATACCTCCTGCCCACATGGCTCCTCCACATCACCCTACCACCTGGCATGAGTGAAGCCTAACCAAATCTTTCCCAAATTTCAAAATTTTGGTATTTTGCAAGGTTTTCATTGGTCAATGACAGAGAATTTCGAAGTTGATTTCAAACTTACTCTTACCCAGTTAGCTTCCATTTAATACAACCTCACCTTGAATAGCCATTTCTGATCCTATTACCTGTAGATCATGATTTTGTCCCATACTACTCCAGTATTGCAACCAAAAGCTCTAATACCACTCTGTAACGTCCCCCTCACCCAATCTAACCATCGGGAGGGGACGTTGGAAAATTCCGGGCTCGAAAAATTCGCTCCAATGCATAATACGATTTTCAATAATAAACAGTGTGTGCAGAAACTTAATAAACATGCACAGTGGAATTTAAAATAATTCCACACACATCTAGCAAGCAAATGCGAGCATAAACATTACAAGAATCAATTAAAACAGTTCATAATCAAATACATGAGAGTACTTATCATTATTCAACATAGATCCAAGCAACTGGCTGTGTAAGAGCGCTTTTCCACCCAACCATAGGCACTCTATCCAGCATATACTCTCTCTATTGGGAGGCCACCCCCAAGATGGGCTATAAGTCAACCAGGGAAAAGGAAGCACCTACAGGATTATATATCTCATCCCACAATCTCTTTTGCTCTCTCTGTCTTCTAATTTGAATCCATGGGTAAAATACACAATGTGGTAAAAATGGCCATCAAAAACAATGGAATAACTTGACGTGGAGTAACAGCTTGCATGAGATAATGAGAATGGAATGATGATCAGCAAAGAGTTTTGACTCTAAGTATATGTGGTAAGGGTGAAAAGATATCTAACATGGCTTCTGACCATAGAATAAATAGGACTACTGATAGCTGACATAATTGCAGTTAGTCCCATGCTTCAATAACTACATGAGGTGACTTTTCCCACCAACCACACACATGCATTAATGATTGGAAAATGGTAAAAAAGGAGATAATTGGCTATTCCCATCACATGACAGAATTTTGGGTGATTTCTAAGGTTGACACTTGGCAGCATAGGATTTGCTTTCCCATAGGCCCCTTCCTCTTCCCCTATGGTGGAATCATAGCCCCTTTGGTGCTCTTTACCCAGCCATTGTTGGACCATTTTATTATTTATGCACATAATACTTACATATACTCTAAATCGGCATAAAATCCAACCAAATAGTCCAAATAAAATCATAAATGCCTATCCATTCACTAGTCGGGCCTTAGCTTTGAGCTCCGCACTAGGAATTCACACTAGCATATTTACATCATTTACATTTTTAATGCAATGGGGTCAAAATCGAAATATTATAGTACTCCGATGGGGTAGCTTTAAAATACAAGAAATATCTTCCCCAAGAAGAATTCCCCATTGCCATCAAGCATGTTCAGTACCCTAAGGGGTTTTCCTGGTCATACCACAAACGAGTACCCGCTGCCAGCATACCTTTTTAGTATTCAAGCGGGTTAGTCTCTTACACCCATTTTCCATCAGAGGTTCTTTATCCCAAATTCACTCTAAGATAGTTTAAAACATGCATTTCTCAACTAGTGAATGGGAGAGATACCCTAAAAACCACTTTTTGTGGATCGGGATGGTATTGGGTTGGAAGATATTCTTAAAAAAATTTGCTTATAAAATTGTTGGCTTGAAAAATTAACTCATGTAAAGAATAATGGAATATGTATTCATTAATTAATATGTAAAATAAGAACCAATGGATAATAATCAAAAGACCCATCAATCTTGACAACCAGTTTCTTATAAAATTATTGCAGTTTCCTTATGTATAACAATCTGATGCCTCTTCCTGTTACTACTTATACAAATGCTCATCCATTTGATTGTGAATCCAACTCAAGTTGTACTAATATAATCTGGATTCTGTAAACTAGACATCTAGAGATTTATAGATAAGCCAAGAGTAAGAATGAATTCTATCAACTCTTGTATGAACAAAGGAAACTAAGCCTATATATACAAAAAAGTAGAAGAACACTAGACCACCTATTAATGAAAATGATTCAAGTCTCCAAGTAAAATAAGGAAAATCACCGTATGAAAAAGATACAAAAAGATTTTTAAATGGTGCATTATATCAAAGTAGAAGTTATTGGAAGTACAATATGATTTGCAAAATAGAATAGAATTAAAGATTAAGTGACTTCCCTATTTTCCTGAATATGTCCTGGAGGAAACACAAAAACAATTACCTACAAAAGTTTAAAAGAAAATTCTAGAAATTAAATCAACAAAACATCTGTAGATATATACAAAAGAGATTTTGTCTCTAAACTTCTCAAGAAGGAGGAAGAGATGAAGAAGTAACTTCTTCATCCACCAACTCTAATTCATCCTGATGAGTTTGGTCATGTATAAATTCTTGTTTGGAAGTAGGTTTATGGTATACCTTCAATCGACGTCCATTCACTACAAACAAAACCTGTTCATCATGAATTGTATTTATTTTTACCGAACCATTATTAAAAATAATCACAATTTCATATGGTCCCATCCATCTAGTGGTAAGCTTACCTTTGAAATTTTTGAATCTTGAATCAAATAGTAAAGCCCAATCATCCTCTTGAAAATTTTCTGTTTCAAAAAATTGTCATGCCATCTAGTCCTCTGATTTTCTACTAAGATAGTCCTTTGAACAGCAGCTTATCGAATTTCATCCAGTTCATTTAATTGCAGAAGTTTTGTTTTTGTGCCTCATCCAAATTCCAATTCAGTTGTGCATCTGTGCGAAAATTTTTCACTTAGAATTCTATAGGGACAATAATGTTTTTCCCAGAAACAAGTTCATATGGAGTATGTCCGGTGGTTTTTCTCCATGTAGTCATGTAATCCCATAGTGCTTCAGGAATTCTATCTACCTAGTCCTTGTGATGCAATTGAACAATTTTGGTCAGGATAGCTTCAAGAACTTTAGTTATGGACTCCACCTGCCCATTAGCCTGGGGGTGGTATGGAGAAGATTTACAATGTTCAATTCCATATTTCTCAGTCAATGCCTTCATTGATTTGGAACAAACTGTGCTCCATTGTCAGTTACAATCTCACGGGGAACACCAAATCGAGTAAAACTTTCTTCATAAATGAATTCTGTAACTGATTTTTCAGTGGCCCTAAACAGAGCTTTCACTTCTACCCATTTGGTAACATAATCAGTACAGACTAAAATATATTTCTTCTTCCGAGACATAGGTGAGACTAGTCCAACAAAATCTAGGCCCCACTTTTCAAATGGTTGTATCATCACTTGGGTGTGCAATGGCATTTCATTGGCTGTTGTGGATCTCCCTATTCGTTGACATCTATCACAAATCTTCACATATTTTGCAACATCTTGAAAAAGTGTGGGCCAACAGTACCCTTGGTGTAATACCTTGTATGTTGTACGTTTGTCTGAAAAATGGCCTCCGCAAGGTCCATCGTGACAGGATTGAAGGATGTCATACATCTCATCTTCCTTTACACATTTCCTAATAATTAAATTTGGACTAGTGCAGAAGAGATCATTACCTATCCAGGAATAATTGGCACTTTGTTGAATAATTCTGCATTTTTCATGTGATGGCAAATGACTAGGCACCTTTCTGGAAACTAAATAGTTTGTTATATCTGCAAACCAAGGAACTTTAACAGAAACAACAAAAATATGTTCGTCAGGAAAGGTGTCATCTACCAAATTAGCATTGTTATGATGATTAAGGTGAGAAAGAAAGTCTGCAACCAAATTTTATTTTCCAGGTTTGTCAACAATGGTAATGTTAAATTCCTATAATAAGAGAAGCCATCTAGTAACTCTGCCATTAGTTATAGGTTTATTCATTAAAAATTCAATAGCAAAATGGTCAGTGTGAATAAAGACTTCATAGCCAGTAATATAGTGTTTGAACTTATTAATAGAATGAACTACTGCCAAAAATTACTTCTTAGTTCCAGTGTAGTTCATTTATGCAGGTGTTAAGTTCTTACTAATGAAATAAATGGCATAATAAAGTTGATTTACTTTCTATCCCAAAACTCCCCCTAAGGAAGTATCTGAAGCATCTATATATATATGAAATGGAAGGGACCAATTGGGTCCCCTAAGGACTGGTGTAGAAGACAGTTCTGCCTTAAGAGTTTCAAAAGTTGTTTGATAGTGTTGATCCCAATAGAATTCAACATCCTTAGCTAGCAGTTTAAATAAGGGGGATGCAAAATTAGCAATAAATCTATGATAGTAGCCTTGTTTTCCTTAGGTATGGACTTCATACTTCAAAACCATAAAGGATATAAGGTTTCCATTGTTACTAGAGTGTCAAGGAGGTGGAGCGCATGTCCCAAAAAACTCCTAACTTCTCTCTGTGTATGAGGTGGAGATAAATTAGCAATGATTTCAATTTTTGCTGGGTCCACCCTTATACCCTTGGATGAAACATGATGTCCTAAAACAATGCCTTCAGTCAATAACATTTTACATTTTTCATGACTTAAGGAAAGATTTGTTTCTTGACACCTAATTAAAACTTTCTCTAAATTATCAAGGGCTTATTTAAAATCATTACTGTAGACCGTAAAATTGTCCATATAGACCTCCACACAGTCATGAACAATATTATCTAAGATTCCTAAAATTGCTCTCTGAAAGGTGGCAGTAGCATTACTTAATCCAAATGGTAGGAAATTATAGGAATACGTGCCCCAGGGGCAGGTAAAAGTGGTTTTATCCTGGTCTTCTGGAGCTATTTTGATTTGATTATATCCACTATGTCCATCTAAAAGGGAAAAATATTGTTTCCCAGGCAAAGTGTCCAAGACCTAATCGATGAATGGGAGTGGAAAATAATCTCTTAAGGTTTCCTTATTTAGTTCTCGAAAATCCATGGAAATTATCATTTTCCTCCTTTATTAGGGACAACCACTAAAGGGGATACCCACCTACTATCGAAAATAGGATAAATGAAATCTGCATCAAGTAGCTTTTGTAATTCCTCTTTTACAATATATTTAAGTGTTGGGTTCATTCTCCTTTGGGGCTGCCTAACAAGTCTAATATTTTCCTGAGTATAGATGTGATGAATGCATGTGTCAGAGTGTATCCCTTTCATATCAGTATAGGTCCAGGCAAATTATTTTGATTGAGTTTGAAGTACATGGACTAGTTGTTGTTTTTGATCTGTATTTAAATTTACTTTAATGATCAGTGATTTCCCAGGACTTATTTCAATAGGCATAATGGAAGCTTCAACATGTTCATCTATAAATTAACCTACAGATGATGATAGAGCTATTGGATCATAATGTTCTTGAAAATCCTCAATGAAGAAATGATCAAATTCAGAAAACGTTTGAGGAAAATCAATACTGGTGGTAGTAGAAATAAATTGGTCCAAAATGCCATCTTCATTTTGATATTCAAGTCCCCTAGATTGACTAATAGATAGTAAGGGATGTTCAATATATTCGTCCCCATAAGGGATTTCTAACCACACCATGTTTTCCTTAATAGCTTGGGCTGGTGGATACGTTGTAATATTCTGCAGAGAAGTGCCATTTGAAATGGTTAGGATACCCTCTCTACAACCTATAAGAGTGTTAGCAGTTTCCAACCAGGGTCTCCCTAAAATGACAGGGTGTTCTTTGGAAGGGTTCTTAGTTTGGAGAACCAAAAAGTCGTGACTGGATATTCCCATGAGTCCACGGTAATAATAATATTGTCTAATGCCCCCACAGGTTTCACTACACTCTTATCAGCCAATTCCAAAATTGTAGGAGTGGGTCTAAGAAAGTTACATAACTATAATACCTGTAAATTAGTCATAGACATAATATTGATAGCTTCCCCCAAATCAATTAGAACATTTTCTATGGGAATATTGTTAATAAGCAGAATTACAACAGGATTTCCTAGATTTGCAAATTTCGGAACTAAAGGCTGATCTGATATATAATCAGAAAACTGACCTAGAACATGTATTGTCAATGGATCCTTCTATTTTCGACCAGGCTTCTTCAACACAATTCTCTTATTGTTTTTGAATAAATCGGGACATCTCTGATGGCTTGAAGTAAGGGAATTCAAATGCAAACATATATTAATTCATTTTCAAAATCAAACTATGGACGAGCTACAAGTTTTTCTATTGCAAGCCTCTCTATGTAAGGAGGGTCATTAGACATATGTGGTTGTACAATTTGTTGAGAACTCTAAGGTTTAGGTACTTGAACATTATCCATTTCACTAGAATTTTCTCCCTCTTCTTGAGTTTCTTCTTGAGTAGTTTCTTCCTCAAATTCTTCTTGAATAATAACTGCACATGGTGTTTTATTCAAAGTTTTACCAAACCTTAACTGAATTTCTTGGATGGGAATTTCATTTATAGCAAAGGTTGGGAAATTTTGTGTCTCACCATTGTTAAGAGGCTGAGAGACCCTATTATTTGGATTCGGAATAGGTTGAGCAGGTAACAATGTGGGTCGAGGAGGGTTTGAGTTATGATATTGCTAAGGAATTTGTGATATGGGTGGAGCAGGAAGTGATAGTGGTGTGAAACCAGGTAATAGTTGCTACATATTAGATGGATATGGAGAGTAGGTAGGTGGAATGTGGGTTGATGTTGTTGATTTATTCCTCTATAGCCTTGTCCCCTCCAACCTTGTTGCCAAGGCTAGTTTTTTGCAAGCTGAAGTGGCCAATTTTTCCACATATGTGGGTTCCAATTGTGTTGAGGTGGTTGCATTGGATAATAGTATGCAAGTTTTTGATAGGCAGATTGCGAATACATATTTTGAGGTCGTAGTGGCCATGGTATTTTAGGTGCATAATATTGATCAGTTGTTTCATTACTTATCTTATAAAGGGCTTGTAATTCTGGTAACATGGACATTTTTCTAGAGGGTGGTTATCAGTACACACAGCACAAACAAAAACACTATTAAGAGGACATTCCTTGAGAAGACGCCTCTTTCTTCATTTGGGGAAGAATATATGTAATGATGCGTTGTCTTCTTCCTATTGCCTCTATTTAGTTTTTAAGGCATCAAATTGAGAGGTTAGAGTACCTAAGATATTTGTTTTAAATTTTTCTAATAGGTTCCCTATCTCTGTTCTAGTGGCATTGCTGGTATTAGCTATTATAGAGGCTCGAGGGAAATCATCCCTTACATTCTTCCCGGTAGTGGCTCTACTACGAGAATATTTTCTGCATAACTTGCTAATCTCATCGAATGGTTTATGGTAGATATCGCTTGAAGCCATTAGGTTGAGAATTTCTATGTATTCTTCTGAAATTCCTTTCAGGAAGAGTGTTCTAACAATGTCTTCTTGAAGGGTATTATATTTAGATTTCTGTAAGATATAATTAAATCATTCAAGAATTCTTCTAGACTTTCTTCCTCATGTTGATGCATTTTAAAGATGGCATGGTGGGAATCTTTAGATCTGCAATAATCTTGATATATTTTAAGAAAGGAATTTTTCATTTCCTCCCATTTCCTTATCATATATTCACCTAACCCCATAAACCAGCGCAGTGCAGCATCTTTGAGAGTGGCAGGGAACAATTTTAGTTTATGGGCATCCTCAAGATAGTTATAGCTTCTACAAAGTATATCAAAATCAAACAGAAAGGTATCTGAATCCTCATTAATTTTTCCATAAAAGACAGGTAGTGAGGATAAGGGTATATTTTTCATATTAACATTCTGTGTGACATCTAAAATTGGAAACCCAAAATTGGTTTCAGTCTTCCCTTCTTGTTCAACTTCTTCTTCTCAGTCCCCCATTGCAAGTGGATTACCAAACAAAGTGAAACTTATCCTACCTTCCCTTGAAGAGGGTTTCAAATTTCCCTATTCTACTATAGGTTTTGTTTGAGATACAGATTTTCCTATAGTTTGCTCAGGTGGACCTACTGTGGATTCTATTTGAGACATTACTGGATCTCGAGTATTTCCAAAAAGTGCATTAATTTTTTCTACATCCACTAAGTCAACTAAATCGGGATCCTCTTTTATAGTAGAAACTTGAACACGTTGTGACGTCTCTGGCTGTTCTTTTTTAAGTAATTCCGTTTCTAACCCAACATAATTTTTTCCTATTGTTACTTTTGTTTGTTGCTCTAAATTTTCCTGTGCACTATTCCCTTCTTTTTTGTTACCTAAGTACCTTTCTCTAGGATTCCTTCATGATGGAGTTTTATCTCCAAAAATATCAGAATTTTGGAAACTAGTTTTTATATATCTACCTCGACTATCCCTAGGTTTCATAAAAAATTATTTACCATAACAAAATCACAGCTAAAACATAATCTATGTAAACAATTAAAAAACCTAAGCTACAGATGGGTTTGAAGGAAACTATTATAATAGATGCACAGGTTCTTACCTCTCGACTTACTGCCACTCCTCCTCCAATTTGCAGGAAACTAACCATACCAAAAGAAGACAACTAATAAATTAGTAAGAAACAAACTAGACACTATATTACCTTTAAGAAACTCCCCGGAAA